>PYHW01010068.1:166164-185650 GCA_013186435.1 Turdus rufiventris
AATTTCAGGCTGGATATCCAGACTGGGAGACTGCCAAAACAAGGACATGACGCAGTGAGAGGCAGAAAGAGCCAAAGCAGTCCAGGAGTTTGGCCTCTAATGGTCATGGCCAGGTCAAGTGCACAGAGATGGGCTCATTCCCTGAACTCCAAGCCCAAGGCAGGGATACCCCTCCCTCATAGGCTGCTGCCAGCTCAGACCTAGTTGGAGAGCTGTAGTAAGAGTGTAGTAGTGACCATCAGAACCTTCAAAATGACCCAGGAATGGCCCCAGTTGGCTCTGGTTGGCCAAGCCCTCTCAGAGTCTTGTTTCAGACTGCCAGGCTCAACAGGGGAAGGTGGAATATGAAATAAAACATGGAGAAGATACAAAGAAACACAGGAGATGAGTACAAGGAGAGGTAGCCAAATGCTGCAGTCACACTGGGCTGTGCAGCTTCGTCATAAATTATATTTCCTCCTCCAAATATGTTTTACACACTCCAGCCAGACCCTGAACAGTTCCTCTCTGCTGTGTCACACTATCAGAGCCAGGCTGCTGCTGTCAAACTGTGCCCCCCATCTGTCCCCAAAGAAGATTTGGGATAAATCCCCATGTAATGGATGCTCCTGTCTCTAGTCAGGAGGGTTTGCAAGTTGTCCCTCCTGAGCCAGGTGAGAGAAGCACAGCTGGGTGGCCCTCAGTGAAGGCATCTTCACACCTGCTGTGGGAGCTCCTGGAAGAGGGGGACAAAGTTTTTAGGATGAGCTGTTGCTGTGGGACAAGAGCTAAGAGACAGAAACCTCTCCAACAGCACCTTCAGAAGAGCAGATTCCTAGAAAAGTTTTGGCTGGAAGGGACCTAAAAGCTCATCCAATTCCACCCCCTGCCATGGGTAGGGACACTTCCACCATCCCAGCTGGCTCCAAGCCCCATCCAGCCTGGCCTTGGACAATTCCAGCTGTGTTTCCTTTCCAAGTACCAGGAGGAACTGATTTTGCAGCCAGCTGTGAAGTGCATCTCACAGAATTAAAAGCAGACCCCTTTTGCCCAGACAGGATGATGTCCACAGGGAATAACTCAGGCTACACAGGGAATGTCTAATCTCCTGGCTATGGCTCTGCACCCAGGTTGGAGGCACCACGCTGATGTTCATCCTTCCTCTAATAGATCATGGCAGCCCAGACTGGCCAAATACAGCCAGATTTGGCAGCACAGCTGGAGCCAGGATGTAAAGAAACCCAATCCTGAGTGTCCATGGAGGATCAGAGCTCGGCCCTGCAGCAAAACAGATGCACAAAGCTTGGTGCAAGGAAAGGCAAGGCACATCAAAGCTTGAAACAGCTTCTTTGTTATTGTTTTTGGGATTTATTATAAACCCAGTCAGCTGCTTAATGCCTCACTATCCCTCCTGAGGCACAGGCAGGGAAATCTCTATCTCCAGAGCCAGCAGGTTCAATCCTCTCCATCCCACAGCCCTGTCACTCCTCACACTCATAGGCACAATAGGGGGGAAAAATCATGTTCCTTGTCAAGGTCAGGCCAAAATTTGGGGTGGGAAGCTGGAACATCACGGAGAACAGAGAGGTGGGTCTGCACTTGGCATCAGCAGCTGCAATTGGATGCACCCAGGTGCATTTCTACCAACAAGCCTTGGAGTCCTGCTTCAAGGAAAGCTTCCTGTGTACCCCAGCCACTTCAGAAAGGCACAAATGCCAGCTTCTGACACCTGATGGCTAATTTTATAGGAAAACTTGATTGCCCTGTGGAAGAGGCTACACGAGGTCAGGAAATGCAGTTCTGGTCCCTTCACAGCTATCTGAGCCCCGGAGTATTTCATCTGCTTCCCTAATGCCTTGTCTACAGCAACATTTTCTTTGAAGGCTGCTAGCTGAAAGAAGCCAATTGCTTTGGAGCAGCCAGAATTATGCATTTTGAATCCTCCAGTGCATATAAACACCCTTTAAAATTCAGAAAATAAAACCACCACGCTGCTGGTGACTGGCTAGCAGAACGCACACGGCAGCGAGCGATCATCTCAAGTGCTGCAATCCCTGGGGATCTAAAACAGGGATGTGTGGAAATCTGTTATCCTGGGGGAACACAGAGCTACGCTGGGGGAAGAATAGACTGGCTCTGGAGGAGCTGGCTGTAGTTCCATGCCTTGGTTGATGCCAGTCCCCTAGATTGCCCTTCTCTAGACTGCAGGGACACTCTGCCAGCAATCCTCATCCCTGCACTACCATGAATTGCCAAAAATTCATCCTCCAGGAAGAGATGCCACTCTCCAGGCCAAGGCCAAACCCCTGGTTTCCTTCCAGAGGCCACTCACACTCTTCTCAACAAGGCACTTGAAGAGCAGCAGGTTGGACAGAACTCACAGCAGCAACAAAATTGGGCAATTCCCACAGTTCCCAGTGGTGCGAGACAAGTTTCTAGAGGAATCCATAGAAATTCCAACATGATTTGAATTGGAAGGGATCTGAAAGATCATCTAGTTCCAACTCCCTGCCATGGGCAGGGATACCTTCCACTAGAGCAGGCTGATCCAAGCCCTGTTCAATTCAGACTTAAATATTTCCAGGGATGGGGCAGCCACAGCTTCTCTGGGAAACCTGTGCCAGGGCCTCACCCTGCCTGCCAGAAATAAAAATAGGCAAGCCAGATAGATCCATGTCAGAATTTGTCCTTCCAGTGTCCCAGAGAACCGGGGAGGTTGGAGCAAGGAAGATGCATCCTTTATGGAAGGGGATCAGATCAAGGAATGCTTAAGCCAACCAGGTGTACATTTCCCCATTGCCAGCAATAAAGAGACAAAAATATTCAAAACAGAGGTGACATTTCATGCCTGGAGACTGAAGTCAGCCAGGACATCAGAATTCTCCCCAGCAGCTGATTTCCCATGTTTTCAATGGTTGTGCTAAATCATTAATAGAGGATAGTGCTGAACTCATCCCAGGAACTCTGAGCTGAGTCAATGCTGTTCTCCCACTCCAGTTTATCCTTGCAAATCAGCTTGAGATGAATGGCTGCCTTATTCTGCACCCAGAAATAAACCACATGTCAAGGCTCATTCCGGGAGTTTGTCAAGCAGGTGCTGATTTGTGGGATCGAGCACGTTCGGATGGATGTGATGCAGTCAGGTTTCGCCGGCAAAACACTCCCTGAGAACCAAGGCAGGAATCAACCCCAGCCTCTGGAATTCATCCAGCAGCTCCCTCCCATCCCATTGGTGTCCAGGAAGGAATGATTCCCTCTTCAAGGGGCTCCCCAAAGAGTTTGACATTCCAATTCCACACTTCATGGGTGAGCAGGGGCAAATCCACTCCCGAGGGTGAATAACCAGGGTGTGTCCCATCAGCCATTATTGGTAGACAAGTTACCACCTATGTGGGGACAGGAAAGCTGACCTGGAGAAATCAGACTTTGATAGGAAAGGAGATACCAGATGAGGTTCTATAAAGCCAAAAATTGCTGCTGCACAGGCTCTGACCCCCATTTGCAACTCTCTCCCGCCCCAAACTGACAATGCAACACTCCAAAAGGAAAAAAAATTTCCCAGTGATGATCTTACAGTCCCTCCAAAGGCTGTGGATTGCATTGGAAATGCAAACTTCTCAGTTCTGCAGCTGGAATTGTCCCACATTGAAGATTAGGAAGAAATTCCTCCCTGTGAGGGTGGGGAGGCCCTGGTACAGGGTGCCCAGAGAAGCTGTGGCTGCCCCTGGATCCCTGGAAGTGTCCCAGGCCAGGCTGGACATTGGGATAGTGTAAGATGCTCCTGCCCATGGCAGGGGGTGGAACAAGATGGGCTTTAAGGTAGATTCCAACCATTCTGTAATCCCAAGATTTGTCCCAGAAATAAATGTGGTTGCATGGATCGTGTTAGAACAGCATAATTTTCACAGAGCCTTTGGGGAAAAAAAAAAAAAAAAAGCCTTAATAGTCCCCAGAAAAATATCTACTGTGAAATCATTCCCTCTGAGGATGATATTATGGAATAAGTGATCATCAGCCAAAATTACTGCATGGAAATCATCGATTACAGAAATACCCTGACATTCTCATGTGCAGATGTTACACCAGAGCTGCTCCACAGGCTCCTCTCTGAAGGAAAGCTCTGCTGTTGTCATGGTTGCTTCATTATTACAAGTCTTGGGTGACTATCAGAGCAAAAGTCACTTCTAAACACTTGTAAAAGCAGGAGAAAGCCCAGCACCGGGGCAGATTCAGGTTGCTGATAAGCAAACAATCCTGCAAATTGCTTCCACTGCCAGCCTGACTCATGCTTCTGTAAGCAGAGCTTATTTTTCACTCCTCTTAAAAAAAACCCAACAAAAATCGAAGCACCCAAACCAAATAATACACCAAAAAAAAAAAAATAAAAAACCAACAAAAGAAACAAACAAGCAAGCTCCAAGTGATGTTTCCATCAGGCAAAAAGTCTTGGGACACAGAAGGAATTGCCAAGATGGAACTGGTAAGAGATTCCTGCACCTGGAAGGATATGCAGAGGACCATCCCCCAAAGAGATGCTCAACTCCAGCCCCATCACTGCATTCCAGGCAAACAGGCACTGCTGGAGGGACAGGACAAAGGGTTTTCCTGCCTCTCCACACCCTGGTTAGTGCATGTTCAGCACCATCTGCTGGCATTCTCTCCAGGAGCCAGCTCCTCACAGACTGGGCAGATGTCACCCAGGGTCAGGGAGTCGGGCTGGGGACAACTGTGAGGAGCAGCACAGTGTGAGCACAGCTCCAGGATTTCCCAGGAAAAAGCCCATTCCAAAGCAGCTGATCTGCTTTCCAGCAGCAGAGGCTCACCTGCTGTGGGTCTGTGTCCAGCCAGGTCTTTGCAGGGCCCACAGATTGGGACAGTGTAGAGAGAGCATCCAACAGTGTATGAGAGCAGAGCCACAGGGGAGTCCCAGCAGATTAAAAACATTCCACACAGGAATCCCACTTCCCTGTGATTTTGGCTCAGTTTGTTCACCAGGCTCTGTGAGACACTGATTTCATTCATTTGAAAATCAGCCCCTCATTAATTGAGAAGAGGAAGAGCAGGAGGATAAAATTGCTGCTTTGGAAGGGACAAATCTGAATAATCCCAGAATAGTTTGGAAGGCTGGGGAAGAGACCTTGAATCCCATTTCATTCCACCCCTGCTACAGGCAGGGATGCCTTTCACTAGACCAGGTTGCCCCAAGCCCAACCTGGCTTGAATAGTCCAAGGAATGGAACATCCACCACCTCTCTAGTGGTTGCAGGAGCAAAGGATGAAAAAACTAAACCCTCTGCTCAGCCAGAATCAGGCTGAGAGTGGAGTGGAATTATCATTGATCTGCTGTTCTGCACAGAGAGGGAGTTAAACTGTGATCTGGCACTTCCCTACTACAGTCAAATCTGCTTTCCACCCAAAATAACTGCATTTAGTTTTGTTTCCTTTGAGAGTGACACTCAGAATTAAGAGCAGAGTCCAGATAAAGAATATTCTGCACCATTATACACAGGGATCACAATCAGACAGAAATCCTGGGATATCCAATCCCTGCATTTAACCAGAACAGCCTGGGAGAACACCAAAAGGCACATATTCCCTTTGGGAACAGGAGCTTCAGGAACGAAACACTTTTAAAATGTTGCACTGAAAGGAATAGGAGGGAAAAGGGCAGGCATGCTGCCTTTCCTGGTTATTGTGAATATTTTAACTGTGATCCCACAGAGACAATTCAGAATTCCACATTAAGATATTCCAGGACTGCAGCTTGCACAGGGCTAAATACAAAGTTTGGTGACTTTTTGGGTGGGACAGGTTGATGGCTGCCCTGGATGTCATTCCCCACATCCAGCCTCTTCCTTGTATACACCCACCCAGGGTTTTTGTTGGAAGAGAAGAAGAGAAACTCACAGCTTGCAGGATTCCCTCCATGGGGATTATTTTGGAGCAAGCCAAGCATCGCTGACTGTCCACTGATGAGCTTTTAGGTCCCTCCTAACCCAAAGTATTCTATATGTTGAAAGGACAGACAAATGTGCTATCGTGAGGAAGAACCACAACAAATACCAGATCCTGTATTTTTTCCTACTATTACTCTAATTCTCCAGACATTTGCTTTGCTATCCATGGCCAACATAGCTTTACATTCCAGCTCTTGTCAACTCTTGGTGTTGACTCGAGGCAAACCCACGTGTGAATGGATGTAAACTGAAATTCACTGCTCTCCCTGGCAATGATTTCCATGAGATACCTCTGAACTCCCATAAAAATGATAAATGAGTTTAAAATTGCAGCCATTCAAATGGAAAATCCTGCTGAAGGCCTGGTATGTAGAACAGAAATAAAGACAGCAGAATTACAGCTGCAGAGCAGAAAACCCTGCAAAAAAAAGAGAGCTCTGGAAGCATTGAAGCAACTCTAGAAACAAAAATAAAATAAATCTTGCAGTGCAAATGGCCAAACCTGAGCCACATTCACTGGGTGCTTGTCCTTCTGCTAAGCCAAAGCCAAGTGGGAAAACCACATCCAGCTGTCAGGGTGTGACAAAGCCGGGAAGGGACCCTGGGAAGAGCTCCCTGATTAAACAGTGCTGGCCTCACTCCGTGATACATCTTGTTCTTGAATAGGAAGAGGAAGGAGAGAAAACATTGCTGCCAGCTCCTTATTTCCAGGCTGTTTCAGCTGTCAAAACACTGTACACAGGACCCCTGTCACCTGCGAAAAAGAGTTCAGATCCAAGGTGTTGTAATCAGGCAGAGCTGGAGCCCAGGATATTGGGATATCCCATCTCCCGTGCCTGCAGAGCTAACAGGGATGTACATTCCTCCATCCACTGACGCTCTGGAAATGCTTCTTCAGTGGGATGTTTGATTTCCTGCCCCTGAGGTCACTGCTCCAACATCTCCCAAGGTCTCAGTAGAAACAATTCTCAACAAAAGAAAAAAAAGAAAAAAAGCAACAAAAAACCTGAGATAAAAAGGCATCAAAAGATGCTTCAGCAACACAGGGTTTTCCACAAGTCCTCCAAGCTATTTTTAGTGTCTCTTTTGTGGTGAGAACACAACATCTAGTTTCACTGCCCCATGTCTTCTGCCTCCTCTGGGAACAGATCTGCAACAGGGCAAGGTGAGGGCATGTAAATGTTCTGTGAGCTGAGAGCTAAAAATGAAATTTGGGCTCTGATGGATGGGTTTTTATGGCTGATTACAGCTCCATGGGGATGGGGTGCTCCTGACCTCCTGTGTGCATGGATTTGTGGGAAAAGTGGAGTCAGTGGGAAGTCAGGGAAGGATTTATCCAAGCATGGCTAAGACAAGCAACACACTTGTACTGAGCTGGTTTATTCCAACTCTTTCAGCTATGAAATGCTCTGGACTGGTGTTCAGGGCTCAGGATAGACACAGGATGAAGCCCACAGCCTTCCCAGTCCTGCTGGCACATTGTGGCAGCTCTTGGGGGTGTCCTGTGAAGGGCCAGAAGCTGGGTTTCCATCCTTCCAGCTCAGGATATTCCTGAGTGACGTTATGTGATGTTATTCCTGGAGCAGCTCCCTGCCTTGGATGGGAGCTTCTCCCTCCTCCCCTGAAGCTGAACACCAAGGTGGGCACAAACAAGGCGTTGTTCAAGAGGTACCTGGCTCAAAGGCAGATGCTCTTCCCAGCTCCCAGGACTCCTGGAACACTCCTGGGACTCCACGTGGATCTGCTCTGCTTCTCCTGCTTCTTGGTGAATGAATGGCAGATCCTCAGGAACCAGTGTTGAGCACATCTCTTCCCAAAGCTCCAGGTGTGAATCATCTCTCCGTTTTCATGATCTGAGGAAATCTGATGTGCTCATCTGGAATTTATGTCCCCAAATCCCTGAGCCAGAAAGGCTCCGACTGCCAGAGCACAAGCTGGGGAAAAAGAAAACAACCAAAAAACAGACTTTAAAGATAGAGAAGGGATTGTGTTGGACCTGTTGGTTCTTCTCCAGTGACAGCAAGGCTGGAAAAGGATCAGGGATATCAGCAAGGAAGCTGCAGTGCAGCAGGATGCTGACTCCAGCCTTGTAATGGGCAAGGCCATAAAAGAAGAAATTGCAGCCACTGATTTTTTGCCACTGGTGAGAGAGGCAATCAGAGGTGAAATATCGGGAGAAGGATAATTCATGGTTTGAAATTCATGGTTTTAGCTCAGAAGAAGCAAGTTCAGGAGGTGTCTAGACTTGCTCACTGGGTGTGCCTGACATTTACACCCAGATGTTGAGATCCCAGGGCAGCTGACAAGCCTTAAGACTAATCTGCACCATCTGTCAAAGTCTGAGGGGAAAAGAACAACTTTTCCACTCTGAGGCTGGGCTCTCTTACTGCTGCTCTGGCTGGATTAATTTGCAGAAGAGAAAATCTTGTTTTATATGAAGTCTTCCATAAAAAAGTATTCCTGACACCTACACTCCATGTTTTGAGCAGCCTTCAGGGGCTCCATCTCTTGCATGCAGCAGCATTTGCAGATTCCCAATCTCAAGTTTTTGGGAGGGACAGGAGCAGCTGTACCAGGCTTTTCTGTGGTGCTCTGCCCTCTGAGGAGGAGGACCAGAATTCCAAACTCAAGGATGCAAGCTCTTCACCTGCATCTTCAGGATGCCTGGAAGGTTTTGTTTCAGGGCTGCCTGGAAGTTTTTCAGCCCACAGGACAACACAACCATCCCTGGCCCACCTCAGCTGGTTTTCTGCCAAAGACACTGAACTCTAAAAATCTTCCAGCTCCAGGTGATGCAGGCCCAGAGAGAAAACCAAGCAGAAGGAAAGGTCAGGGATCAGCAAGAAATGGTCTCTTTCTTCTGACAAGCATTCCTGGCATGGGGACAACAACAAAACTGATTTGTCCCCTATGGAGCCTAAGATATTCTTCTCTTCCTGAAGGCTATGGACTGAGGATCTCCTTATTTTTCAGTGTTTTTCATCTCCTCCAGCCAGCACCCAGACAAATCCATGCATCAAAAGGAGCTATGTTCAGCTCTTTCACCTTGGATTGGAATGCCTCACAAATCTGTCCTTCCCTGAAGAGGGAATACTTCAGGCTGTCATCCTGAAATGGAAACCACCAGACCAAGGAATCTGCCCCCCACTGCCTGTCACTGATCCTTGCTCACAGTGGGAGACCCAAAACCACGTCCTTCAGGCATCACTCAGCAGGATTCTCATCTCTGCACTCAGACCTGCCCAGCATTCCAAGCAAGGCAGCTCCAACTGGGCTCTGCATTCCCTGGCTGGAGCCAGAGCTCCTATTTCCATGCCTGTCCTAGTTTCTGGTCATAATTCGGTGGTGCATTAAGATCAAGGCTGCTCTGACTACCTGTGTGCATTTAGAGAGAGAGAGGATATCCCCATGGGGAGCTTTTAAAAGCAGCAGTTCACCTGGGTCAGGAGCCAGCTCAGGTATTAAAATTAAAGGCATTAAAATAAAATAAAATAAAAAAATCTGAGAAAGTTGTAAAGAGCAACAGAAAGAATTCTGATATTGGTCAAGGGAAAGATGTCCCTGGATCTAGAGGAAGGTGCCTCTGCTCATGGATGGGGTTGGATAGATGATCCTTAAATGTCCCTTGCATCCCAAACCCTTCCATGGCTCTATGATGATCACTACAGCATACCCACATCCCACATGGAGCATCCTGGAGAGTGATCTGGGCAAGAAAAAAAAAAAGTTTCAGGCTACTGCTGCAGAAAGGGTTTGTGAGGGACAGGCTGGGTTAGTGGGCTCCTCTGGGAGCCTGGGAGAGGGAAAAGGGAAGATTTTAAACAGGAGGAGCAGAAATGAAAGGAGAAAGAAGGGAGGGGAAGGAGGAGGAAGGGAAGAGACAACAAATGACTCTTCATTTAGCACAAAGAAACCAAGATGTCAAGAGCAACATTAATCAAGTCACCGAGGGATGAGACAAAATTCTGTAATTGCCTCTACCCTGATGCGAGAAACCTGGGTAATAAACAAGAGAAATGGGAATTGCTCATTTACAGAGCATAAATTTGACCTAGTTGGTATCAGTGAAACCTTCTGGGAGGCATTTGCATGATTGGAGTGTATAAGGAAGAGTCAGTGCTCATAACCTGGGTGGGAAGGGGGGGAAGCCCTGTCTTGGATTGATCCTGCAGCCACGGGTAGCTGGAAGGAGAATTTCTCCAGTGAGTTCTGCTCCTGAGCTTTGGGATTGTCTGTAAGCTCCTTCCCCTCTAAACCCTCACCAGGGGAGCAGTGCCAGACATCCACCCTGACATTTCCAAAGCTTCCCCAGCAAAGTCTTATCTAATTTTTTTTTTTTTTTTTTGGGTCAGAATTTACCAAAAATGGCTCTAAAGCTGCTTCTCCCTCCCCATGCACGGACTTTTGTCTGGGCAGGGAAATCAGGAGCGACAGCTGAACTGGAAGGCAGCCTTTGCTTCAGAGCAAGCAATCCCACTAATCTTTTAATGCACAGACAAAGCAAATGCCAAACTAATGAAATACCGGCTTATGCCTTCAAAGGGGAAAATTTCAGACCCAGCATAGCCAAGGGAACAAAGTTATGAGAAGTTAACAAAAGTCAGAGAGGATATTTAAAAAAAAAAAAAAAATAAGTGCTAGACAACCACAAATACCATGATTCAAGAAAGGCTCTTGTGGAAGACCTGGGGATGAAAGCCCAGAGTGAGTGATGTGAGACATGTAATCTTCACCAAGGGGAGAAGGAGAAGGAAGGAGGGATTTGATGCAAATCAGCTCTATCATTCCAGGTTTATATTCATTGGGAAGGGGGTGGCGGGGGGGACTCCAATAATTCAACATCCAGACAACTTCACAAGTGCTTAAGGAGCCTTTGCAAGAGCAGTGCTATTTCTGGTATTCCAGGAATAATCCAGAGATTAATTATTTCTCCTGGGTTTAGGCAGGAACAGGCACTGCCTTCTACCTTGCCTCCTTGGGGCTGACATCCCTGGCAATATCCTCCGTGCTCTTTTTGCACCTCCAGAGTAAGAGTCATGGATTTTCCACTCATTTTGGGGCCATCCATTTCAAATAACATGCAGGATCTTCTTGGGAAGCAAACTATTTCAGCACCAGGTGCACCACATAAACCCTGCCAGGTCTTGCACCCCTGGCAGCCACTTCAATGAATCCCACAGGGGAACACCCCAACATTGTCAATCAAAATCCTATTTCCCAATATGTCACTGCTATCTCTATCAGAAACTCCCAAAGGTCTCCACCACAAAGGTGACTTTTCTGGCCACAGCAGCTCCAATTTATTTGAATTTATTCCCCCCTCCCCCATCTATTTGATAATGAAAAAAAATAGCTGGAAGGGTGTCCCAACAATAGCTTATCCCAGTCTCTGCTGTGGCTGAGAAGTCAGGAAACCATCTCCCCTTGGAATTACAGAATCATTTAGACTGGAAAATGCCCTTAAAATCAGAGTCCAACCATTGTCCCAGCACTTCCAATGCCACCACTAAATTGTGTCCCCAAGTGCCACATCAGTTTTTAAATACATTCCTGCCCTCTGCTGCCTGAAAAGGTCACCAGGCAAGTCTGCTCCAGCTCCACATTCCCCTAAAACCCTTGTAGCTCTCCAGTGATCATAGAAATCTCCCACTTCTTCCTCCTTTTTCATCCAGTCTTCAGCTCAGTGTTTTACAGACCCTCAGAATCAATCCTGGACCCACTGCAGAGGTCAGGATGAAAGCAAATTCAGAAATATTTAAAAGGATGGCAATATTTATTGATGTTAATTAGGTGAGGTTTCAATAAGATAACATGGTTTTTATTTATAAATTGGTTTGAGAGATCTCATAGTTGTTCTGAGCACCAGAGGTCTGAGAAGCAACAGTCAGGTAGAAGCATTTCAGGTGATATGTTGTAAAACATAAAACAAACTTAAACTGGTTAATTAATAGGTCTCAAAGTTGCATTATCAATAGGGAAGCAGCATTTGAAGGAAATATATCCAGGAGATCACAGAATCATGGAGTGGTTTGGGTTGGAATGGACCTTAAACCTTAAAGCTTCCACTGTCCCAGCCTGTTCCAAACCCTGTCCAGCCTGGCCTTGGACACTTCCAGGGATGGGGAAACCTGGGGCTTATTTATCCCAATCTTAATTTTAGGATTAACCTGTTTTAAGATAACTGAAACTAAGCTATGATTAAACTTGCAGATAATGGAAACTGTTGAAGAAGGCTAAATAGAGAAAATTTCACAAAGATCAGGCTGCTCAACAGAGTCATGTCCAAATAGAGCCAAATAAAGTCACATCCGGGAACCAGGAAAGCAGGTCATTCCCCCACAATGAGACTGCCCCAGCCATTTTAACAAAGGATCAAGCAAGATACAAGTTGTCAGCTAAAAACACTTTCTATCTAAGAAAACCTCCAGTCATTTAATGCATAAACCTCAGGACAACGAGGGGACAGTCCTCTTTTTTTAATCATGACTCCTAACGGTCCCAAAAGTGGGGCAGAATCCACCAAAAACCAAATTCACTGAAGGAAGGACTTGTGCATTCACCACAGGAATGTGAATCCCCAGCCTTTCCCTGAATCCAGGGCGAGAGATCAGGGAAACCCATCACGGTCACAGGGGTTCAGCCTTTGAGCCTGTCACGTGCAGCATCAACTTTTTAACTACAAGCACCACTGTGAAGCTGCCTCTGAAGTTTAAGAGAAATCCCAGCAAGATAACACTGTGCCATGCTTAAATAATCCCAGTGATCAGAAATCCTTTGATGCTTAATGCTCAAGTAGGAATATTTTTAGAAAAGTGCTGGCTTTAGCTAAAAAAAGAGCCCAGTCCACACACTATCAGTCAACTGATCAACAGATACTATCTAATCTCTAAATAATGCTGATCTGGAGAGAGGCTCCAGCTCTATGAAAAGACACTTGCCCACTGATTTAAAGGTGCAGAATTGAACACAAGTAGCAGCAGCTTAAGGGAAGATGACTACAGGAGCTGGAAGAATCAACATCTTGAAAAGAAAGCAAAAGTCCTGGATGTCAGAGAATAAAAGATTTTTAAAAGGAATATTAAGGCTAATGAATGCACCAGGCTGGTACAGAGCAGTAGGGAAAGTTATTCTGTCTCACAACCAAACACTTCCAGCAGCCTTGTCCATATTGTCTATGTCATCCTGGAGCAGGGGTTACCACAAGCAGAGGAAAATGTATTTGCCCTCCAAAACCAGCAGATTTTGGAGTCTACTCAAAGTCTCTCTCAGCCTCAACACTCCTGAGGATCCCTCACTGCAGGCTTTGCTTGGTGTGAGCAGCTCTGCACCTGCTGCTGTTCAGGTAATGTCTTACCTTCAGAGCTGCAACCTGACCATGCTCCTGACCTGAAAATAGCTTCAAAGAAAAAGAAGACAGAAAAGTCTCTTCTTTAAAACCATTCATTCCTCATGATCCTGTTAATGCAGCTTCAGGGCTCAGTGCTGCATTGTTCACCTCCAGAAGCACTACCTGCTGTCTCTTCACGTGAAGAGCTGATGACAGGAGGAGGTTTATTACTCTAATCACTTGCTGAAAAAAGATACTGCACATGCACTTGACTACTCAATTTGCTTTATGCAAGTTGTCCATGAATGTGATGATTTCTTTCAGCTATAAGATTGTTTAAAGTGCTCTTATCGCTTTCTCTCTCTCTCTCTCTTTTTTTTTTTTTTTTTTAATTCTATTTCATTAATATTGAGAAAGAGCCCAGAGAGGCTGTGGCTGCCCCTGGACCCCTGAAAGTGTCCAAGGCCAGGCTGGAAAGGCTTGAAGCCACCTGGGATAGTGGAAGGTGTCCCAGCCCAGGCCAGGAGTGGGAATTGGGTGAGTTCAAGGTCCCTTGCCACCCAAGACATCCTGGGATTCTGTGACCAGCCCTGGGCAGGAGGCTGCAGGGCAGCCAGAGGATGACACAGGATATCAAGTGGAAGCACAGAGTCACTGGGAGTTGACTTGTGGCACAGAAACCCCAAAGCTTGAGGCAGCTGATTCAGGCCACTGAGCTTGTCAAGGCTGTAACAGCTCTGATTAAAGATGTCAGCAATGCCAGATCAAGAGCAAGTGCCTCACGAGCAGCCAGGACACAACCAGAAACCCATGCTGCTCACCATCTGCAATTAAAAGCTAACAAAATGGGCAAGAAATCCCACAAAACTGACCAAAACAGAAAGCAAACCACTGCAGGGAGTTGATGAGAGGGGACAGAAAAACAAAACCACTCAGGGTACAGAGTGGCTTCAGGTAGAAGGCCCAGAGAACCATAAAATGATCACCAGGGAACTGTATCTACCGCAAGCTCCCCAGGAAAAGCCTGCTCCTTCATAAAAAGGGTGTAAGATGAAGGAGGGCAGGGATGGATGGGATATTGGGAGGGAATTCCTCCCTGTGAGGGTGGGCAGGGCTGGCACAGGGTGCCCAGAGAAGCTGTGGCTGCCCCTGGATCCCTGGAAGTGCCCAAGTCCAGGCTGGACACTGGGGCTTGGAGCAGCCTGGGACAGTGGAAGGTGTCCCTGTCCATGGCAGGGGTGGGATGAAACAAGATGAACTCTGAGGTTCCTTCCAACCCAGATCATTTTAGGATTCTGTGATTCCCTAAAGAATTGTTTCCAAGAGTGCTCTGCAAAGAGAAAGACTCAAACACCTCTAGCAGGAGGAACATAACCATGCTCACCCAAGCTCAATTTTTATTTATTAGCTGTAAGGAAAGAGCAGAGCAGGGTTTCCTTTGACCACTGCTTGGAGCCAGCATCTTATTTCTGGAGGAGGTTCCAGCTGTCCTGGAGCAGGCAGCACATCCACCACGCCTCAGACCTGTCAGGAAGGATTCAAATTATGGGTTTGAGGGCCCTGCTGTAATTATCTCATCACAGTGACACACACCTCGAGATGCAATCAGCTTCCAGCTAATTGCACAGCATCCCCAGTGCACTCAGTAACAGCACAGGAGCCACATCAGCTGGAGGAATTCCATGAAACCCTCGGGAAGCACAAGCCCACCTGCATTTGAGCAGGTCCTTGAGGAAGAGAGAGGCTGGAAAGGTCCCAGTGGGAAGGACAGAGCCTTGGGAAAGCCCAAGGGGCATTTCAAGAAGGAGATTTTGAGGCATGCACACTTCCTTGGTGTTTTTTTGTTGGGGCAGCACTGGCTCTTCCCATCCCTGCTCCAGGCCAACTCCATCCTAGGTTGTGGCAGCTCCCTCGATACAACAGAGCAGCAATTCCAAGAGAGCAGCAGCTTTTGGTAGAGATTTTATCAGAAAGACAGCAAAGAGAATGAAACCTGAACTACTGTCCCTGCTGCCCTGCTTGTCCTGGGAATATTTTACAATCCCTGCAGACAGATCCCTCAGCCTGGCAGTTTATCATCAGCATCCTGGCTGCTCAGGTAAACACAGAGCTACGCTGATCCCTTCTGCCAGGAAAGCAGAAAAGCCACAGGGACAAGGCAAGTTTTTATTACAGCCTTTAGGCAGCAAGGCAGATTCATTCCCTGAGAAACCTGCACTTCCCTCCCCTCCCAAGATGTATATTCCCATCTCCATAGAGACACCTTTAAACATCACTATTCCATATTGTATTCAAGACACATTAAAGTTCCTTCCTGAAAATCACAGCTCTCCATCCCCACCACTGTGGGGGCTTTGGGGGCACTTGCTTAGGGATACAGCAGCAGAGAACCCCCAGAAGTTTAGCAAGCCCAGCAAGACAGCAAGGTTTACAAAGAATTAAAAAATAAAGTCTCAACAAGAAAGCTCCTTAGAGGAATGCAATTGATTTTCCAAGTCTTTCAGACCACGTATTTTAATTAATATTTATCCTACCTACTTAAATGCCATAATCTGTGCCATCTTAGAACTGCAGTATTCAACAACTGATGCTATTAATTCTGCCCACCATGGCATCTCCCTCTTCCAGATGCAAAGGGAAGCACTCAGCAGAGAACAGAGGGATTCTTGCAGCCCTCCACGTGTGCTGGGAAAGCAACAGCAGCTGCAATAATGTGCTCAAGCAGATAAACATTCCAACAACGCTTCTTAAAGCATCAATTTTGTCTTCCCCTCGTTTGCAAGAAGTGCCTGTTGTCAGCTTAACTCAACAACTATTTCCAAAGAGCAAACAGCTAATGGGCCACTGAGAAAAGCTCTTAAAAATTCAGCCTGTGCTGCTCCAGAGCTGAGCTGAAGCTGCATAACTCATGGAAATACAGGGCTGGAATGATGGGCCATAGCAAGTGTCAGAGCACTGGCACAGGAAAAAAAAAAAAACACAGAAAAAAGAAATTCTNTGAAGCTGCATAACTCATGGAAATACAGGGCTGGAATGATGGGCCATAGCAAGTGTCAGAGCACTGGCACAGGAAAAAAAAAAAACACAGAAAAAAGAAATTCTGCTGCAACAGAAGAAGCTTCAGTGGAGAGCCAGCTCATTTGGGGGCTGTTAAGGACCAAAAGCACTGACTCTGCTTTTGGGGAAAGAGGCAGCTTTGCACACAGCCAGCCAGAGCAGATGTGGGAGGCAGGAGAGCATCATCACACGTGGTGCATCCAAGGAGACCCATGAGAACTGGCAGGAGACATCAAAACCAGCACTCCTGGCAGAAATCCTCATCCTTGAGCTCAGAGCACAGCCCTTGAATTTTATATGAAATGCAAACCAGCCATAATTCCTGTGCATTCCTTAGGGAAGGAGGAGAGAAGCTCCAGAGGGCAGACTCCCAGGAGAACAGGTGCATCCCAGGGGGAGGAATTTTGCTCCTCCATAACATTTTACACAACTTTTCACCTCAGCCAGGTCACCAAACTAAGCAGTGCTTGGACCCATGGCTTCTCCACCACTGAAGGGTTAAACTCTCCCAGCACTGCACAACTTCACCATAATTCAATTTCACCACAATTTTTACAGCAAACCCATCTTGGAGAAGACACATTTTGTCTCAAATTCAATTGCGCTGCACCAAAAGGTGATCACAGCACTTGGGGGGAAAAATTAAAATAATCTCCAAACCCCAAACACCTTCAAGTTTCAAACTACAGAGCATAAGAAGTAGAAGACTCCCGAGATGTATCAGGGGGCCCTATTAAGATCATTATTTGCTGTCAGAGTCTTTAAGCAGCGTGCAGCCTGCTCTAAATATAGACCCATTTAAAGCTTTTCCGGGGAGGGGGAAATAACTTTAGAAAACCGTAAGTGACTTGGAATCAGGAGTGACACCAAGACAGAGCCACAGCAGTGCAGACAGCCTGCATCAAGGTGATTTTTAAAGGCAAACCTGTGCACCTGCACTCCCTGGGGGAAATTTCAGTGGGGAGCTGCATCTCCAGCACTCTGCTGCATTTGGTGCTGCAACATCATCAGCAATTCCTCCTCCCTGTTCTGGGAGTTACCTGTCAAATCCATTCCCAGGAGGGAACCTGCCTTTTTTAGGGGCTTTACAGGTGATGTACACCTTGGTGAAAGCCAGTTTTCCCTCCCAGGGTCCCTGCACTGCAGTCCCCACTGGGGGAGCACCCATGGGTCTGCCAGAGCAGGAGCAGTTGAAGCTGGCAGAGCCCCAGATAAGAAGGTTTACATCCTTTTCAAAACTCCACTTCAGCTTTATGTACTCCAGGGAATATTGCCGTTTGTGCACATAATCCCCTTGGGACTCCTGAAGTCTTGGTGATAAATCCCTGGAGCTGGTTATAAAACACAGAAGTGCTTTTGATCAGGGGGCAAATGCCAGCGTGAAGTGGTGTTTGTTCCCTCTTTGTTCTCCTGGCAGGAGGGAATACAAACCCAGGCTTCTCTTTCCCTTTCTCCCTGATGGCGTTGGAGCCTTTTCCCTTGCTTTTCCAACCTCCCCTGCAGGGCTCTGGGAACAGCTCCTGCACTCTCCACACCTGCTGTAGGGAAGGTGTGACCTGCACCACTCATCTCCTCAGCACCCCAGCTGAGGGCAAGTCTGGAGGGCAGCTCTCTCCATTTCCATGGAATAACAGTGCCACTAGAGCTGCCCTGTTCCCAGGAAAACCCAAAGGACAGAGGGGAGGGCTTGCTGGGAGCACGCGCTTCCACAGACAGCACCCTTCAGAGAACAGCCAAATTTGTAAGCCAATTAAACCAAATCAAACACAAAGCTCCTCTGGTTCCAAGAGTAACACTGTGATCGTGTTTATTCTCTTAAATTAATCCAGATTAGTTCCTACTGCATACATGAGATACAGTGTTCTTACGTCAGCGCACTGCCCTAGCTGAAGATCGTTATTACTGTAGCTCTTTATTATTCTTTTCCTGCAGCCACATCACATTTCAGCCTTTCCTGCCTGTAAGGCGACTCCAGCCTCTTCCTTACCAGTCATCCAACCAATTTCCCTGCAGACCAAGCCACCTGGCAGCAGGAGAGACTTGCAGCAGGATTAGGATGCTCTGTAGGGGTGCAGGAATACAGCTCCTGTTTCTGCCGAGAGAAACAAACAATTCTAATTTAGAAGCTGCTTTTTATTGCAGTTGGTGTTTGGGTTTTTTGGTTTGTTTTTTTTTTTTTTTTCCTTCCTCCTTCTTCTTTTTAGAAGGCTGTTTTGAGCATAAATGGGAGGTTTGAAGCAGCACTGAATCTTAATGGGCCTCTCACGTGCACAGGCAGCTGCTCGCTGCCAGACTGGAGCTGCTTTGGGGAACACGTACAGACTCTTCCCAACAAAAGAAAGTGGAAGCAGCCTCAAATGCTTCTCTTTTTTCGGTTGTGACTGAAACAACTGACTCCACCAGTCAAAGAACATCCCCTCCATTGCAATCCACCTCCCTGAAGGGGAATAAAGCCACTGGATGAAAAGGGAAGGCACTGAACCACCAGCAGAGGAAACCCAGGCGGCTTTGTGGCAGAGACAAAAGCAGCCAGACAAAAGCTCAGCCCTGCTCCCTCCCTCCAGGAGGGTCAGAACCAACTGGATCTCTGCATCAGAGAAATGTTAATGCTGAGTCCTGCACCCAGAGCCGAGGGTGGGGGTCATTGTCAATGGAGGAACACTGGTCCGGGCAGAGATGGAGCAAAGCTCCGAGGAGAGTAATCAAAGCTTCCAAGCAAATCATGAAACCTATTTCCTCCTAATGAGCTGCTCTGTTCCCAGGAGCTGGCACACTTTTCCCTGCATTAGCTGCACTGACTAAAAAATCAGTTCCCGGGGGAACCAAGGTCTTTCCAGAGTGCAGGCATGGCAAAGGAGCTTGGTTGGGTCACTACCCCATCCTGTGGGAGCTCTGCCTTCAGCCACCGGCACTCACACAGTCCTGGAATGATTTGAGATAGGAGGGACTGTAGGCCCATCCCATTCTACCACCTTCCCCTGTCCCAGGCTGCTCCAAGCCCTGTCCAGCCTGGCCTGGGACACTTCCAAGGATCCAGGGGCAGCCACAGCTGCTCTGGGCACCCTGTGCCAGGGCCTGCCCACCCTCCCAGGGAGCAATTCCTTCCCAATATCCCATCCATCCCTGCCCTCTGGCAGTGGGAAGCCATTCCCTGTGTCCTGTCCCT
>PYHW01010068.1:190574-208690 GCA_013186435.1 Turdus rufiventris
CTTTAAGAGACCTTGTAGCCAGCTCGGTTCACCTCCATTTTGTTCACTTTTAGCTGGGAGCTGGAAGTGTTGCTGAACTCTCTACTTTAGATAAAATTTAATAAATATCCAAGCCCAAACACAAGAAAATTTGTTTCCTTCGTGTGATTTTTAATCCTGTCTCTGAGTGAAAACAGAAGGAGTGGTGCAAATAGCGCCTTTTGCAAGGATCTCTCAGGGACAGGACCAGGAAGGTGCTTGGAGAGGGAAAGGTTGAGATCCCATGGCAGTGCTCAGCAGCAACCTGGTGCAGGGATCAAGGTTAACACAAGTCAAGACAGACTTCTATTCTGAGTCCAACTGCACTCTCTAAAAGAACAGAGAGATTTTAGGGCAGTGTTTTAACATGACCAGAACCCCTCTGTCTGGAGCCAGGCTGGGAGAGCTGGGGGTGCTCACCTGGAGAGGAGAAGGCTCCAGGGAGAGCTCAGAGCCCCTGCAGAGCCTAAAGGGGCTCCAGGAGAGTTGGAGAGGGACTGGGGACAAGGGATGGAGGGACAGGACACAGGGAANGGCTTCCCACTGCCAGAGGGCAGGGATGGATGGGATATTGGGAAGGAATTCATCCTCCAGGGATTAATTTGTTCCACCCATCAGGGTGCTCCTGGATCCCTGGAAGTGTCCCAGGCCAGATTGGATGGGGCTGGAGCACTCTGGGACAATGGAAGGTGTCCCTGCCCATGGAACAAAACAGGCTTTAAGGTCCCTTCCAAACCCTTCAGTGGAATAATTTGGAAATAGGATCCACACTCCCAAATGATGCCAGCTCAGCCCTACAGCTCTGAGTACTTCTGATTTCACACAGAAATTCGGGATGCAGCTCTAGGCTTTGTATAAGGCTCAGTAAAACCCAGCCTTGAGCACGCCTAGGAGCGTGTGACCCTCCCTGGGTATTTCTGGTAACTTTTGGGTAACAATGTGTGCATCACACTGCAAGTCACACCGGTGGAAGGATGCCAAATCCAAGGCAGGAACTATTCCTAGTGCCTCCAGGCTGAGGAGATGTTACATTTCCAGAGCAATTTGATATCAAGAGCTTTAATATAAAAGGAGAAAAGAGGAGCTAAAAGTGAGTTGTTTCTTATTTTTATGGCCGCTTTGATTCCTTAGCAATATTTACCACAGAGAGGGGAAAAAATGGAACAGCAAAACCCTAAAAAAAAAAAAAAAAAAAAAAAGCACTCTTCATATTTTTAGCTAAAAATAGGCTATTGGATGCCACAGAGCTCCCTCTCCAACATTCTCTATAAATCAGACTAAGAAAGAGCACAGCCAACCTCAGTCACCTGCAGAGTGGGATGCTCATGCACACAAAGCCAAGATTTAGAGCTAACCCAAAGGCAGAGCCTCTAATTCATCACAGTTTTAATTGGTTTCAGTCCCCAAAGAAATCCTTCAGCAGACGTGAACTGAACCTGGCAGCCACGCAGGGATGGGAAAGAGGCACACACTGATTCTAGAGAGAGATCTTTAAACCACAAGGCCGAGCCTTGGACACTCAAATTGCTTTCTGTGGAAAAGCTGTAATGAAATTTTATGACTCCTTCAGAGCCACAATAGAACCGGTTGAATTTGAGCAACCTTCAGTGAAAAACATACATAAAACAAACCTTTTCTTCCCCCCCTTTTTAAAAAGAAAACCCTTACTGCTTTAAAAAATTGAGGCAGGAAGGAGAAGTTAAAGAGAAAATGGATAAAAAAATGCTCCCTTCCCCCCACCCCTTAAAAATCAAAGGTATTTTACCTCCCCTAAGGCACCAGAAAGTAAAGATAATCATGAAAAAGCTGAATGAAGCAAAAGTTTTGTGGAGGTTCACGTGTGGATTTGACCTAGATACAGTGAACATTCTTGTGATTAATACGGAGGTTATAATTTTATACCAGAGCACTCCAACTCCAGCTCTAAAACAAATTGGACAGAGTGTCTTATTACTCCCTCATTCCCCTTGATAGATCACTAAATATCTGTGTGCTTTAATTATTTGAAACAGACCACAATTCATTGCTTCCCCTTTGAATTCTGGTACAGGGCTGGATTTTCCTTCATGCCCTGCAAACTGCATTAGGCTATAAAGGGATACTAAAGGAATATTAAAGCCTCTGCCCGCATGCCAAAATCTGTGGGAGGTACCAAATGCTCACACACTGCCCACACTGCACACTCCACTCCACCTGAGAGATTGCTTAAAGCTCTTAAGGATTAAAAAAAAACGCAGGTGAAAAGGAAAATTTGAAAGGCAAAATAAAAGCAGGTGAATGAGGATGTTTCTTCCTGGGTTTGTTTCACATCCCGAAGCAGGATTCACTCAATTAGATTAAAAATTATAAACTACAGCATCTCTGTCAGGGCAGAGCTAATCTAAGGCTGGTTTGATGACCACAACCCCTGCTCTGGCTTGTCAGGTGTGAGCATCTAATCACACCTCCATTCTTCACCTGCTTCAGCTGGCTGCTGAGGTTTCCTTCATTTTTCACCAGTTAAGCTTCCCCAGACCACCTTTTCTCAGCTTTAATTGTTTCCTGAGCATTCTCCTGGTTACCTGAGTAGCCAGAGCCGATTTATAGTGCTGTGCAGGTAATTAATCCACTGATGCCAGCCTGGACAATCACAGAACAGGTTGGGCTGGAAGAGACCTTAAATTCCATCTCATTACAACTCCCTTTTCCCCAGCCCAGTTTTCTCCATTTGTGGGGGCAAAAAATAAAAATAAATGTTGCTTTGGGGAGAAGGAGGCAACACAGGTATATCACCAGCCATACAAACACTCTAATATCTGCCAGGAGCCTTGCAGCAGCACAACCACCACCTCCAGTGATTCCTAATCCTCCAAGCCCATCACTAAGAGATGTCCCAGGGCAAGCCACAAGAAAGGTCTTTGGGTGTTCCCTCCAGGGGAGGGGAGAGCAATGAGAGGGGAGCAGGGATATCAAGGAGCACAGCCAGCTCACCCATTTCATCCCATACAAATTCATCTTGCCCCACAGACAGCATTTTAGAGAGAAGGGGGGGGAAAGTTTCTTTTCTTTCTACTTTGCACCCAGAAGGCCAAAATCCACACATCCCTGCAAACCCACTGGGGCAGGTACCAAACAAAGCTGAAGAATGCACTTCCTCCCCTAGGCTACATACATCTAAATGACACTTGATTCCACCAAAAGGCAGATTCGTTTGTATCTGGGAACAGCAAGCATGGAATGTGAGCTTATTTTGAACAGAATCAGCATTGTGGTAGCCAAAGCTCATTAATTATGAATTTTATCAACTGCTCTCTGAAATTTGTTCTGCTAGCACAGTGTAACTGCCTGCAAAACAGTGCTTTCAAAGGAGAAAACGCCAAGCTAGGAAATAACCCACATCCTTCCTTTTCCAGGAGATATCCCTGGCTTGTTCCGGAACAATTACAGCACTGCGAGAATCCTCGAGGTTCTCCAAGCATCTTACCAGAGCATCCATTGCCAGCAAGAAGTGCTGAAGGGCATAATTGGGTGAAACATGAATATGGAGCACAGGAAGGAGCTCTCCTGCTTGCACTGCTGGCGCCCTGGCAGGGTGCTTACAAGATTTGTCGCTGCACATTCCCATATTTGAAGCACATTTTCTGCTGGTCTGTGAAGCAGGGAGTAAAAGCAGCACCACCCCACAGCCCCAGGGTTCAGACAGTGAGTCAGCCCCACTCAAACACAGCCTTACACTGGCTCCCAAGGATCCCATTAAGCGCTGAAATAAGAGAAAACATCTCAGGGCAGCTCTGCAGGGCACAGGCAGCACTTAACATTGCAATTATTTAGAGACACTGATTCTAATCAGCGTGCAGAGCCTCTCGACTTAATTTCATTTTGCATGCACACACACAGACCCACCTTGGCAAAGGCAGAGCAGTGGTTTGGAGGTGATGAGGAAGATCATCCTGCACAGAACAGCACCTTTGTGAAATGTGCAAAAACAGCACTCCCAAACACTCCAGCTCCTGAAGGAAACCTCAGCAGAGGTACCAGCACAGAAAGACAGGCAGGGCCAGGGCTGAGATGTCAACCCTCACTCCCAACTGCTGCTCTGGTAAGAAAACAAAGCTTTTACCTCTTTTTGCCAGTCTAGGATATCTTGGTGTTTATTCCTAGAAGATGCATTGCTGTTAAAATATCCTGGAAAATATCCCAGGATACATTTTTTCTAACTACAGCACTCAATTAGTGCTTTTTAAACTGGGTTTGAACTGGGAGGAACTGAGCCTTCCAGCCCAACAAACTCTACACTAGCACTCTTCCAGTAGCAGCAACCTTCCTTCTCCGTTCTTTGCCCTTCCTTAACACCATTTTTGCAGAGCTGGCCCAGCTGTCGCTGATGGGCTGTGCCTTGTGGAGAGCCCTTTGGAAACAGCTGGGACCTTCCCTGGGATCTTCAGGAGAGGCTCACCTGCCCACAGCATCCATCACAGGGATCAACAACTGACTTGTCTGTGTTTGCTGGACCTGGGTGGTCTTTAAGGTCCCTCCCAAGCCCAGCCAGCCTGGGATTCTGTGTTCATGTGTGTTCACACAGCAGGTGTTGGGCTAAAACACACTGCTTCCATCAGGGAAGCCACAAAGGATACGAGATGTTCTCCCAGCAATTAAAATAAACCTGGGGGGTAGAGATGTAGCAGTTCTGCAGGAACTGAGATCCTCACTTTGGGTCTCAGCAGCAGGGAAACTCAAAGTGCCCAGCTGAGGTGAGAGCAACATCCCCAGAACTGCGGGGTGACCTTCAGGGCTCCATTTCTGCTACCAGAGCCACTGGAAATGGGGTCTGACTTGTCCCCTGTGCCACCCTGATGAAAGCATTAACTCGGCTGATAATTGGAAAGTCTCTGCCAGGTGTGTTAATGACTACCCAAAGAGTTTCTGTTAATCAGTTGCCGGTGAACAATGGCATTTCTGCATTACATTTCCTCCTAATCAAGTTCCCAGTGATCTTTTGATTGGGATGAAAGGAGATACAGAAATACTACCCAAGTCTGAAGTGATCTATTTCTCTTGTCAACCCCTTCAGGTAAAAGCCATTTAAACAGCAGGAGATGGATGCTGGCCACTGGTTTCACCAAATTTTTGGTAACACCAAGAAACAAGATTTGAGAGTCCTCAGCATGGCAGCATTGAAATCTGAGCTGCCAGCTTGGTGTCACTGCAGAGGAAAACTCCAGCAGCCCTTGCCTGGTGAGAGCACAAGCCATAAAAATGTGCTAAAACGAGATGGATTCACAAAATACCAGCGAGCTGCGACGAACTTGGAGAGAGCGAGCGTCAGCCATCTGTGCCTGGCTGCCAGCAGCCAGCCTGCCAGAGACTGTGATTAGCACTGTCCAGACAGATCCTCTCCTTCTGCTGTCAGCAGCACTGTCTGCTCCACAGCCTGCCCCTGGCACGAACAGATGGCCCCAGCAGCTCCAATGAGCTCTGAGTTTGCATCTCCATTCCCCCGGTGCAAGCTCACAGAAAAGGTGCAAATAAAAACACAATTTTTAAAAAATTCCTAGGGGTTCGATGAAGGAGCTAAAAATGCCCATTTGGCACCTTCTGGCTGCTGGAGGAAACCTCAGCAGAGGTACCAGCACAAAAAGACAGGCAAGGCTAGAGATGAGCTGTCAACCCTCACTCCCAGCTACCGCTTTAGTAAAAAACCAAAGTTTTTACCTATTTCCTCCAAACTAGGATATCTTGCAGTCATTCCTACAAGGTGCATTGCTGTTAAAATACCCCGGAAAGTCTCCCAGGATACGTTTTTCTAACTACAGAGGTCTCAATTAGTGCTTTTCAATCTGTTGACACAGCCTCAAGCCCAGCCAGGTTAGACAATCTGAGCCCACATGTCAAGCCAGAATTGAAATTCAGCTCTGCTCTCCACTTGCACTTCCCAATGAGAATTTCCCTCAAAATAAAATAAAAACCCTTCAAATAAATTAAAAAAAAAAAAAAAAAAAAAAAAGGAGAGAGAGAGAACAACGAAAAACAAAATCCATCACAAACCAGACAGTTGAGTAGGAAATAAATTGCCCAGAAATACAGCAATAGCTTATGCATATTTGAAATACCCCCCAGCTACAGGGTGTAAGCTGCATGAAGAGGTCTGAGCAAAGCCTTTGGGGAGCACTTTGAGTTGTGGTAGCTGAAGCAGTGTGACAACAAACCCTGCCTAGGAAAAGCCTCTCCAAAGGCACTGAGAGCTGTCAGCTTTGAAAGGAAGCAGCAGGAAAGCCAGGGGCAAGCTTGAGCTGCTGGAAAAGAGGAGTCCTTCCTGGCAAGCGTTTGGTTATTAAGAAAAATAATTATCTTGCAAGGCAATGGTTATTGTTGCTAATTAATAAGTGGTGTGCTTAATATGAGGCTCCAATGTGAGTGACGAAGCAGAGCACTAAACAGGGATTTGGTGAGTGGAAAAGCACCTCCAGCTCCATGGGTTACAGGGGGTCACTCTCCAGGTACACACAGGGAGTGGCCACGTTAGTCTCATCCCAAGGCATGGAATCATTCCCCAGAATCCCAGAATGGTTTGGGCTGGAAAGGACCTTAAAGCACTTTTTGTTCCACCCTTGCCATGGGCAAGGGACACCTTCCTCTAGACCAGGTTGCTCCAAACCCCATCCAGCTTTGCCTTGAGGTGCCCATGAGACAATTTTGGTGCTAAATAACTTGAAAGGACACCCAGAGTGCCAGGGATGCTAAGTTTTGCTCCTTCCTTCACAATGTCTCTCAGAAATCTGCTGCAAACCCTATCAAAGGTGATTTAAAGACTCATTTCAGGCTGCTCAGCATCTGCAGAATCCAAGTTCCCACAATTACTGCTGCAAAGAGAGCTTTCAAAATCCTCGTCCAAAGGTATTTTATCACCTTGGCTGAGCAGTGACAGGCAGCAAAGCTGATCCTGAATTTGGAACTCCTAGTCAAGTTTGATGTATAAAACTTCAGGGAAGTTTTTTTGTGAATTACTGGAAAACCAGCAGGGGTCACATAACCCAAATTAGAGAGTTTACATGTGACACAAAGCTGTTTGCTTTCCAAAAGCTGAAGTGGGATTGGGACTGTAGGTGTCACAGGATATTTGACAGTCGGCCTTCCCAGATAGGAGTAATGACAGCTCCTAGAGCTTGGCTTGACTCACAGACATGAGCCAGGAATGTCAGCAGGGAATGGTGTTGGGTTTGCCCATGGGAATTAACATCAAACCCCCCATGGCAGGGGGGTGGAACCAGATGATCTTTCAGGTTCCTTCCAACCCAAACAGGTCTTGGACTCGATCTCTACCGCCACCACAGCATCACTGACTTACATTTAAAAGTCATAGCATTTCTTGTATGGTACCAAAGTTGGACACAATGATCTTGGAGGTCTTCTCCAACCTAAATTATGCTGTGATTCTGTGCCATACAGGGAACCAAGCCTGGGGTTTGCAGAGGTCAGCTTTACCTGGTGCATGACTGGGTGGCAAAAACACTTGTGGAAACCAAGCTCATTAAAGGGTGAAACGGGAATTTCCAGAAGCTTATGTATGCATGGTCACACTCTAAATGATCTCAGCATTTCACAGAAAGGCTCCTGCCAGGAAGGCAGGAAGCCCTGGATAGAAGGGGCAGTATCCCCTCTTTCCCAGCTGGATTGTATAGAGGGACTGGCAGATCCAAGTGATGTTTTACCCCAGACTTGCCTTGGCCTCACCAGGATTTGCCTGAAGGCAAAGAGCAATGACTCAAATTTTGTGGCTTTGCTTGCTTTTTTAAGGACACAGCTGATTCATACTATAAGATAAAAATTAATCTTGGGGCAAACAAGTAATCCTGAAGGCTGCTGAAGGCAGACAACCTGACTGCTTGACAGCTCCAGTGGAAATCTGGCATGCAGCCCTGCTCTGTCCCAGCTCTTTGCTGAAGCCACACCATTTGTGGATGGACTTAATGATGTCAAAGGTCTTTTCCAAGCTGAATGATTCTGTCATCCACAGCAGCATCACCATCCACCCCCAAAAATCTGAGACACAAACACCATTTAAACAGGCTGTGAATGCTGTGGAGGATGAGCTCCTGCAGGAGCAGCAGGTCAGCCCCAAGATCACCCATCTCTGCCTACGTTTGGTGTGAGAGGCACAGGAATAGGAAAAGCTGTCACTGTGAGGCTGCAGACCAGCACCTGATGCTCTGTGCCATCTGCCACCCTCACCCAATGGCACTTTTCCAACCGGGGGGCTTCCAGAACTTCTCCAGAGCCACATCCCACCCCCATGTGTGACCGAGGTCAGCTGCTCCTGCTGGAGGGTGGCTGGCTCCTGCTGCCAGCACAGCAAATTTCTCCTCTCACACGTCACACAAGAACTAAATGCTGGAAAATGTGGCTCCCCAGCAGCCCTGGTGGAAGATGCCAACACTCACGCTGTGACACTTACAGTCTGTCATTGACAGCTACAGAACGATGAGGGGGAGAGAGGTTCTTCTTCTCCACTCCTGACTCCAGCAACCAACAAAATTGCAAGTAGAGAATGTTCAGCTTTTCACCCTGGTGAGTGCAGGGAAGGTTAAAATCCACACGTTTAAGCTCATTCACTTCTCAGGTTTCTGAGCCATGGGGTGAGTTTTAGTGCCTGCTGAAGTCATTCTCAGGGTAAGGAAACACTTTTCTTAGAGCTCTTTCTGGATGTGCAGGAGTGCCAGCACTGCAGCGGGGTTGTTCCCAATGGGAAAAGGCTGGGCCAAAGACGTGGCCACACTTGAGCTTCCACTTTTCCACCCCGTCTTTGTATCAAGGTTAGGAACAAAGCTGATTTAAGGAGCCACAACAGCTCCTGCAGCCCTCTCCCTCTGCCACTTCCAAGCACAGATCCCACTCTCTAGCAGGTTCCTTGTTCCACAGGCTGCTATCCTGTTCCACCTGAACAATTTAACATCAGGGAACACAAGCAACAGGATAGGACACACTCCCCAAGCCCCTTGAATTCAGCAATGGCTTTGGGAGCACCCTCAAAAGCTTAGGGAGGAAGTGAAATACCAGCCCCCTTCAATTCCCACCCCTGCCCAGGATCCACGGCATTCCTGCATGCCCCATTAATTCCAGCATCTCACCAGCTCACTCATTTCCGCTTTTTTATCTGGATGCCAGTGATATGGAGCGCTCACATTTACATTTGGCACGACTAAAGGCTGTGACTAAAGGGTATTCTGAGCTTGTTCTGGCTCTCCACAGCTGCTGGCTTCACCTTCTCTTGTCTCGCTCTCTGAACCCCGGGAGCCTCTAGGGGCACTGCCAATTCACAGCAGCTGTTCCCATCCTCCTCACCCATTAGCAGGGAGCATTTTCCTACAGAAATCCTCAGAAATCTCCTTCGTGGCAGCTCCTGCAAAGTGGAAGTGTCAATTCCCAATGTGGCAAAAAGCAAATCCTCCACCACGAGACTTGCAGAGTGTTGAATCTGGTGTTGGCTCAACAGTCAGCTATTCAACCAGAGGGTCTCCAAAAATAAAAGGAACAGTTTTAAAAGAGCTCCCAGAAAGATTTTACAAAGGTGGGGGGAATTATCAGAGAACAAGGCTGCAAATGGGATCTATCAATGATGTTTTGCTGCTTCCTAGAAATAAGCCAGGAACTGGAAGAGCTGAAGGAATCTCCCTTATAGAATACCTGTATATTAACACTGATAGACCAAATAAAAGTGTTTAATGTGGACTTTAGAACAATCTAGGTGAGGCCTGATAAATCATTAGCAATGCAGGGTAGGAAGAGATGACAGGGAAACAGAGCATTATTTACAATTGTAAGGATCATGGCAAGTTAGTCAGGGGCTTGGGGATGAAGTTCTCCTCTAAGATTCAGAAGCTGGTTTACAGAGCCAATTCTAGGGTGGCTACAGGTGATAAAATCTTTGTAACCACGAGCTCACCACCCATTTCATCATCTTTGAGCAGGCAGATGCATCTGGAGCACCGTGAGATACTCCTGTCTCATCATTTGGCGTTCAGCTTCTTCTGGAGCTCAGCTACACAGCCCTGGTTACCCTGTTGATTTACAAGTCTCTTGGAAAAGGAACCTCATCCAGTTCTGGCTGGCCTGGCCTAAAAAAACTCCTTCCAAACAAAAAACTGGGTCCGCTTCCAACATATCGCAGGCTGGGCACTCAAAAAGTGAAAAAGTGAGGAGAAAGTAATGGTTCACAGAGGAAAATAAAACCAGGAGAAGGGTGGGAAGGTTCTTTCCTCCAGCTATCCAGCTGAAGTCCTGGCAGCTTCCAGGCATTTGGGGGCTTTGCTCAATGAGGCATCCAGCTCAGCTTGCCATGACGTGACGTGGGGGCATTTAGCAGAGATGATGAGTTGGGCCCAGGTTTCTCTGCTCTGCAAGAAGAGCTCAGCTGCCTGGGCTGAAGAGGCAGCTGCTGCTGCTGGAGAAGCTGCCAGAGAAAAAGTGAAGTGGGAGGACCACAGACTTCAGATGCTCCAGCCTGGATCAGCTGGAAGCTGCCTATTTTTGCCAGAACATTCCTGCCCACCCCACAGGAAAACCAACCCTTGTGATCTTCCCCCAGCCCTGCTTCCTCCTGCTGGGTGAGCCAAGGAGCTCCAACGTCTGTGGTGGCTTCAAGTGCCAAAATCATGAATGCACTTATGCAAATGCTGGAATAACACAAACCTGAAGTGACAAGCTATTAAGCAGCCTTTAGTTCTCAGTGTTGTAAAGGATTTATTAAACACCACACTTGCAGGGCCAGGACAAACAAGGAAGTGGGAGCTGGAAATACCTTGGCAATCTCATTGCAGCCTCAAGTAGCACAGTCATCACCTGAACCCCAAATATTTCACGAGACAAGGTCAGTGCCGTTCCCTGCGCTGGACTTTCCTTAGAAAGGAAAGCCCTAAGGGTAAATCCATTTGCCCACAGATTTTGGATGTCTGGGCCTGTGATCTCCCTTGCTGTAGCTGCTCTGTTGCCTCTGCCCAGCACTTCCAGGGGAAAACTGGGAAGAGGAAGGAACAATAGAGGAGAGATATTGTGGGACTGCAACCATTCCCAGTCCCTCAGGGGACAGGGATAGAAGAGTTGGGAATGAAGGAGTGAAGCCCAGCCTGGGCAAAGAGGGTTGGAGAGAAAATGTTGGTTTAATTTTTGTCTTTGTTTTTTGCCATCCAAATCTATTTTAATCATGGAACCATGTGGGTTGGAAGCGACCAACAAGGATCATGGAGTCCAAACTCTGTCCCTGCACAGACCCTCCCAACAATCCCACCCTGAGCATCCCTGGAAGCACTGTCCAAACCCTCCTGGAGCTCTGGCAGCCTTGGGGCTGTGCCCATTCCTTGAGGAGCCTGGGCAGTGCTCAGCACCCTCTGGGGGAAGAACCTTTTCCTAAAATCCAACCTAAACCCTGCCCTGACACAGCTCCAGCTGCTCCCTGCGTCCTGTCCCTGTCACAGAGAGCAGAGATGGGAGTTGTCCCTCAGGAGGAAGCTGAATTCTACTCTCAGGTCTCCCTTCAGTCTCCTCCAGGCTGCACAAATTTTAGCAATAAACTAAATTAATTTCTCCCAAGGCAAGTCTGTTTTGCTCATGACAGTAACTGATGAATGATCTCCCTGCCTTTGTCTTGATCCAGGAGATTTTCCACCTTATTTTCTCCCTCTGTCCTGCCAAAGAGGAGCAGTGAGAGAACATCCAGGAGGGCATCTGGCAACCCACCCCATGTGGAGAGAAAGAGACCTCTGGAACAGAAAACTGCTTTCAGAGGCAGACCTAATTTGGCTTGGAGTTCAGTTTTTGGCTGTCCTATCCTCTCCCCGCCCCTTGGATCTCATTTCATGTTAAGGTGAAAGCAATGACAGCTGATTTTTCAAGTCTGGAGACACTCCTCTGACATTTGCACAATGCCTTCACCTGGGAATGTGCTGGCAGCGAACTGGCTGCCACTTGCAGAGGAGCATCAGGGACTGCCTTGCACTCACACCCGGAGCAGACAAGGTGCAGCATGAAGATACTTGGAAAAGAGCCTTTTTGGGGTTTTTTGTTTGTTTGTTTGGGTTTTTTGTTCTGTTTTTTGATAAAAAAAGTGTATGGTTACTGTGAGATCAAGCAGCTGATGAAGCCGCCCTGTCAATCTCTTTCAGCCTTCCATTTTGTTCTGCACCATTTTCTTCTTTTGGCCCATCTCCTTTTTTAAAAAAATATGTATATTTGTTTCTTTTCCTCCACTTTACTGAAATCACAAGTACAGCCTGGCTTCTGAAACAGACTTCAGCAACTGTCAGGATTCCCAGCACCCTGAGAAGCGTGTGTCACATCCAAGCAGGAGGGAAGGAGGACAGGTGGGAAAAGAGCATGACAAGCAGCTGAGTTACCCTCAGCATTCCCAGCATCCCAGGGATCCTGCAGGATGTGCCCTTGCAGAAGCCAGGGAATGGTTGCAGAGCAGTCTGAGAGCAAGGAATGTGGGATGGGACATTTCTCCTGAGGCTTTTCTGCTCCCAAGACCTTACAGGAACACAGTGAGACCTCAGCTGGAGTGCTGCCCCCAGCTCTGGGGTTCCCAGCACAGGAAGGACATGAAGCTGTTGGAGAGAGGAGGCCATGGAGATGATCTGAGGGATGGAGCTCCTCTGCTCTGGAGAGACCTGGGGGTGTTTCACCCAGAGAAGAAAAGGCTCTGGCATGACCAAATTGCAGCCTTCCAGTGCCTGAAGGGAGAGAAAGATAGATTTTTTATAAAGGCCTGGAGTACCAGGACACAGGGAATGGCTTTACACTTAGACAGAGAGGGTTTAGATTTGATATTGTGAAGGAATTTTTCCCTGAGAGGGTGGGCACAGGGTGCCCAGAGAAGCTGTGGCTGTCCCTGGATCCCTGGAGGTGTCCCAGGCCAAGCTGGACAGGGCTTGGAGCAGCCTGGGACAGTGGAAGGTGTCCCTGAGCTGGATGCTCTTTAAGGTCCTTTTCAACTCAAGCCATTCTAGGTTTCTATTAAAACAAGAAAAAATAATTATTTTCACCACAAAATCTCAACCAGTCCCATCCAGAAGAGACCAGAGCACCTGGCTCTTGTGCAACTCTTTTTTTATCCATCTCATGAGCATGACACATCGTAGAGATCTCTGGTTTCCCATCCAGCTCAGCAGCAATCCAGTGCTAGGGGCTGGTTGTGCCAACATGACCCTTGGTAGTGTTCCATGCCCTGGAGGCTTCAGCTGGAGGCAAATCTTTGGTTATTTCAGCAGGAGACGCCTTTGCAGCAAAGGAAAGTCTACAAGGTCTGGTTTTCCTGGGGTCACAACGCTGCAGCCTCAAGGAGAGCACAGAGCGATCACACAGAGATCTCATTTCTGCCTTCTTGTTTTAATCCCTTCATTTAAAAAAGATTTAGATGACATAGAAAGGAAGGGAAAAAAACAGCAAAAAGCTGACATTTGGATGGCTGCCTCTTGATGTCCAGCCAGAAAGAGGCACAGCTGCAGTGCCATGCTGGCATTGAACCATCACAGAGCCCAAGCACGTGGCAAAGCCAAGTTAGGATGGGCGATGGTTCGCAGAGTCCCAGGAGGAGCCACCCAACAGCCTTGCTGTCAGCAGAAGTGAGGCAAAGGATGGCTGCTGTGGTTTCCTGAGGGCTCCTTACCTCCAGCCCAGCCTTTGAGAGAGCACGCACTCCCCAAAACACAGATTTAATGTTGGCAAGAAGGAGCAAAGAATGACCAGAGGACAGACACACAGAAATACATTGGATTTTTTTCCCCCCGTAACCTTTCTCCAAGTCATTCCAGAGCTTGCATCCAGCCTAGTGAGTAACCAGCATAGTCACAGGGCTAAATTCAGGACTGCTTAAAAATCCAGCTTTTTTTTTAGTCCTCTGACAATCAGTTTCATGGCCTTTTATGGCCCGTGGGGAAATGAACAACCTTGATACCGAGCTGTTTTTCCCTGTGCAGCTCCCTGACTCTACTTAGCAGTAAAAGCAGGAACAGAGCCCAGATATTCTGGTGTTACTCAGAATATCAGCTCAGCTTCCAGGATTCCCAAAGGAGTCACACAGGGAAAGGGAGAGGTGAAGAAATATGGCGTTTCTGTATTGTATGGCTTCCATACATCAACGCCCTCCTAATCAACAGCAGCTGAAGAACTGCAGAGTGCAGAGGGGGAAGGAAATCCCATCGATTCTGAAGAAACTTTTGTATCTTTATAGACACACCCATGCATAGCGCACATCCATACTCAGTCTCCAGCCACCTCAGCCAGCTGGTACTAAATAACTAGGAGATTCTGGAAATTTTGGGACAAACAGCATCTCCTGGGTGCAGTTTTTGCTCTAATCTTGTTTTTTTATTTCGGAGGGTGCAACCACTTGTTGGGCCATGCCAGCCATGTAGAGCCAACACCTGTGTCTGCACTCTGGAAAGAAAAACGTTCATCTGGTGGGTCCAAAGAGGAAGTTTCTTCAAGCTACTTCCCCAGGGACAGGTTGGATTGGCACTGTTGTGTGCTGCAAACATTTGGGTGTGAGCAACAGGGGTCACACAGAACCACACAATGATGCATTTGTCTTTCAAGCTGGCAAAGAACCCCAAACCCTCGAGGGCCATGGTTATGTCATTCCAAAGGCTGACTCTATTAATCTAGCAGCAGATGCAACGAGTTCCCACGAGCACTCCCCTGGTTCCAAAATCTTCCAGGGAGTTGGTGGGGGGTGTAAACACAGATCGATTTCTTCTTTAGACTGCACTGACACAACTATCAGCTTGACAGATTAGCTGTTATTTGAACATCCTGCTTGCCTGAAAGGAATATCTGCCAGGAAAAGGCAGATTGAGACCTGAACACACACCTCCCACCTCATGATTACTACCAGCCCCATATAAACAGCCCCTGGAAGCTCAGGAGACCCAAAATTCCTGATAGACCAAAAAAAAACCAAAAGCCTGCTTTGCCCAGGTGTTCAGTGGATGGCAGCGAAGGTAAAAGAAAAACTAATGTGTAAAATGAGATTCAAATGAAATTCTTTCTATTTGAGCTGCCTGAACAGAGAGAACTGTGCAGATGGCAAATCCTGCACCGAATGATGAGTCAACCCTCCCAACAGGAGGGCATATTTTAGACCCAGGGGGATGCAATAAACCCAATATGAGATTGACTTGAGTGATCTCCTTGCCTTCTGGGAGATGCTGCCCTTGCACTTGTTCCTCTGCATCCCTCACACCCAGCCAGCTCCTCTTGGTTTGTATCTTTGGAATCCAAACAGAAACGCAGCCCCGCGCTGGGCTAATCTCACATTCATTAATCATTTATCTCATCAATCATTTCGAGCCATTTCCCTTGGGCCACCCAGCCTTGCCTGCAGCTGCCAAATTTCAGGCTTGTTTCATCTCTAACCTAGTTTCAGAGCTGCCTTGTCTCCCTGCCTTTCATGTTCTCAGCTCGTGTTTCCCTTGCACATTTGAACTGGCTGTCCCTGATCAGCCAAGAGCGGGATGAGCAGGGAGAAACGAGGGGAAGACAGACTTTTTGGGATTTGTTGTTTGCTAAAATCAGTGTCTTGGAGCCAGGTGGTGGCTGACTTGTCTAATTTCTCCTCTAAAAGTGGATTGGAAAGAGACAGTAATCTCTAAGTGGGCAGCACTCCATGCTAGCAAGTACCTACAGGTCTGGAATCATGGCAAAACCTTTGTGCTCCGTGCCCCCATGCAGCAGCATGTCCTGTGGTTGCATTAACTGGGATTAGTGCCAGGGAACCTGGCATGGAGTTCTGGCCCACGCTGGGCTCAGCCAGTCAGAACATGATTTACCTGGAACGAAGCCCTTGCCATTATTTTTAACACCTTAGAGGCTGGGGAGGTGTTTTCAGGACAGCAGTCACATCACTCTCTGCTGTCCCAGGGGGGGAAGCAATGAAACAGCCAAGGAAGGACAAGGCAGAGGGCTCACAAGACTTTCAGCTGAGCCTTCCCTGAGCTCTGCCACGTGTCATGGGCTGCTAAGGAGTGAATTTCCCACTCTTGGCAAATCACACATGTGGGCAAAAATGCCTCCCCTTAGTTGAGAGCTGAAAAGCATCTCTTCCATGTAAACACAGACCTCTCCTGTTTCTCCTTCTCTCTAGGAGAAAAGAAGAGGCACAGGCATAAGAAACTTTTGGCAAGCTGGCCCTTGGCTCTAGGAGTTTTGAGGTGAAACCAGCCCAGTTCCTTCCACCACTGCACTCACTGGGGCTGTGCCAAGGGTGGCAGGTCTGGGAATGCTCGGGGTTGGAAGGAAAACCACTCACACCAGGTCCCACAGAAGCCTCATCCCTAAATGAACAGCCCTGGCACCAAGCAAAGAAAAAGAGAGAGTTTGAAACCTCAGGCTTGAGCCTTGAAGTTTCTCTGGTTGCTCAGAGGAGCGGATTCCAAACTCAGCTCCTACAAACCAGGTTTCTGGGTTTTGGAATTCCCTGCAAGGCCAAGACCCCCATCACGTGTGGATTTGAATACAAAACATGGGGCGCCTCCTGCACCAGCATCATTCACATTCAAACCATGGCAGGCTCCAGCCTCCCAGCACATCCCTGTGGAATTCCAGCCCTCTGCTCCGAGCTGCTCTTCTCCAGCAGAGCCAACACCTCAAATGTCAGTGGATGGTGTGGGGTTGAGAACCACGCTGAGAGTCTCTGCTCTTGCTCACTGTGGCTCTGGGCAATGCTCTCAATGAACAGTAGGTTCTCTTTAAAAATAGTAATTGTTAGTGGAACTGGATTGCTGGCAACTGTATTGCCAGAGAGCATTGAGAAATGCAGAAGTGTCAGGACACAAGCTGTTGCCCAACAGTAGATAGCAACCAGAGAGCACTTTTGTGATGAAATAGTCACAATGAGCAGTCATTTTAAAGAAAGATACAGCCATACAATCGTGGCAGAAAACCAAGGCCTATTATTTTGGCTCCAGGCTTTGGTTCCATCCTCCTTCAGTGAAGGAACCGAAGTCTTTGACACCCTCCAAAGAGCACCCAACCACTCCCTTTTAGTCTTTCGTCAGACACCTCCAGCTCAACAGGTATATTTTCAAACCTCAGCACACAAGCTTATTAGGACAAAAAGCTGTGTTTTGGTCTGCTGAACACATTGCAGATGCTCAGATCCACTTGTTCCAACCCTTTAAAAGGAGTTGAGTGTCTTTGTTGATGCATAACCCTCATGTGTTTGAGTCCCTTTCTCTCTGCTAGGAAAGGTGGTGTGGCCTGTTCCAGAAAATTTACCAGCAGGACCTGTGAATGCTTTGAAAGACGCATTCCAAGAAGCTTGAAAAAAATGGCATGGACAAGTGGGTTTTTCCTCCAAGAGGATAAAAAGCTGGCAATTAATAAAACACCAGCATAGAAAACCAAACAACTCAAAGGCTTTTGCAATGAGTTCTAGCATTACCTATAGTCAGAGTTTCTTCCCTTCAAAATACCATTCCACTAAACAGGAAAGGTATAAAAATATTCTTTAGAAGGCCCTGCATCAGAGAACACCCCAGTGATTTCTGTTTTGCCTTTTTTATCCACTCTATCTTCTCCCTAAGCCCCTGGCAAGACTGCCCGATGGAGATTTCTCAGTGTTGAACAAGATTGCCTCCAGTATTCAAACACAAAAGGAAATTAAAGACCTTTGAAACATGCACAGGAAAAGTTATTGGGGTTTTGCTGGCCCATCTTTAGGTTGACAGTTGGACTCGATGATTTTAAAGGTCTTTCCTAACCTAAAAGATTCAGCAGGTCTATCCCAGTAACCCACAGGTGTCATTGTAGCCCTGGGTTGAAATGTTTCTGGCCCCCATTATTCTTGAGGACCTCTTCTTGATGAGATTGTGGGGTTTCTTTTTCTCTTCAAATCCACAGCCTTGCAATTGGGATGCTGGCTTTTTTTTTTTTCCTCTCCATTATTCATTCCAGATCAGGAGGCTCAGCCAGCAGCATCGCCTTCCCGCTGCTGAGAAAAAAATATTCCTTCTCCAAAAGCACATCAGATTCTTCTTAAACTCTCATTAATCAAGGCCTGTAATCCCTGGGATCCTGCCAGGCTCTGTGGTTTTCCTGGTGGTCTCCTCCTTCAAGTCTCACAGATAAAT
>PYHW01010068.1:208780-226306 GCA_013186435.1 Turdus rufiventris
CCCCCCGATTCAATCTCCAACAAACATCTAGATCACTTCTAGGAGCTTTACTTCCTTGCAAGAGTTAAGAGCCATGTTTTAAGGCTCCCCTTTTCAGGTCTAATGCTGGTTTTCCAGCCCAGACTCCTTGCCACAGAGGATGTCACCATCACCCTCTCAGAAGCCTTCACCACATGAAGATTGCCAAGTGCTGGCACTCCACTTCCTTCAGAGAATTCCCACTGCCATGAGACAGAGGCAACAATTTGTCCTGGGAAAGAGCGGGGGGGAAAAAAATCAGGATTTTAAAGCCAGCGGGAGGTTCGAAAGCAGCAAACACTGTGGCAGCTGTGAATGTCAGACAGCAGCAGATTTCTTCCTGGTTGTGGAAGCATTAATTAGCGCACCCAATCTTTAAGAGGCATGGGGATGCTCTTGCTAAAGTTAAGCAGCTGCAGTGAATGAGCTGAGCCCATGAGTAAGAGCTGAGACAGGAGCTGGGAACAGGTAGAAGACTTCAACTCTAAAATCAAACCCTCTCCACGAGCAGCATTTATTCTACTTTGCTCTAACCAAAAGCTCTGCACAGCCAAGGCAAAGGGTGGCTGGGAAATTTGATTTAAAGCCATTTTATCAAAAAGGATAAGTCTGCCATGCAGGAGAAAGAAAATTCCACTGTCCCACAGAGTAAAAAGCAAAACCATCTTTGTGCCTGGAGCAGAATTTAAGTTCTGGGCTGCCACAGGCAAAACAAGCACTCCAACCTGTCCAGGATTTTTTGTCTCAGTCATTTCTCCTCTGCAACCCCTGTTCCCTTCACCATTTGAACACACTAACCCTCCTTGCACAAAGGTCATTTTATCACACAGCTGGCCAGAAATCAGAAGTGGGGAGAAACGGGAATCATTTGACAAGAGAGATGCTGCCTTCCCTTGCATTTATTCAATTCTGACATCTAGTGGGCATCAGCACCAAAGGGAAGCAGGAGCAGGAGTGGCCAGCCAGGCTCACCGACAGCCCTGGAATCAGGCAGGGATTCATTGTGCCACAGAGGATGCTCTCCACCCTCTGTGTCTCCTTTGGACCCTCCCAAGTGTCTGTGCTGAGCCCACCCTTGCAGATGCACTGCCAACCCCACTGCAGAGCCGATGGGAAACGCTCAGGTCCTGCTCCCAACAGCTCCCCACACTGAACCAGGACACGGGTTTGGCAATTAAGGCCTCCTCTCCATTTCAGAGAGATCATCCAGGGGTCAGTCTGGACGAGCAACCTGAGGCTGCTGACAGCAGAGCATATGCCCAGAAATGTCCACATTCCTCCAGGATGAGCAGCAGCCTTGTCTCTAACATGGGCTAGGCTCCATTCAGCTGATTATCTCTGCTCTTTGGGAACTTTTTTTGGCTAGTTCCCTATAGGACTGACCCCCTCTCTCTTACCCATTCCCAGCTAGCCCACATGAACAGAATTTGACGTAGGGCTACCAACGCACCAGTACCAGTCCCATGGTGGCAAAAACCACACCAGTGCCCGGCAGGGACCACAGAACGACAGACTGGCCTGGAAGGGACCTTAAAGACCATCTCAGGGCACCTTCCACTATCCCAGGCTGCTCCAAGCACTGTCCAGCCTGGCCTTGAACACTTCCAGGGGTGGGGTGTCCATCACTGAGCATCTGTGCCACGATGCCAAAAAGAGGGTCTGGGAAATGAGATGCTTTGGCACCCTGGAGTCTAAATTCCACAAGTGCTGACTGAAGGGAGAGAAGGCAACTGAGCCCAATTTTTCTGCAGCATCACTGCGTGGTGTAGTCCTTCATCCCACATCATGGGAATTCCTGCCCAGACACTGTCAGCACAAAAAGTGTCAGGGTGTACAAAAAAATCAAACAGAGAAAATGAATATAAAAGGAGCGATTCTGCCGTGGGTGCAGGTTTGACTGCTTTTCTCAGAGAGCAAGAAGTCAGCAGTTTCCACCCTTCCCTGGGGACAGACTGCAGCAGTGCTGGAGGTCTGGGCAGGGGCTGGGTGTCCTGTCCCTTGTGGAAAGCTGCAGTTGCTCCTCTTCATTCCTCAAATCACTACACAAATCCAAACTCTCACTTCTTTCCTTATCCTACAGCATTGGAAGGGTGACAACATTTCACCTTCTGGTGAGGCAACAAAGCTCAAAATGTCACAAAGTGCTGTGTGCAGCAAGCCCCAGTCTCATCCCCCATGACTTTGCTGTCTCCCTTCCCCATTTTTGCTGCCTCAGAGTTTCTGAACAGCCTCAAAGTCTGCAAGAGGACAGAATTTCTACTCTGCATATTCCTTCCAGGGCAAGTAGTGCCTCTAAGGGTGCAGGGAAAGTTCCCTCCCTGTCCCTGCTGCTGCATAAATCTCCACTCCCCAAGCAAAATCCAACAACAAAACTCGTGGTCTGCTTACACAAACCAAACTCCCAGCCAGGGGAGTTGGAAGGGAGCATCCCTAGCAAGGATCATCGGTATGTTGGAGCACCGAGTGCTTGAGTCAGCAATTTGAGACCAGGAAAGGCTCAGGAAAGTAATGTGGACAAAGGAAATATTGCTCCCTGCTGCCAGATAAACATCTGCACAGCAGATGCCACATCAGCTCCTAGGTGTGAAGGCATTTGTATGCGTGCAGCCAGGAGCTTGAAGTATCATGTAATCATTTTGGCTTGGGGGAAAAAATTTAAAAATTAAAAAAAAAAAAGGCGTATTTTTTCCCTTTTTTTTCTTTTTTTTTTTTTTTNATTTAATTATCACATATCAGCATTGTCCAGTGCAACTCCTGGCCCTGAGAACTGTCTGTTGGGGAACTGGGAAAAGCAAGAGTGAAACAGGGAAGAGTACAAGCCCAGCTGAACTCTCTTCTGTGTCAATCCACCTTTGTTTCCAGTAAACAAAGCCAGATCTTGGAGAAACAGGCCAGGAAGGACTCACCTGGGGCCAGTAAGACACACATGAAAAGACCTAAGCCACAATCTCTTGAGCTCAGGAGTTTCAGAAATCACCTAAGCTGTTCCTGTCCAATGAAGAGTTGTGGTTCTACCTAAAATCAGCACAGGCAGGTAAAATGGGAAAGAAGATGCTCAGCAAAAATTTGTAAGAGAGACAAATCATGGAAGACTCCAGCACTGTGCATTCAGAGCAAAGGCATCATGGAATCTCAGGCTGGTTTGGGTTGGAAGGGACCTTAAATCTCATCTCATTCCACCTCTCTGCCACAGCCAGGGACATCTCCCGCTATCCTAGGGCACCCCAAGCCCCACTGTCCAGCCTGGCCTTGGAGGGGTGATGTTCCCAGTCCTGCTCATCCAAGCAAAACAAAACAACCGTGGCAAAGGAAAACATCACTTTCTCTGTTAGACCTCTGCACCTTATCAGCATCCTCTGCTCTCTGCTACAGGTGGGCTCTGACTGTGCTCTCTCAAGCTTTTGAGATGGAAATTCCTACAAATCAGGTTACCTCGCTGCAACCAGGAGGGAAAATTAGGTGAGAGTCAAACTGGGTGGGAGAGTGGTTTTGGAGAGAAAAATCACTTGATTTTGACTGATAAAGCCTTTAAAAAAGCCGAACAAACAAACAAACAAAAAACCCCCAAAACAAACAAACAAACAAACAAACAAAAAACAAAAAAAACCACCAACAACAACAACAAAAACAAAAAACAAGAATCCCCCAAACTGCACAGTAACCTTCAATTTCCCCAAGACCCGCAGGGTGGGCTCTGTGCAGGGAGTGGAGAGAACGGGACAAGCCTGCTCGGACCTTTCCCAGGTGAGGAACACATCAGAGGTCTGCTCTAACCTGGCCTTTTCCCAAAAGCCATTAGCACCTGACAATCACCGTCATTAGCAGCCCTCGGCTCTCCACGTTAGCGACCAAGCCCCCATTGAAGGCAGATTCCTGGTGGGCTACAACTCCAGCCTCTGGCTTCTCTGTCCGCAGCTGCTGGAGCCCGGAGAGCAAGGAATTAAGTGTGGGTTGTATTCCTTTGAATAATCAATAATTAGCCGCGAGCATCATAGAAAATTGCAAGCAAGCAGAGAACAACGCAGAACAAACAAATGGAATAACGAGCTTTTAATAGCATCATGATGGGATGGTGGAGATGTCCTAAATACAGCTAAATTCGAGTTGTCCCAGGGAGACCTAACATACCAGAAGGGCTATCAAGGGATCAGGGTGTATTTAGCATCTCGTGAGCTTCTCCAATTGCCATCAGAGCAGAAAGTGAGTTTGGAGGACTCTCACTCCACGGAAAAACACTTTTTTTCCACCAAAAATGAAAAGCCAAGGCATCAGGTTCTTTCTTCCCATGCTGGATCTTAGAATCTTGACTCTTCTCATTCTCCAATCTACTTTAGAAACAGAGAGGAAGGAGAAATGTCAGAGCTGAGAATTAGTCTCGGAACCAGCCAAACATCCTTGGAGAAAGTGTATTCAGCTTCAACAAGTTGCTTATTAGTTTGCTTCCCACCCTGTGGAATCTGCAAAAAAAAAGAAACCTGTTCATGCAAAACATTTCATATGTGCACAAATGTCGTGGCAATGGCTAATTAGGGTTGAAAAAAAAGAGGAATAAAAAGAAGGTGAGCATTAGAAAATTAACAACAATGAAATAAGTCCATGGGACACAAATCAAGGCGTCTTGTCAAGTCTCAAAAGCAGAGAGGGCTAAGGCTAGAAGCTGATGTATGGTCTGCTCTGAAATGAATCTGAATTGAGAGTACAATATTCAGGAAAATGTGGATATGGAGATGTGGAGGGAACATGTGACAGCTTCCCCAGCACTCTGTAGCCTACACTGTGTCTTCAGCAAATTGGTCACCATGGCAACCTGAAATTTTTCTGTAAGACAATTTTGTTAGTAAAATTCTAGAGAGAGATCCAGGCAAGGAAGGGATTAAATATAGTGACTCTCTAAGAACAGCTTGTCCAGGAGCCCCTGAATCCTGCCCAGCCCTGGAGATGGGGAATGCCAGGACCAGCCACTGCAGTCATTGCTGGGGACCAAGGGACAACAGAAGAAACAGGAACCAGAGGGAACACGGGAAATTCCAGCTCAGTTTAAGGAGAAAGTCTTCCCCGCAGAAGGTTCCTGTCTGGAAAGACAAAGAGGATGAGGGATCTCTATCCCATGGTATTCAGCTACACAGCCCTGATTTGAGAGATACTTCTTCCCAACCGCATGATTCTTTGACGAGCTCATTTCTAAAATCCAGCCCTGAGCAATTAGGTTGAGGGCAGTCGAGAGCCCTTTTTGTTCCTTCAGTGAAGGAAGTCCTGCTGGTTTTCTCCTGGAATTAGACGGAGGGGCTTGTGAAGTGAAACAAATCATCCAAGCTCTGCATCCTCCCTAAGCAGGAACAATTTCCTCCATGCAGCTGTGGGTCTAATCCTTCAAAACAGATCCAGAAGTCGGGGTGGGGGGGACGGGACGAAAAAGGGCAAGACAAAATTTGCTGCTATTCACAGCAGCAGGAGGCTGTGACAGCGATTCTCCTCCCTGCTCTAACACCTCTGCCCCATCCCTGGGCAGCAGGAAAGGTCCTGCCTGGCTCTGCTTCCCTCTGAGCCCTTTGGCTCTGAGCAGATGAGAGCATGCTGTCCCCTGCCACAGCACATCACAGCTGCCAGGGGACACTGAGAACTTGGCCATCACATAAAACAGCAGCCTGGCATTTCCCCAGGCACCTCACTGCTCCCAAAGCTCATCCGACACGGAGCTCATGCACTCCACAGCAGATCCCACCCTGCAGGGATTTTCCTTCCCTCTGGTGCTTCACTCCTTTTTTATTTTTCTTTTTTTTTTTTTTTTTTTNAGCTGCTTTATGAGAACCCTAGAAAGTGGGTGGGTGAATGGGAGAGGCAAAAACAAAGACATGAGGATATAAAACCTCAACTAAAAATCAAGCAGCTCCTTAATGAGGGCACTGGGGATTCAAGCTCAGTTTTCAATACCCCAGGAGAGCTGTGAACCCTGCTCTGTCATTATATTCATAGGAGACAGATGAACAAGCAACCATTTCACCTGAAGGTCAGATCCTGGATTTCTTAGGTATGAGAAGAGATCAAATACTGCCTGTTACTCTTCCATTAAAGAAAAAAAACCAAAACACCCTCATATTTAAGGATGCCAGTCTATCCACTTCTGCACGTGCGGTGCTGATCAGCTCATCAGGATTGCCCCCACCACCCTCCTGCCAGCAGTGAGCTGTGCCAGCTGACAGAGCCCTCAGTCAGAGAGCAATTGTAAGGAAAACACAGAAAACTTGAGGAGGAAATCACGGCCCCTTGGCTTGGTGCTGAAAGAAGTTGATTTCCTATTAAAAAAAACCACTTTCCTTGTGTGATTAACGAGTAAAACATAATCAGCATTCACCATCTACTTGTATTTTGCAAAGGCAGGAACTTGCTTCTTGATTTTCCTGTTCAAGGACATGAAACATTGCTGAGAAGACTCCAGACACAATTCATGGGTCTGCACAAGAAAAATCTGTTTTAGGCAGGGGGATTGAGGTGGTCTCAAGTTTGAACCGTTTTTAGGCTCCTCTTTGCAACTCAGAGCCACGAGCACCGTTAATCAGATTCCAGCTCGGGGCAGGCTCAGGTTGTTAACAGGTGATCAGCTCCTATACAGCAGCTTTCCCCACTCCTGCCACCCCCTATGTGACTCAGCTATTTATAGGACAAACTGGCTCCAAAGCCTGCCAGGGGAATTTCACAATCTCCCCACTTCTGGAGATGGACGAGGAAATAAATCCAGAAAATCTGATTAGGACTTGTCACTGAAGTAAGCTCATTAATCATTGATGGGGTTTTTTATATTCAATTTCTAATTCCTGCAGGCACCAGCAGACTGGTGGGTCTGAAGACTGCAGACTTGAAAACGTTCTTTATATAACAATGGCACTGATTTTTTTTTCTCCTGAATATTTAGCACATCCTAATAAATAAAAAGAGCTAAAAAGCACCAGTGTTCATTTAGCCTAGCTTCTTGCACAAAGTCAGGGACAGAATTCTCCTGAAATAATTCCTGAAGTCAAAAAGATAAGAAGGCCTAGCTCAGAAATGTAAAATCCAGCATGAAAAACTGTCAGCCACTTGCCTGAGCAATTTTTGCAGCAGTCAGTTACTCATTCTGATGTGTAAAAGGAAAAAAAAAAATCACATTTCACTTCTTACCTGGACTTGTGTAGCTTTGCCTGTCAGCACCAGGTTCTTTCAGCAAGAGATGAAAGTCTTCTATTATTAAATTGCTATTTCCCCAGCCTCCCCCAAAATCTTCTCAGCTGAACTAAGCCAGTCGAGCCTACTACCATTTCAAAACTCAGCACTCATTTCCCATGCCCCCACCAAACCCTGCATGGCTTGTAATAATGCCAGCCAGGATCACACATATGCCAAAACCCAGGGAAAACAGCAGGGAATAACTTTTCTTGGCCTCAGACACACAAAAATCTGTTTAATTTTTGGCTTAAAATTAAATCCTCTAATTCTGGATATGAGCAAAATCATGAAGATTCTTCTCCAGACTTTGCAACAAATAAATCAAATTGATAAAAGCAAAAGAAAACAAGGGGCTTTGGGGTGGAGGTGATATTCTTTTTAAATCTCCTGATGTTTCTGCCTCTGACTTGTCCAAAATGCAGGAAACTCATCAGAAACACAGCTCCATAAATGACACTTGCAACCCATCTCTGAGAGCAGGCAGAAAGTATTAAATTTCTAAATGCTCAGGGTTTCAAGAACCATAAATTTCCTGTGCTATTTTCAGGAAGATTTTGGATCTTGCTTTTGGTTTGGAGATTTGTTAGATGCAAGAACACAAAGCATTTCTGAGTACTGCTTAAAGGGGATAGCGAGAGCCAGAGAATTAAAGATACCTGACACTTTCCAAAGGCAAAGAAAAGTTGGAGATTCCTATTCTTCTTAGACAGGCAGTGATTAAAAAGGCCTATTGGCTTTAATGTCTCAGGGATAAATTAAAATAGCATATGGATTTAATGAAATAATTCTTACAAACAGAGCAGAGTGCCTAGGTTTTCCTTTGATATCTCGTTTCCAGGAGAGCAGGAGGCTTGTCTCCTTCAGCACATCGAGGTTTACCACGGATATGCTTATGAGTAACATGTGTTAGCTTTTGGTGAGTCACCGGTGCTAAATTCCATCTAAAACTGTCTCGTTCCCAGCGCAGCAGGCTGGAGCTGAGCTCCACAGGCAGGGAGCACTCAGTTCTGGCACTCCACAGGGACAGAGACCTGCTAATGATATGTACCCGAGCCTTTTTAATCACAAGGACAGAGCACTAAGTGATTTCCTCTTCCCTTCCCCAACTACTTTAAACCTGTTTAGCGTGCCAAAGAATGAGCTCATTCCGTGCTGCTGAAACTCTTTCAAACCACTTCCCTTCAGATTAAGCTCCTTAAGACAGCAGGTAAAGCATCAGCAGTGATTAGAGCTGCTCCCACACAGAGCAGCAGAGGCAGGTCAGCAGAGGTGCTTTGTGTAGGATAGGCCCTGCCAGCTCCAATAAATCTCATTAGCATTCCCGTTAATTGGCTTCCAAGCATCTCCTTCAGGGATTCCCATAGACAAGTGCTTCTCCCCGGGCAAACTACACCTTGGTGGTTCTCCCAGGTCCCTCCAGTTTTTGTTTGAGGAGCTGTGTGGCCCTGGGGCAGCTGATTTGGCACAAAGGCACAGCCATTCCTCTATATCCCTTCTCTGGATGCGCTCCAGTCCCTTACTGTCCTTGTCACAAGGAAAATGGAGGGGAAAAAGCTATACCCCTACACTAAACTCAGACTCTGAGTTTACGAATGGACTCTCCTGCATATTTTTCACACTACCTGTAGACACTGGTGTACCTTGGAGGATACGGGAAGGACAATTCAAAATAGAGTGACAGCCACGAGCTCTGTAGCTGGGATGTCTTCTGAGGAGTGAAGCAGCTGAAAGTCCCTCATCCTGAGCAGTCATTTCCCCACCCTGCCACAAAATCTGCAGACCCAGGGTGCATCAAAGCTAACCCTAAGTCTAAACCTAACCCAAACCCCATCACCATGGGTGGTCCAGATCAGAAAGGAGCAGCAATAGATTCTTTGACTCTCCCAACCCTAGGCCTAACCCACACTCACCCAAGCCAGGTTATTCCATCTTGTTAGGGCTGAGGTAGCTGGGCTGGTTCCAGTCCCCACGGCTGCTGCCTCTTCCCCTTGAAGGAAAGGCTTCAGGAGCAAAGACATCATCTAAAAAACGAACAGGAAGACATCTGTGAGCAGGAGGTGCTTTCCAACTTGTGTCGATTGTTGCCCAGAGAAGCTGTAGCTGCCCCATCCCTGCAAATGTCCAGGGCCAGGTTGGAACAACCTGGGATAGTGGAAGGTGTCCCTGCCTGCAGCAGGGCGTGGGACAAGATGATCTTTCAGACCCTTTCCAACCCAAACCACTCTGTGATTCTAGAATAGGAAATACTCAGCATTGCATTCTGCACAAAAGTGCTGGTGATGAGAGCACAAATCTGGCAATCCAAGCAATGTATAAACCTCAGCATGGCCTGGCTTGGCAGGACAGTGCCCTCACTACACCCTCAAATAAACAGCCCTCTGCAAGGGAAAAACCAGCTGCCCATGACCAGGAGCAAACAGCTGATCTTTCATATTGTCTTTTCCCTCAGATAGATGACCCTGAGGTGCTCCCAAGAGGAAAGCACAGGTCAGGGTATTCCAGCATGGCAGAACTGGCTTACCTTCCCTGCGCGCGCTGCCTCGCCTGTCAGGGATCATTACAGGTACGTGCATCATCTGGAAATCAAAGATATTTCTTTAAAAAACTCACCTGGCAAGAAGTCCCACCTCTCCATTTCCTCAGGCACTAGGTGGTCACTAAAGTAATTCCAAACCTCATTCTTTATTTCATTGAAAATAAGATTATTACTGGTACTCCTGCAGTCCAGGGGGTTTGGACTCCATGACCCTATCAAACTCGAGATATTCTGTGATGCCAGGCTCTGTCAATCACAGTTCCTTCTCCCATCCAAACACCATCACAGGTACACCAACACCACCTCAGCCAAACTGAGATCCCCTGAGCAGAGTTACAGCTCCACAGCAAGAGCTACAGTGCACTTGCTGCAGCCCTCTGCAGAGGGAAACACTTTACTTTTCAAGTGCAGTAATTCCCTTTGGCATTTATTCCTTATTAACATTGCAGGAAATATATTCCCCAGCAGGAATATTGGCAACGGCACTGAATTTTAAGTGATGGTTAAGGAAGGCTTGGGGGAAGATGTCTGCTTGTAAAAGCAAGTGTTTGTGCTGAGTGCCCTGTTAAACAACGGTTATGTCAACCCACAGAGGGCTGACTGAACATCCCAGGCTGTGTTACACATTCCAGGCTTCCCATGCAGTCTGTCTGCCCTGCAGAGCCAGGCTTCCTGGGGTGCCCTCATTAACCAGCTCTGAACGGAGATTCCGAACAAAAAAAAAATAAATAAAAAAAAAAAAAATTAAGAGCTAATTTGGCAATTCAAGCCAAGAAAAAGTAACTAAGAATCTTATTTGCTTACAAGGCAGCCAGAAAGGGATTTTTCACAAGGGCTTTTAGTGACTGGACAAGGAAGACTGGTCTTAAACTGAAGGAGAGCAGAGTTGGATAGGATATTGGGAAGAAATTTCTCCATGTGAGGGTGGGCAGGCCCTGGCACAGGGTGCCCAGAGAAGCTGTGGCTGCCCCTGGATCCCTGGAAGTGTCCCAGGCCAGGCTGAACAGGGCTTGGAGCACCCTGGGACAGTGGAAGGTGTCCCCGCCCATGGCAGGGGTGGCACAGGATGAGCTCTAAGGACCCTCCAACCCAAATCACTCAGTGATTCTACAATTCAAGTTATTTATTTAGCTCCCTGAATTTTCCAAAAACAAGAGCTGTCCATAACTTTGCTTCTTCAACTTTGTTCCCTCAAGCACAACACCCACCGCAGAGCTCTGTTCTAAGTGCAGACACACAAGCAAGAGTCAGTTCATGGATAAAGTGGACACTGGCACAGTTTGAAAACAGCCAGCAGGAATTCCCAGGCTAGGTCAGCATTGAATAACACACTAAAAACAAAAAAAAAAAGAGGTCAAAAAGGGAACCAAGATCTTAGCAGACCAAATGTCCGTGGGCTGTACTGCGGTGATGTGCTCAGCTGGGAGATGGGCTTGGCAACAGAGCCAGAGCCATAGGGATTTGTGTGTGCCCAAGAAGTGCCAGTCACTGTTTTCCAAGCCCATACTCAGTGAAGGAAGTGCTGGAGTTGACAGATGTGCCAGACTGCCACAGAGAGTCACACTCTCCCAGGCAAGGTCAGAGCCCTCTGCTGATGGAAAGGGAAGTCAAACTACGGCCACTTTCCTGATCCAAACCTCCAGCTGCAAGAGGAGCACACACAGACACCTGACTTCTCTTTAAAAGAGGGTAAGAAGAACTTCCAAATTTTCAGAATTTTCACTCCTCTAGGCAGCAAAAACGGGTTTTCCCCCCGTTCCTTACCTCCTCGCTGCTCATGGATTCAGAGCTGAACATGCTGCGGCGGCACCGCACGGTGAGGTTGGCAATCAGCTCCCCGGAGACTTCCACAACACTCCTGCAGGAAGCAGTGGGCTGTAACAGAACAAAACAGAGCCAATCTCACACAGCAAACATCCTCATGGGAGTCTCATTGGTGGTGGGAACCTGCAGAAGGATTTAAAAAACAAATTCCAAGAGAAAGAAACCCATGAACAATTATACACAACTACACACATGCTATTGCTCCACAACTACGTGTTTGTTGTACAAACCTCTGAGCCTGCTTGGGGCAGGAGAAAACCTCCACATCCTTTTCACAGCTCAGCACAAACAGAAGGACAGTGCAGGGCTACGCTAATGGCAGCTCCAGCTCTGGAAGTTAAACTACCCTTAAAGGTATTGTCTCTGCAATCACACAAAACACTGCAGCAAAACCTGCACTCAAGTTTGGAAAACTAATCCTCACATGACCATACTGCCCCAAGAAGAAGAGGGGCATGGTGTCAGTTTGGGATACAGGCATAACGTTGTAGCAGCCAACATTTGCATTTTTAAAGAAAAATAGCACAGCAGTAACCAACATTTCAGTGTGGTGCCACCTACACACACGCCTGAGCTGCTTAACTCCAGAGCAGAGAGGAAATTTGGCCCAAGTAACTGTGCACAGAGAAGTCCAGACTCAAAGACAAGGTATTTCCACCAAAGCTGGTGATTTAAGACTCAGAAGGGACTCTGTATCAAGAGCCTTTTTACTTCAGGCTGAGAGTGAAAAATCTGAAAGAGATCAGCACTGTCAGCACAGAGGAGGGATCTACATGGCACTGGAAGACAACCCTTTATGTGGAGCCCAGATAGGTAAAAGCAAGTGAAATACCAGCTCTTCTACCCTCTTACCTTAGAGAACAAACCATTCCTTCTAGAATTTGGCCCCCAAAGCACACATACCTTCACTACACGCTGCTCTCAGACGCAAATCCTCTTTTCGGCTCCCTGCCCTGCCCATTGGGCAGGCAGAAGAGTTTCCCACCACTGACCCTTCCCACCTGACACCCACTCCATGCTGCAGCTTGTGTCAAAAGCAGCCAGCCAGCCCTCCTTTCCCAGCACCAGCAGCATCCTGAAAAGATGCTGCACAGAAGGAGGGAGGGAAGGGTTCCCATTCCCAGCAGGGGCACCTACCACAAAAGGCCCAGTTCTGAAGTCACAGGTGAAGGGGTCTCTCCCCGAAGCTTTGGTGCACACGGTCTCACGGATGGTGAACTGCAGATCTAACCCATAAGTATCGCTGTCCCACGTGTCCACCTGTGAAAGCAGGGTCAACCCAACACATTAGTCCTTTTTGGTTATTCTTTTCTCTTCCTCATAGTCCAGTCAATGCTAAATTGATCAATCAAGATGGGAGACTAACAAAAAATAAATATAAAAGCAATGCCTTCCCAAAAAAAATGCCAAGAAACTCCCACTACTTTCAAACACTTGTAGGTTTTAATCCAAACTGTATAAATCCATACATCATCTTTGTCTTCTTGCAGAAGACTTGATACAGGCCACCTATAGAAACAGAAAGGTTCTGAGGGTGTTTAGGAGCATGGACATTATAACTTTGAATATAGAAGTTTTAACTCCTTAACTCAGGGAGCATCCAATATTATTCTGAGCACCACAAATTAAAACAGATAGGGGTTTCCTGCTTGCACTCCAAGACTCCAGCAGTTTTAAACCAGAATTGGTGCATAGAGACAGATGACATAAATAAAGATCAGAGAAAGAATCCTGAATTGTGGGGGCATTTAATCAGTGAAGGGCTTCAGATGAACTGGGTTGCCTGATTGCCCAAAGCAAAGAAGTTAGCTGGAAGTATTTAAAAACATCACTTTTGAACAAAATCCTATATCCCTCAAGGACTTCTACTCTAGGCATGAAAAATCTGAATTCCTAAAGTATTTTAATTACAAACTTATGTACAAAAGATATTTAGGTTACTAAAATCATAACTTCAGATAGTGACCCAAACCCACCCTCATCAACCAACCCCAACTCCATCTGGGTTTACAGGACTGGAAAAGAGTTTTCGATCCCAGAAAAGCACATTTTAGGTAAAGGATCTCTGTTGAGTGCATACTTACTCCCATGACTTGGCTCCTGACAATACCATACAGATTTCTGCTCCATGACTGGGAATTGATCCGTGCAATGGAAGCATTGAGAGCCTCTTCTGCGACAGGGTGGGCATAGTCATACACTGGAAACCCTGAGAGGGAGACACAGTTTCATCAGAAGTTCATTGTAGGCATGTGCTTTTCCCCCCAAAAACACCCTAAGAAGGAGGACGAGGCCCCAGCTTACCTGAACATGAGTAAACACCCACTGTGAGGACAAAAATTAAGATCTTCATAGTGTGTCTTTCAGAACCCTCCAGTCTTTTCCCTTTTCAGCAATGATTCCCAGTGCATACCCCTCTGCCTTTATATAAACACAGCCTTGATCCTATGCCTGACCTCCCCATGTCCAAGCTCTGCTCCAAACATTGCACTTTAAACAGAATTGATCCCAGGGTAAATATTTGTAGTCAGCTTTTCTCCATTTAGCAGTAATTCTCTGATAAGCCATGGGCTGCAGTGCCTTTTCCCCATGACTGAACTCCTGGTATGTTCATAGCCAAAGGCACAATCTGGTTATTTTGTTCTCTTTTAGCCATTAGTTTTCCACAGGATGAGTCAACCCTGACCTTAGCACTGGACCCAGGACCTTTATGTCTTGGCAGCAACTGGAAGCACTTCCAAGCTGGCATTCCCTGAGGATTCCTCAGCACCAGAGGGGAATTCACCCACGAGGAACTGCCACCATCACCCTGCAGACCAAAGCACCCATGAGAAACCTCCTAGACACAAGGCACATTGCAGATCACTGGGGCATGCAGTTTAAGCCCGAAAGTTAATGGGATTTTTTGAAAATTATGTTGGAAACTGCTGCCTTCAAGCAAGCTCACCTGTTGCTGCTTGTTCACAAGGCAAAGGTGGATATAACCATGTCCATTCTGAAGATCCCAGGAGTGAAATTCCTCCATTAACCTCCAAACTGCAGTTCTACTTGAATTCTGTGGCATGGGGTCATTTTAAGAATTTCCCAAACAGAAGAACTTGTGGGAGCCTCAAATTTAATAAGGAAAAGCATAAAGTTCCTCATACCTATAAGCAAAAAGAAAAAGGGGTGGGCACTTTTAACCAATGTACTGGTTTGAAACCAAAACCAGTGAGACACTCCAAGTCAGAACTACAATTTAATAGGAAAAAAGAGGAAAATAAAATACATGCAACAGAATAAAGGAAAAACCACTGCCAGAGTCAGAATACAACCTGACACTCCGCTAGTTAGGGTGGTGGTAGCAGCCCAGATGAAGTGGTCTTGTTGAAGCAGTGATCCTGTAGAAAGGTCTGGTAGCTCTTGTCCTCTAGAAACCAGTGGGTAAGGGCTGCCTTGGTGTTCCAAATCTCAGTTTTTATCTAGGTAGGAAAGGCTTGGCTCCTCCCCCTGCCTGGAGCATCTCACAATGGGATGATGGAATTTTATGAGCCATAAAGTGGGACTCACTGGCCTCCCCCTGGAGGAAGGATGGGTTGTGGAAAAGATAAAGATGACTGCCTCACCTGGTTTTAACAGATGGCCCATTAAGAGAGAATATCTCCCACGGAAATAAGGATCACTGCCCCACCTGGCTTCAGCAGATGGTGCTGGAATACATACTTCTAGGCACATCTTTACATTGCAACCTAGGACAACCAGCCAGCTTGGATTTCAGCACTGGGAACTGGGTCTAATACGCCAATTGAAAGTTTTCCCACTGAAAATCCAGAGCTTCTCTCTACATCCCTTCTCCTTGTTCCATGCAGGTGAAGAAGTTCTCTCCTGGCTCTTGGACATCCTCATCCATAGCCAGGAATGTTCTGTTGTGGCTGTGGCCATGCCAGTGCACCACAATGCAAAGGATTTAAACCGAGCTGGGGACTCTCAGGAGCAGCCTGTTGTGCCGTGCCCGACCTTCCCACTACCACAGCCAAGACCAGACTGCCTCAGAGCAAGGGAAAACCTTCAGGTGAGCTCTCTGACCCTCTTCTGCCAGGGTTTCTCTGCAATCAGTCAGAGGTGGTGATGAAACACATGGAATGACACCACTCAAACCATTCAAACATTGAGGCCTTGGCATTCAGAGTCCCAAGATCCTTGTTGTTTTTCACCTTGCTGCAGTAGTCTGGATAACATTTAGCTTTCCACTCATTCCTAAGAAGGGAGCCATCTGCCTTTTGTATGATGGGACCGGTTAATACTCCATCAGAAGATGAATATGTAAAATTCCTTCCCAACCACTGGGGCACAGTGTTGTAGCCAGTCCAAGAGTAATTTTAAATACTGAGCCGACTGCAAAGTTTAAAGATTGTCCTCTTAGAGCAGGTCTTAAGAAATACTGCCAGCAGGATTGTAGTAATGCTGAGTGGGACTTGGAAACTGTTTAATGAAATCAAAATTCCTCTGCAGAGCCCTGGCTTTACAGCACCTGGAGAACATAAATGTTTGCTATTCTAGCTCCCTAAAGCTCTGCTTTCGGTATATTTAAGCAGTGGAACCAAATTAGCATTACACGATCTCTTTGTTCCCAGCTTCCAGCCTTTGCCAAAAAGGACTGCTAGGAAGCACCAGGTGGTGAGCACTGCCATGGCACACAGAGAAGTGACGAAAGGTGAGATGGAGAATTGACAGCTTCAGGACTAAACTTGGACTCCACCACCAGCAAGTTCCAGATGCCAAGGCAGCTTGGGGCAGAGGGAGGGAGTTGTATCCAATTTAATCTACAAACAAGGCCTTACTTAAGAAATGAGGAAATTAAAGCGCCTATCTTAGATGACTATTTTCAGACTCCTTTCACTCCTAGCAATCAAGTCAGCTCTGTTCCCAGACAACTGGAACAATAATTTCTCTTTGTGAGTGAAATTTTGGTAATTACAAGACGCATTTTCCTTTAAAATGTAAATCATCCAGCATCATCACATGCCTGTATGCTAAAAACAGTCTAAACAGCATCCCAGGCACTGAGAAACTATTCCTGATCCCTTGTTTCCTGGACATTCAGATGACAGATTAAAGTTAATGATGTCCCTTTCCCATCTGATAAAAGAAAAAATAAGTAAATTCACAGCACTGAATTTTCCATAGCTCTGTTTTTCCATAGCTTTTGCAGTGTGCCATTTAGCAAAATCAAAAGATTTCTGAGAAGCTCTTCACCATGGGCATGGCATGACAGAACAAGAGGGAATGGCTTTCCACTGCCAGAGAACAGGGTTAAATGGGATATTGGGAAGGAATTGCTCCCTCTGAGGGTGGTGAGGCCCTGGCACAAGGTGCCCAGAGAAGCTGTGGCTGCCCCATCTGTGAAGTGCTCCAGGGCAGGTTGGATGGGGCTTGGAGAAACCTGGGATAGTGGAAGGTGTCCCTGCTTATGGCAGACGGATCAGAACAAGATGGGATTTCAGATCCTTTTCAACCCAAAGTGTTCTATGATTTTCTGAGTAACCTCACCACACCTGCAGAAAATTACCATGGACATCAGCTGATAGAGGTAGGAGAAAGGCTTCTAAATTTTGCTCAGATGAACTGAGGATTTGAGACCTGATTCATAATTCATAGACACAACTGCTTCAGCTTTGATTCTCTTCATAGCTCATCTATGTGTTCCTTGAGATATTGGCAGAAAATCATACAGCCCATGCAGACACTGCCCGTGGGCTGCTGACTATTCTCTAGCCCTTGACCCCCTGGGAAGGAGAAGAAGCCTTTGAGATTCCAATTCTTCTAAATGCTCACACACAGGCCTAAACCGATACCCTCTGCCACACATTTAAGTCATATGAGGAGAGGCTGAGGGAGCTGGGACAGGGGCTCAGCCTGGAGAAAAGGAGGCTCAGGGGGCCCTTGTGGCTCTGCACAACTCCCTGACA
>PYHW01010069.1:10857-24441 GCA_013186435.1 Turdus rufiventris
ACTTCACTGAACTTCCCCAAGTACAGAGATGGAAGTTTTTATTAGTAATAACAGACCATCTAACTCATTGGGTGGAAGCTGTTCCCACCGTCAGAGTGACAGCTAATGTAGTCTGTAAAACCCTTTTGGAGCAAATTATTCCCAGATATGGAATGATTAATAAAATAGACTCGAACAGAGGAACACATTTTACATCAAAAGTCGTGCAGCAAATAGTTCCAACCTTGTGAATAAAGTGGGAATTATATACCCCATGGCATCCACAGAGTTCAGGCCGGGTAGAAAGGATGAACCAGACTTTAAAAAAAAACTCTAACAAAATTGATGATTGAAACCCAAATGTCATGGGTAAAATGTTTACCTTTGGCTTTATTGAGGATCTGAACACAACCTAGGTCTGACCTAGGAGTGTTGCCTTAGGAAATGATGTTTGGATTACCCTTTCTGACCACTCAACATGAAACTGCTACCTATGAAGTAGGGGGAAAGAGTGTTAAGGAATATGTCAACACAATTGCAAAAACCCTTGAATATTTGCGGTCAAAAGGGATAATCCCTCAAACCACACCCCTAGATTTTAAAATCCAGAATATCCAGCCAGGGGAGTGGGTACTAGTGAAAACATGGAAAGAACCATCTTTAACCCCACAATGGGAAGGCCCTTTTCAGGTACTGCTGCTAACTGAAGCTCCTATCTGGACCAGGGAACGCCAGTGGATCCACGCCAGCAGAATCAAAGGACCTGTGGAGAAACCTAAGGAGTGGACTATAAAATCTGAACCCGGTGACACCAAATTGACTCTTAAGCGAGGAGCAGTTGGTAATGAATTGGGAGGACCCAAATGACAACTTCCATCAATGCCACACAGTATATCCTGTCTGACTCATCCTAAATACTACACATACTCACAGGATTAAGTGTAAAGGTCTAAATTGTAGAAAAGTTAATGTTGTAATATATACAATCAACAGTCTTATTATAGGAAGTTCTGAATACCAAATCTTGTCCCTATCCAGATAAAAACTAAGAATCACTGAAATAATAACTTTATTTTGTGGATGGGAATTACTAATGCCTGGTGACTGGGGAATACATGAGCTGAGGAAACAGTAGGAATCTATAGCTAAGGAGTGTCAAACCCAGCAAGTGACAAGGAAATAGAGGGCAAGACCGGATTGGCGTCTATATCTGCCACTGAGAAGATCATAACACCTGCTGTGGGCTGAAACCACACAGGCATGGGAGGTGAAGGTATAAGCCATAGCGGACCTCTATTATTCCTTTTTGGTCACTCATTTTTTGCCTTTTCCCTGTCGGGAGGTTGGCAAGGCCATGTTACAGATACTACCGGAAGCTGTACATGGAAAGACACCGAGGTTCTTTCCTTATTACACATACCCATGTCAACAGCCACTGTTAGGACCCATCCAAATTAAGTACAGTAATTTCACGACCATAAGGCGCACCGGACTATAAGGCGCACCCTCCCGGAGTCGGCAAAATTTGCAACATTGTAGATCAGATAAGGCGCACCGGTCTATAGGGTGCACTTTTTTTTGCAGAGAGGCTCCACCCCCAGCTCCTCCCTCAAGGTTGCTAGCCAAGGCCCCGCCTCAACCCGGCAGCCATGGGCCCCGGGCCTGCCCAGACCCGACAGGGGTGACACCACGGGCCCCCGGGCGCACCCGGACCCGGCAGGAGGGGCGCCGCCGGCCCCTGGGCCTGCCTGTACCCGGCGGGGTCGGGGCATGCCTGCCACTGCTCCGTGCCACCTCCACGGGGCTGGGGCATGCCCACCGCTGCTCCTCCCTGCCTCCCCGGGGCCGGGCTGTGGCCACCGCCCCTCCTTGCCCCCTCCACGGGGCCAGGGCAAGCCTGCCAGGACTCCTGCCCTCCTCCACGGGATTGGGGTAAGCCTGCCGGGGCTCCGCCCCACCTCCACGGGGCTGGAACATGCCTGCTGGGACTCCTCCCCCCCTCCATGAGGCTGGGACAAGCTTGCTGGGGTTCTGCCCTGCCTCCACGGGGCTGGGGCATGCCTGCTGCCGCTCCGTGCTGCCTCCATGGGGTCGGGGCAAGCCTGCCGGGACTCTTCCTCCCCTCCCCGGGGCTGGAACATGCCTGCCGGGACTCCTCCCCCCCTCCACGGGATTGGGACATGCGTTCCGGGACTCCTCCCCCTCTCCACGGGATTAGGACATACCTGCCGGGGCTCCGCCCCACCTCCACCTGGCAGCCGTGGCCCTGCCGGCTCCCCCCGCAGCTCGCAGCTTTCACTTCTGGGTAGGCAAATTTTACGAATTTTGACCATCAGATAAGGCCCACCGGACTATAAGGCGCACTTCCGGGTTTGGGGAAAAATTTTAGTCAAAAGGGTGCGCCTTATAGTTGTGAAATTACTGTACTTGTGAACAAAATGGCAAAAAATATTGGATTGCAGAAAACCTCAGAAAAAGCAATAACCAATTGGAAAGTGAATGTCCAAAAGGAAAAAAATGGATTTGTTTCACATATATAATTGACAGTAAGGCTCAAGATTTAGTAAAAGAACAATTAGTAAATATAAAAGGAAAAATAGCACCACAACCTAAAATTGTGCCAATTTCACTTCAAAATTTGTATGCAAGACTTGAAAAGCAACTGGAAAAAGAGATAGATATCGCGAGACTGGGAAAGAACCTATTTGTAGAGCTACGAGAAAGACTAAGTAAGGACCTTAACGTAACCAACTGTTGGGTCTTTGGGGGGGCTCTGATGTCAGAAGAATGGCCATGGAAAGGCAGTAGCTTAGGCCCAATTGAACTCCTTAAGTGGAACCAGACAAATATCAAGGGGGAAAGGTGACCAGAAGGGTGGATTTTAAGTTCACCAGTGATAGGGGAAGAATGTCTCTGGCACACTGGGAAAAATTTTCATAAGGAAGTAGGAAATACTCTTTGTAAGAGATATAAAGTAAGTAATGGAACTCTGACCTGGCGGATCGCAGAGGAGTCAACTGATTATTGGACCCAAGGAAAAACAAAAAGGGAAAATTGTAAATATGATAACAGAATTAGACTTTTTCAATGTAATGATACTGGCAAGAATCCTTACTATGAAATCCCAGAAATATCCAAATTTTGGGAAAATATAAATGAACAAAAAAATAATTATTGGAAAACACCTGATGGCTTATTTTGGATATGTGGAAAAAGAGCATGCTCTGAACTCCCTTCTCAGTGGAAAGGGAGTTGAACTCTGGGAATTATACAGCCAGGATTTTTTCTTTTATCAGGACTAAAGGGAGAAAAATTGGGAATACCAGTTTATGAGGACTTAAAGAGAAACAAAAGGGAATTGATTGGAGGATTCCAAAAATGGGAGATGAAGAATGGCCCCCTAAACGCGTCATTGAAACATATGGACCAGCTACCTAAGCACAAGATGGGAGCTGGGGATACCGAACCCCAATTTACATGTTAAATCACATTATAAGGCTCCAGGCAGTGGTAGAGATAACAACAAACAAAACTGGTTGAGCAACGGAATTGCTAGCAAGTCAACAAAGCCAAACAAGGGCTGCAGTATATCAAAATAGACTGACTTTGCACTATTTGCTAGCTGAAGAAGGAGGTGTGTGGAAAATTTAATATATCAGATTGTTGTTTGAAGATAGATGACAATGGGGAGGCTGTACTGGATATAGTCAATGATATCAGAAAAATAGCTCATGTACCAGTACAAAAATCAGAATCAATACTAAACACTAGCTGGTGGGTTAATGTATTGGGAATAGAACGGTGGAAGAAGCTAGGCTTCTTCCTTTTATGTGCTACAGCTGGCTTGATCTTCCTTGTTTAATCCTGTTTTATTCGGCTGACCACCAGCGTAGTTCGCGGCATGCAAGTTGTAACAATGCCTATAGACCCAAAATTGGCTACATCTGAAACAGCAGAAAAGATCATGGTGTTAAAGGAAAAACGTAATATAAAAGACTCCTTGAAGGAAGCAAAAATGATTTATGAAAAAAATGAGAAAATAATGGAGACTAGAAAACAAGGAATATTGTTCAAGCCAAATGATGTATAAAAAGAAAGACGGGGGGTATTGTTTTAAGTGCATGACATATTGTTGGCTTTTCGCAACTATTGGGATAAGTTCTATATGTATAATGTTAAAATAGCTTTTCTGTATGAATATAGGGGTTTTTTCTGATACCAAAAGTTAGACATATGTTTTTTAGAGATAGTATGCTTAAACTACCCCCTTAGTTGAGATAACAGCTCGTGAATGTGTGATGGGGACCCTGCAGCTGACAATTATCAACACTCACTGGCTGCAAAAGGTCAGGACCACCACCCAAATTAAAAGATGATAAGAAGAGGATTAAAACCACAAGTCAAGAAACAGGCATGCTCTAAAAAGGCGGACCCAAGGGGTGACCATGCTGAATAGCTCTCAGAAAAAGTTGGACTAGTTAGATTATGCATAAAGGACTATGAATATGCAACAGGTTGATGTATTGTAAAACGTATTTAAAGGGGCATTCCCGTTTTAACCCTTTCCTTTATGTGTGTCTCCTATTGTCTTTTTATTAAATCTTTTAAATTTTACCAAGACAGTGAAAAGTGTTTTTCACAAAGTGCCCTCCCTGCACAACGTCACCCTGAAAACCCACCCCTATATGTTGCAGTCCTGGTTCCCATAGTTGCCCCTCCCACCTGAGCGGATCCGCCCCCTCACCTGTTCCAGTTTCCAATGCCTGCCCTCCGGGTTGCTGCGGAAACAGGGGCAGGGGAGAAGGAGTTTGCCCTCCCAGCTGCCGCGGGAGCGGGGAGGGGGGTGGGCCCCTTCAAGGACCTAACAGGGTGAAGGCTGAATTGCCTCCCAGCACCCAGGGGAGTGGAAGCACGGGAGGATCCCCTGGAGGTCAGAACCAGGAAGAGGAAAACATACCCTCAGCTGCTTGTGTTTTTTATATTGGTAGGAGAAATGGGAAGAGAAGTTATCAGCCTTTGTCTTATCAAAATAAAAAGGAGATTTGTAAAATCCAAAGGGAATTTGGAAGAAGCAGTGAAACTTTTAAAGGCATGATGAAAGCCACCGTTAGTTCAAACGAATTAGTACAGGCCGACCTCCGGGATCTTTTCCGGTGTCTGTTAACCCCCTTAGAGTATGATCTGTGGGAGAGTATATGGAAAAGATTTCTGAAGGTACTCCTATAGGAACTTCAGCAAAACTGTGATGATGCAAAAGATAATGATGGGAATGACACTACCTATGAACATTTATGTGGTAAAGGGAATTGGCAGAAAAGGCTTTTAACCAGTTACCAACAGTTGAAGTCAAGGGTAGTTATGTTAACATTAAACAGTTTGCCTCCGAGAATTTCTTGCAATTTGTGGATCACCTTTGGACTCAAGTGGAAAGGCAAGTGCATGACCCAGTGGTACAGGCAGAACTGATTAAGGAGATGGCTCAGAGGAATGCTAATGAAGTCTGCCGCAGGGTCATACTGACCCTGCCTCTCCAGCCTCCACTTAGTCTCGCACAGAAAAGCAGAAATGTTTGGTGCACATGAGAGGAATCTGGGACTGGCACACCCAAAGACTACTGCAGCTATAACACCAGGAGCAAGAAGGCAACCAATGTCACCAGAGCAGCTGCAACATACCATTTGCTTCCAGTGCCAAAAGCCAGGACACTTTGCCAGAGACTGTCCATACAACCAGAAACAGAAGAAGATCAACAAACAAAAAAACTGAGTCTAGAGCGCGTACCCGCCATTAATATAATTGCATGCAAAGATATAAATGTAGCGGGCTCCACACTGGCAAAAGCCTCTCTCTTAATAAAAAAGGAGTAGGATGGGAAACAGGGTGTGGGGATGCAGGAAAATAAAAATGACAAGTGGTTGCTTAACAAGGTTTGGCAACCTCATGGCCGTTTGAGGCTCGTGACTACCAAAGGTTTTAATTTCCAGTCAACTGACTGGAAAATCATTGCAGTGGACCTGCCAAAAAACTTACTGGATGTGATGATAAACCACATGGAACTGGTCAGTGAGTATTTTGTTATTGGGGACACAGTACACACACCCTGGAGATTGAGGTGGCTCCCATGGCCATCAAGGGAAACATAACTCTCCTCATTCTCCTGGTGCGCTGCCCTCAGCCACCTTTCTATCTCTTCGAGGGGCAAATCCTCACCCATGCCATTCCCATTCCAGCAGAGGCCTCAGTAGATGGAAAAGCACCTAAAGTCTACTGGGTAGAAGTGGTGGGTGAGGACAAACCCTCTCTGGCATGCAAACTAACCCATGGATCAGGCTATCTCCACATGGAAGGGCTCCTTGACACCGGGGCAGATGTGGCGATCATACCCGAGAGGATGTGGCTGTCACATTGGGGCTTGAAACCCATGGCTGGCAAAATCCAAGGTGTAGGAGGGATCAAACTGGCAAAGATATCAAAACTCATTGTGCAAATTGAAGGGCTGGATGGGTAATTGGCTAGTGTCCGTCCATTTGTTACAGACTATAGGTGCCCCCTATGGAGGAGAGACACCATGCCCCAGTGGGGAATCAAAATGATTATTCCTAAGACTCCCCAGGATTTTAAGAGGCGGCCACTGTGGAGCGCCCTACCCACAAGTTAACATGCCTGGACGACACCCCTATATGGGTAGCACAAGGGCCATTGAGTAAAGAGAAGCTTAAGGTGATCAAAGAGGACCAATTAGCTAAAGGCCACATAGAAGAGACTACAAACCCTTGAAATTCCTCGGTCTTTGTAAAAAGAAACCAGGGAAGGATAAGTGGAGGTTGCTCCACGACCTCCGGGAAATAAACAAAGTGATTGGGGACATGGGATCACTCCAACCTGGCATGCCTTCCTCAATGATGCTTCCCTGAAATTGGCAATTGGCTGTCCTAGACATCAAAGTCTGTTTCTTCCAAATTCCCCTACACCCAGAGGATGCCCCGCAATTTGCGTTCTCTGTTCCTACCATCAATAGAGAAGCCCCAATGAAGCGCTACCACTGGAAGGTACTCCCGCAAGGGATGAAGTGCAGTCCTTCAATCTGCCAGTGGTAGGTGGCCTCATTGCTGTCCCTGGTGCCTGCTTAAAGAAGGGAGACCATCATGTTATGCTACATGGATGACGTGTTTCTGTGTGTCCCCCATGACTTTATACACCAACACACGTATGACCTAGTGGTTAGAGTTTTAACCTCTGATGGATTTCAATTGCAAGAAAAAAAAGTCCAAAGTGTTCCACCTTGGAAGTACCTGGGCTTGGAAATCACTGCACGCACCACTGTTCCACAGAAATTTGAAATCAATTGTAATCCCCAAACCCTAGCAGATCTCCATTCCTTGTGTGGGTCTTTGAACTGGGTCAGGCCCTGGCTAGGCCTCACGAATGAGGACCTAGAACCACTTTTCAATTTATTGAAGGGGGAGAGAGAACTGGTTTCTCCCAGTGAACTGTCCCCAGAGGCAAAGGTTGCAATCAAAAAAGTACAGAAGGTTCTGGCTGAGAGGTAGGCTCATCATAATCAGCCTGAGTTGCCTTTCAAATTCATTGTCCTGGGAAAGCTGCCACACCTGCACGGTTTAATATTCCAATGGATCAAGGGGCAGAAAGATTCACTCTTAATCATAGAGTGGGTCTTCCTCTCCCACCAAAGATCCAAGACCATTACAAAACCACAAGAGCTGATAGCTCAGCTGATTCAGAAGGCAAGGATGAGACTGTGTGAACTGGTTGGTTGTGACTTTACATGTATTCACCTTTCAGTCAAACTCTCTGAGGAGGGAAGGAACTCTCCTGAGAGGGTGACCAAAGAGATGTTCGAGCACTTGCTCCAGAGGAATTCCAGTCTCCAATTATCTCTGGACAGCTACAGTGGACAAATATCAGTCCATGCCCTATCTCACAAATTGTTTAATGAGGAATTCCACCTCATTTTTTGTGAGAAGAAGAACCCCGAGACCACTCAAAACTCTCACAGTGTTCATGGACTCGTCCGGGGCATCCCACAAGGCAATGATGACTTGGAGAAATCTCCAGACTCAGCATTGGGAAGCAGAACTTGCCGCAGTGGTGAGAGCCTTTAAAAAGTTCTTAGAACCAATAAATTTGGTAACCGACTCAGCCTATGTAGCTGGGATAGTGTCCAGGGCGGAGCAGGCAGTTCACAACGACATAGAGAAGGAGAATCTCTTCAGGTTGCTTTCAAAACTAATTTATTGAGTTTCCCATAGAGAGCATCTGTTCTGTGTGATGCACGTGAGGTCACACACCGATTTCCCAGGTGAAATTGCAGAAGGGAATCATAACGTAGACTCCCTTGCTGCCCCAGCTGAGACAGCATGCCTCCCTGACATCTTCCAACAGGCAAAGCTGAGTCACCAGCAATACCATCAGAATGTGCCAGGTATGATCTGCCAGTTTTAGCTAACACGGCATCAGGCTCTGTTACTCTATGTGGTCCCGAGTGGTGAAAAGAAACAGTAAGGTGGCGACTTTCTTACATGAGCAAGAAAGAGCATTTATTCATGGAAGTCATGAATTTAAATAGTGTACATCGTGGAAAACAATTTAAAGAAAGTTCATTCAACAGAGCAGAAGACATTCCTTTAGAAACGCACTCTGTGACTAGAGTCATGTCCACTGCAGGAGTTATAATCTTTGTTTTGGGTTACTGTTCTTGAAGAGCCTGTGACCAAGACTCAAACAGCCTGAGAAAAAATCCTGGCTCCTTTCTGGTTCCCAGGCTGACAAGGCTCAGGCCGTTGCGGCCACCTGTCCCAGCTGCCAGCTCCAGGCCATGCCATTGCTGGGTATGGGGGTTAACCCCCAGGGCCTTGGTCGCTGTGGAGTGTGGCAGATAGACATCACACACATTCCCAGTTTTGGTCGCCTCAAATATGTTCATGTAAGCATTGACATATTCAGGTGCAGTTTATGCCTCTGCCCATGCAGGAGAAAAGGCTATGCGTGTCAAACAACACCTAGTGCAAGCCTTTTCAGTACTGGGGATCTCTAAGGAAGTCAAAACAGATAATGGCCCAGCATATGCGTCCAAGGAGTTTCTGGAATTTGTCCAACAGTGGGGAGTGGAACATAAAACTGCCATCCCCTAGTCCCCCACAGGCCAAGGTATGATTGAGCGTGCACACCAGATGCTCAAGCAGGTTCTGGCTAGATAGAGCAGTTCAACAGTGTGGATGTCTCCACAGCAGAAGCTCTGCAAAGCCATGTTTACTATCCGTTTTCTGAATTGTTCATTTGAAAGTATGAGTCCACCTATGGTACGTCACTTTAACAGTGGTAAACAGTTCAAGTTGTCTCAGCATCCACCAGTCTTGTTTAGGGACCCAGAAACCTGGGAAACCAAAGGTCCCTATGAGCTTGTTTCCTGGGGGCATGGCTATGCATGCATATCCACCCCATCAGGCCCTCGGTGGATTCCCCAAAAGTGGGTGAAGCCTTTTGTCCCCAAACATCCAGCTCCACCAGAAGGGGACGAGAACCAAATGGCTGTTGCGTCAAAAAGAAGATGCCACCCGAAAGAGGAGAGAAAATCTTCCTAGAGGTGACTACATTCCGGCAGACACAGACTTTTATCAAGCTTTAAAAATGTTTGTTTTTCCTTTTAGAGAAAACCTACCACCCACTTAACCCCGTGATTAACCCCATCCAATTTTTATCTTGTTAATGCTGAACAGTCTGACAGCTGCATGGGTCATCTCTCAGCCACATCAAAATGTCTGTGTGACCCTTGCACAGATGCTCTAACAGGAAAACATATGCCTGTCCACTGCAGCAGTAAGAGATCCTCTGTCCACCTCCTGGTAGGTGTTCCATTGAAGGCAGGAGAATATTCAGCCAGCTTTGACACACCAATGTCCAACAAACTTTGCGAGTCACACAGCATCCAACCACACAAAAATCGTTGGCAGCAAGCTGTTATGCTTTAAGAACCCTATACAGGAGTTGCTGCCAAATTTGCCCAAAGCAGCTCAGGAACCCCAAGAATTAGAGCTATTGGGTTCTTACTCAGCACAATACTGCATTCATTTTGCCGTCAGCCCAAAACCTTCTGGCACCAAAGCATTCTACAAGATACTGCAATATCATGAGGAATTCACTGCCAAAAAAGTGGTGTAATATTCTAAGCCATATTGCACCAGACAACCCATCTCAATCAAGTCCCAATAGCCTAGCTAAGGGATTGTTCTTGATTTGTGGAGATTGGGCATGAGCAGGGATCCCTCCTTTGCTATTAGGAGGACCATGTACCTTCGGGCGGTTGTCCTTGTTGGCACCCAACAAAACCTTAATTGGCGAATGGACTCATAAAAACAAATCGGCCATCAAAATCCAAAAGAGGAGTGCTGACAATTTGGACCTAAACTGTGATTCTGAAATTTTGCAATCGGCCAAGTCAAAAAGAATTGCTGTGTACCTGTTCCTTCCATTGGTCGCACCAGCCAAAGCTCTTGGTCAATTGGGCCACCTAGAATGTCGGGTAGTCAAACAGGCAAACTTAACATCCACCGCCATCAGCTCCCTCCTGGAAGATGAGGAAATTATCAGGCAGGCCACACTCCAAAATTGTGCTGCTATAGACTTCCTCCTGCTGCTGCATGAACATGAGGGCCAGGAATTTGAAGGACTTTGCTGCATTAATCTGACCTCAAAAGCTCGTAACATCCACGCCGCCCTCTGAAACATGAACAGCTTGATCAGACAAGTGAAGCAAGAATCTGAAGATTGGTTCAATGAATTGTTTAAAGGTTGGACACTCAGAGGGTGGTGGACTTCCATAGTTAAAACAATTTTGTCATTTTTGTTGTTCTTTCCTTGTAATAATGACTTTCGGGATCCTACGTTGCTTGATTTTCAAAGCCATTAATGGTCTCATCCCTCCTACCTCAGTAGTCAACCACATAGAGTTGACAACCCAAAAACAGTCTAACTTGCCCGCAAACTGTAACTGGTGGACAAATCCATATTCCGAATCAAAATGAACCCGATGCCTTTCTTTCAACTTTGTTAAACAAAAAATGAGGAGATGTTGTAATTCACTGTTCTCGTTTTTATTTTTTGCACTGAAAATTGTTTTTCTCTGAGCGTCTCTGTTGCCTGTTTCATAGTTTAATCCTTTCCCCTCCCCTTTCCCTTCCGGCCAGTCCTGATTGGCTGAGGTCTGTGGTTCCCCCGCCCTTTCCCAAGGTTTGAAAAATCCCTGGACTTCCCATGCTCACTCTCTTTTTTCCCCTGGAACCCTTCAAGAATAAAGCTTGTATTCTTCCAGGAAGAAGAGCCTGTTTGAAATCTTTTGCCTCATTCTTGCAGGACTCTGGGCTTCCTCCTGGAATTGAGCTAGCCTGGGAGCCAGAGACGAGGCTCAGGATATTCCTGCAAGGAACCTTAAGAAAAGCTAGATGGGCTTCCTCCATGATTCCCTCTAGGGCCTCTCTTGGTAAAGTGGCTTGCTCATTAGGATCGGTGTGCACTTCCTCCCCCACTAGGTGGTCAATGGTTAAGGCAGCCAGGGCTTGGTTAGCATGCCCTGCATATGTGACTATTACCTTGTCCAGTCTTTTGTCCAGGGAAAAACCTCCAGGAGGAGTTCCCAGGAAACAAAACAAACCCCCTAAGACTCCTCCCCCACCACCGGGTTCGGAAAGAATTTCTCAGAGGCAAAGTGGAAAAAACCTGTTTACTAACCAAACAAAACACTTCCCAACACAAGAGAAGAAAATTAACAACTCCGGATGACAAAAAACTCTCTCACCAGTGTGAGAGGGTAACAAACTCAGGCAATCTCTCATGCTGGTGGTATCAGTCTCCGGCGCTGGGAATGGCTGCTGCAGATCTCAAATCGCAGGGTCCCGGTGGTCCTCGGTGTTCCAGGTCCGGTCCAAACAGGTTCAGAAAGGTGTACAGAAAGGGAAAGGGGGAAAGAACAAAAAAACAGTCCAGGAAGAAAATTGGACTGCCTACCTATTAGCAAAAGCAAAACTAAAGCGAGCAAGCAAGCAAAGCAGAGCTAAGCAAAAGCAAGCAAAGCAAGCAAAGCAAGCAAAGCAAGCAAAGCCAGCTAGCCGAGTGAGCAAAAAAACCTAGCATTCCAAGCACAGACANGGGAGCCGAGATAGGTAGACAAAACAAACCTCACTTAAACAGAACACAGAACACATGATTGGGGATACAAGCCACCATAACGTCATCCCAGGACACCGAGGCAGAGCTATGGGGAGGGGTGGGTTTGGCAAGGGCCCTGGAGGGCCAGCATTGGGCTTGAATCAGTGCGTATATTGCAAACAGGAAGGGCACTGCAAGAGAGAGTGCCCAAACTGGTTTTATCGGGGCAATCAGTTCCAGTAGGGTGAAGCTGCCAAGGTGTTGGTATTATATGCTGGGTCCACACCCCAGGAACCCCTTGTCACTTTGCAATTGGGGGAAAAAGAAGTAAAATTCTTAATCGACACAGGAGCTACTCACTCAGTCTTAAATGGCCTAGAAGGCCAAATTGGGAACAAATCAACCACAATAGTTGGAGCAACAGGGAAGGAGGAAAACCGGCCATTCCTACAACCCTTAGATTTGTGTTTTGGGAACAAAGTGTTAACCCATGAGTTCTTGTATATGCCTGAATGCCCTATTTCACTTCTAGGTCAAGATTTATTGGCAAAGCTTGATGCAGTAATTACCTTTGAGAATGGGGAACTACTAATGAAGGGATCCGAGTCAAAAACAGGAAAAATTTTAATGATAAAAGAGAAACTGGTTTCTGTAATCCCTAGGGAAGTAGAAGATGCAGGGATCCCTTCTGTATGGGAAACAAATGTACCTGGAAAATCTAAACTAGCACAGCCAGTACATGTGAAATTAAGAAAGGGGGCAAAAGCCGTACAGGTCAAACAGTATCCTATAAAATCAGAAGCACACAAGGAATAACAATGACTATTGATAAATTCTTAAAATATCAAATTCTAGAAGAATGTGAATTAGAATATAATACACCAATATTCCCAGTAAAGAAACCCAATGGGGAATATAGGCTATTACTGGATCTGAGGGCAATAAATGAAATAACTAAAGACATTTATCCAGTAGTTTCCAATCCCTACACATTGTTGACATCCATAAAAGAGAGATATAAATGGTTTACCATAATTGATCTAAAAGATGCTTTCTTCTGCATACCCATTGACAAAGAAAGTAGGAAACTGTTTGCCTTTGAGTGGGAAAATCCAGGCAATGGAAGAAAGACCCAGCTCACCTGGACACGACTACCCCAAGGATTTAAGAACAGCCCGACCCTATTCGGAAACCGGCTGGCAAAGGAGCTAGAGATCTGGACTAAAGAGGGGCAAGTACCAAGAGACCGATACCGTTTGTTGCAGTATGTTGATGATATACTGATAGCGACAGAGGAAAAGGCAACCTGCATAAAGGTAACAATTGAGATTTTAAATTCACTGGGAATGGGAGGGTACAAAGTATCTAGAGAAAAGGCACAAATTGCCCAACAAACTGTAATTTACCTGGGATGTGAAATTTCACAAGGACAGAGAAAACTAG
>PYHW01010069.1:33701-50486 GCA_013186435.1 Turdus rufiventris
CCCCGATTCCGGTGGCTTTCCCCACCCCCGCGCTGGGGTTGCCCCGATTCCAGCAGCTTTGCCCCCCCCCACGCGGCCACTGCCTCGATTCCGGAGGCTTCCCTCCCCCCCCACGCGGCAGCCGCCCCGATGCAGCGCTGGGGCTGCCCCGATGTTGGCGGGCCTGCCCCAATTTCGGCAGCTTTGCCCGCCCCCGCACCGGGGCCGCCCCGATGCCGGCGGCTTTCCCTCCCCCCTCGCGGGGGACACCCCGATGCCGGCAGGCCCGCCCCACGGAGCCCCTCTCCCCTCACATCCCGACGTTGCTGCGGGGCCACTCCCTCCTCACAGCCCGGCACAACCCTGCGGGGCCACTCCCTCCTCACAGCGAGGCACAGCCCCGCGGGGCCACTCCCCCTCGCGGCTCGCCCTTCCGGGTTGGTAACTTTTGCCACTTTGTCCCTTAGATAAGGCGCACTGGACTATAAGGCGCACTTCCGGGTTCGAGGAAAATTTTTTGTCAAAAGGGTGCGCCTTATAGTCGTGAAATTACTGTAATTGTTTCCGAATTTGCAAGAATATCGGGATGAACAAAGAGGCTGTTTCACCCCCATTTTCCACTTTCAATGTTAATAGATGCCCTATTTCATCCCAAAATAAAACTGAATTTATATTTTGCATGTTAAAGTCCAAAATTTCTACAGATAACCAGCAGGCAAAATGTACTAACCATTTCTTAGAGACCATAACATCTCCAGCACTCAATATTTCCCTGAGCTGGGAAAAGAAACTCTTTTTCTGAGCAGAAAGCTGTGTACCCATGATGTTTTAAAGCAATCTCCACCATTTATCTACCCCAATCCACAGTTAAAACACAGAAAAAGGCAGCTGTTGTTACTTCCAGACCCCTGACTGAGAGAATGGAGAGGCAGTGCACACGCCGCTGGGCTGCGTCACTGTTCCCAGTTGGCACTGGTACAGGGAAAGCTCTGCTGCTCCGCTGCTGCTTCTGGGCCCTCTTTGCACCACACCTGCCACAGGACCGCACGCCCAGGAGGTCAGATGGCACTGCCGCCGATCCCGCCAGCAAAAAGCTGCACAGCCACTAACGCCACCGTGTCTGAAAGTGTCACTGTGGAGCCGAGCCACTCTGCGGGCCGCCGAGCAGAGCCGTGCCACGCGCCGCCACTTCTTGAAGCAGCACTGCTTCAGCCGCACTCGCTGAGCCGTGCTCTGCCCACGTGCCACTGAGCCACGCAGGGAGCGGAGCACGTGTGACTCACCCCGCGGAGGTAGCCACACGTGTCACACCGCGTGGTGTTCCAGGGACTCTCCTGACCATAACTGGGGGCTGTTTTCGGGGTCCCCGCCTAACACAAAGGTAGACTTAACCCTCTCCTGCGGACGCCGGTGTCTGTGACTCTATGGAGGTTCCTCGTTCAGAGACCGATTCGCTTAGCACAGAAGCGAATTGCCGATTTCGTCCTTAAGCCTCCTGGCTGAGCAAAAAATAGCTCAGAGCAATTTAAGGTAATTGGACAGCCCAAATGGCTCACTTAATCCCTGAAAAGGAACTCCCAGTCGCGCGTAGGGCTCTCAAACTTGCGTGAAAGCCACACGTTGGAACGCCAATTGCAGAGATAACCTGAGTCTTCCTCCTTCTCCCAGACTAGCTCAGTACCAGGAGGAAGCCTGTATGAACGAGGCAAAAGATCAAAAGAGGCTCTTCTCTCAGAAATACAGTAATTTCACAACCATAAGGAGCACCGGACTATAAGGCGCACCTTTTTTTTTGCAGCGAGGATCCGTGCTGTGCACAACAAAGTAACGAATCAGTAATGGAATCCCACGATTGTGGAGTTTACTGGCATGTGCTCAAATTGGAAACATTTTAACAGACTGGTGTAGCCTTTAAACAGTCCCAAGCGCCCTCCCCGTGCGCGGGGCCCGGCACTCCCACCAGCCCCCGGCACCAGCTGGAGAGGCGCAGCTCAGGATGGTCGTGGCTCGCGGCTGTTCGGGGCTGCCCGCAGTCCCAGTTGACTTGGAGTGATTGCGGCTCTCAGCTTCTGTGGCTGCCCGGTTCCTCCTTCTCCACACCACCCACGCCGTGTCGGCAGCGGTGGCTGCTCCCTGCCTGCTCCTCCATGCCGCTCCTGCCATGCTGGGGGCAGCGGCTGCTGTCTCCCAACTCCTCCGCACTGCCCGCGCCGTGCTGGCAGTGGCGGCTGTTCCCTGCCTGCTCCTCCGCACCGCCCACTCTGTGCTGGCAGTGGTGGCTGCTCCCTGCTTGCTTCTCCGCACCGCCCACTCCGTGCTGGCAGTGGTGGCTGCTCCCTGCCTCCTCCTCCCCACCGCCCCTGCCGTGCTGGGGGCAGTGGTTGCTCTCTGCCTGCTCCTCCACACCGCCCTCTCCGTGCTGGCAGCGGTGGCTGCTCCCTGCCTCCTCCTCCACACCGCCCATGCTGTGCTGGGGGTGGCGGCTGCTCCCTGCCTCCTCCTCCGTGCCGCTTGCGCCGTGCTAGGGGCGATGGCTGCTCCCTCCTTCCCTGTGCGGCTCCTGCCGGCCACGCCCGCCTGCTCCCCTCGCGACTCAGCGCTCCCGCTGCACCACCCCTCCACTGCGGCTCCCACTTCCGGGTTTGCAAATGTCGCAACTTTGTCCATTATATAAGGCGCACCGGACTATAAGGCGCACTTCTGGGTTCGGGCCGAAATTTTAGTCAAAAGGGTGTGCCTTATAGTCGTGAAATTACTGTAAATTCCAAGGTTTTTTCTGGAGGGTTTCCAGGAGAAAAGAGACCGGATACAGGAGACGTGGGGATATTCAAAGCTTGGCGAGGGGGCCGAGGGACTTGGACTCTAGCCAACCAGGTCTGGCCGGAGGGGAAAGCAAAAGGGGATTATACCATTAAACCACAAAAAGGGGTTTTTTGAAAAACCATGGAGCATCAGATTACAACAAACCTTAGATGATTCTTTCTCCCCCAAAAGCCAGTCAGGAATTTTTGCCCTATAATGCTTAGGAGCTGTGGCATTTTGAACACTAATCTCCAGTATTTCATCCTGCACAGAAGCCACGAGATCAGAGGATACTGTAGTTTTAATAACCAGTGGATCTCCCCTATTCTGCAGATCTATTCCTCCTGCCCAATGTACCACCTGTGCAGTTAAAGAATAATCATGTTTTCTGGGAGTTAAAACCAGGCCAGGACCCCAATAAACTTCTCTTTCTTCCTCACTCCATTAAAACCAACCATCCCCAGGCAGAGACTCGCCACACATATTCCATTTTGGATTCTTCCGAATGCCTGGAATACTTCTGCAATTTAGCCAATTCTGCAGATGACCAAGGAATTGTATGCACTGCTATCCGAATTTCCATCTCATCCTCATTAGTAACATCAGCCTTAATTAATGGCCAGAAAGGGAAAGAGTCAGGGAGACGGTCAGAGATGGCACTAAAATTCTCACCACTATTATCCCAAACATCCCTATCCCAAGTTTTAGAATCCTCATAATAGGTTAATTTATGAATTTGACTAGCTGTTCACAGAAAGGGTGATTTACTCATTAACAGATCTAATTTTTCCTGCAGACATTTTTCATGTTTTTCTGCTGTGGTCAAGTGAGTGTTTTAAATTTCAGTTTCCTCTGTGAGGGAATCTTTGTGGATTTCCAATTTCTCTTTAATTCCTTTTTCAAAAACCAGTGATGCTTTTATCACATTCTTTTTGGAACGAATTACTGATCATTCCACAGCTGCATTTTTGTGAAGGCAGAGATTCTTTACCTTCTTGTGCATAAGATAGACAAGCACCTAACAGAGCACAGATAATTACTTGCCCTTTTCCAGCATTTAGTTTCTATTTTGTTAAGCATTTCTCAAGATGGTCTATGACCTTATCTTTCCAAGACTTTTTAACACAGCCTTTCCCAGATTGCGAAGGTACACACTTAAATTTCTGCAGCATTTTATGCCAAGTCCATTTGACCAAGAACTTATGACCTGGACACATTATATGCTTTTGTACACAGTCAGTGATATTGGTTGTCATTCTGCCAACTATGCTAAATTTTCATAAATGAGTGTTTCAAGATCGCCTGAATAATCACCTGCAAAGGCATCAGTAGAAAAAGATTTAATATAAAAGCAGTAGCACAACAAAATTCTTTGGCAAGGTTCACTCTACCACTTACTAGATGGCTAAGGCACATTGAGGAAAAGCAAACAAAAATCCAGAGTCAGTCAATCCAAAACAAAATACACCCAAAACTATCTATGTGGTACTGGAAAATGTGTGTGAGTGTGTGGGGTGTGTGTGGGCAACAGCACTTAACAGTCCTTAAACAGCATTTAACAGCACCTAAAAGTTAAGATTTCTAGTGGGTTGACCCTGGGTGGGTGCACTTCCAGGTTCGGGGGAAAATTTTAGTTAAAAGGGTGCGCCTTATAGTAGTGAAATTACTGTACTGTCAGAGACTGGAAGAACTGATGTCTCAAGACTTTTTGGGATGCATGTGTGTGGGGGAGGGGGCAGGTTGGGCCTTCCCTGGTGAGCCAGTGAACTGCCCCACAACCCCCTCAAGCCTTGTATCCCAGCTCCACAGTGTCTGCCAATGATTGGCACACTGGAGGTGATGCTCCACTCTGCCCTAGCCCAGCTCCTGAGTGGCCAAATGACCAGAAGTCCCACATTATTTAAGGGGTATTTAAGACTGAGCATGAGTTCAGTGTGTTGCAGAATAAGCACTTTACAATTTAAAATTGTAAAGTGGTATGTTTTATTTCCAGCTGGGACGCATGGGGGATATTTCCACCATACATGTGTACCTGGTCAAGACAGGTTTCAGGCTTAAGTACACATAGATATCAAAAACCCACACCTCCCTGCCTACCCATCCCAGTCCCTTCTTTGCCTCCTGGTGATTCATATCATAATTACTCTTCTGCAGTGCCATGCCTCCTGGGGGTCATGGGTCTTCTGATGAAGTAAAGACATCTTCCTCAGGTGTCTGCTGTTTGAGCCCATCTCTGACAGGTGCAGTGGGGATTTGGCTAGTTCCCAGGTCAGCTTGTCCTGGCCAAAACCAGGAGCCACAGGTTTCTTGCTGATTTATCAATCCTCAGATTCTGCTGTATCGATTCTTCACAATACCTAATACCTAAGTTCTGCTTTAATGAGTTTTCATAATATACTACTTCTCTTTATGGCCTTTACCTAGCAACTAAATTTTTATGTTTTTCGTTACAAGTTGTTTCTACCTAACAAGTTGCGTTCCTATATGTTCTATTACAAATTGTTTCTCTACTTTTACAAAATTGCTAAATAAGCTATATATTTCTGTCTTCCCCTCCACCTACCTAAGCCCATTATATGCTTCTAAAATTCTGAATTATGGTATGCGCATGTGTTTCCCATATCTTCAGCACATCTTGACCCTATCTTTATCTTGGAGTTTCTATCTGAACACTGCTGGAACCCAGGAGTTGGTAGCTACATGTGTGCTTTTCTCTATATTTTCTGTCTTTCTGTCTTGCTACTTCTTTTAATTCCCTCTTCTTGGAACATTTTGAGTAACTTAACATCAAACAGGTTAAAAGTTTACTGAGTTGAATGGGTAAAATTAATGTTGTGAGAAGTGTTTCATGTTGATTGGATGTTGTACTAAATCTTTTGCCAAAGTTCCCTGATTTTTCTATGACTTGCTAATAAACTTTTGTTTGGACCTCTTGAGAATATCTTTTCAGTATTTCACCAATTTGTCTAACCCAGAGTACGTGAAACACTGTAAACCCCTTTCAGCTAGTTGTTTGAAGACTTACAAGGACCAGAACTTCAACAGGACTGCAACCACTGCTTTCGACAAGACTGCAACCATTACTTCAACGGGACTGTGACCACCACTTGATAGGACTGCGACCATCACTCTGACCAGCAGGGTGCCAGGTTATACTCAGCATGTGTGTTTTAAAACCAGTTTCTCTGTATCACTTTATTTATTGTAATCTCTTCAGTAAATTTTAACTCTGACCTGTAATCTCTCTTGAGGCAGTTGAGTGGGGGTCATTTCTCCTGCTGGTTTACTTTTAAACCAGCACAAATACTACATTTGATGATGAAACTAAATTGGAAGGAGCTGTTGACTTCCTCGAAGGCCAAGCTTTGATAGTGGCAGGGCTACAGAGGTGGCTTCTGTGAGAGGCTGCCAGAAGCTTCCTCCATGTCTGGCAGAGCCAATCCCTGGCAACTCCAAAGATGGACCTGCCGCTGGCCAAGAATGGGCCAATTAGAAATGGTGGTAACACCTCTGTGATAACATATTTAAGAAGGAAAAAAAAAAAAAGTTATTACCAGCTTTAATTGCGGCCAGGTAAGAGTGTACTGAGAACATGTGAGAAGAACAACTCTGCAGACACCAAGGTCAGTGGAGAAAGAGGGGGAGAAGGTGCTGTCCTTCTGCAGCCCATGGAGGTCCATGGGGGATGCAGACATCCACCTGCAGCCCTTGGAGGAGACCCATGATGGAGCAGCCTGTCCTTGAAGGACTGCAACCTGTGGAAGAGTCACCCATGATGCAGCAGTTTGAGGAAAAGTGTTGCTTGCAAGACAGAGTGGCGTTGGAGAAGTTTGTTGGAGAACTGTCTTCCATGGAATGGACCCTACCTTAGAGCAGGGTAGGGACTCCTGTCCCTGAGCAGGAGGAACAACGTGTGGTGAACTGACTGTAACCCCCATTTCCTGTCTCCCCGGACCACTGGGTGAGGATGTAGAGCTGGGAAGGAGGGAGGGGTGGGAGGAAGGTGTTTTTAAGTTGTTACTTTACTTCTCATTATCCTACTCTGATTTTGTTAGTAATAAATTCTACTAATATCACTAATTCTAGACTGTTTTACCCATTATGGAATTTGGTTAATGATCTCTTCCAGTCCTTGACTCGTGAATGTTTCATCATATTCATTCTCTCCTGCCCAGCTGTGGAGGGGAGTGATAGAGCAGTTTTGGTGGTTGCCTGGCACCCAGGCAATGTTTCCAGTACCACATAGTCTTATATAATGTACAAAGTTTGGAAATTTGCCTACCTGGAAGTGCAAGCCGTGAGCTGAGCCACGAGGGGTGGGTGGGACCGGGCAGCCCCCGGCCAGCAGGAGCCACGCGGGATGGGTGGGACCGGGCGGATGTGGGCAGCCCCTGACCAGCGGGAGCTGTGCAGGGTGGGCAGGACCAAGCAACCCCCGGCCAGGGGGAGCCGCGCGGGGTGGGAGGGAGTGGGCGCCCCACCCCCCCCACGCCGCCTCCGAGCCCAGGGCGGCCCAAGCCCAGGGCGGCCCAAGCCCAGGGCGGCCCCGAGCTGAGGGTGGCCTCACCCCGCACTTCCCCAAGCCACGGGCGGCCCCAAGCCCCCCTGAACTGCAGTAACCTCGAGGTGTGAGCTGTGGCTGCCCCAAAGTGGGGCAGCTGCCAGGTGCGGCTGCCCCGAGCCCTGCCTCGCCAACCGGGGGCGGGTGGGAGTGCCGAGGCCCCATGCATGGGGAGGACACTTGGGGCTGCGTTTAAAGGCTACACTGATCTTTGAAAAATGTTTGCAAATTGGGCACCTGCCAGTAATTTGTTACTTTGTTGTGCTCCGCGCGGCTCCTCGCTGCAAAAAAAAATTGCGCCTTATAGTCTGGTGCGCCTTATATGATCTACAAAGTTTCAAAATTTACCGACTCCCGGGGGGTGCGCCTTATAGTCTGGTGCACCTTATGGTGGTGAAATTACTGTACTCTGGATCCATCGAGTGATGCCAGAAGTCCCCAAGACCGAAGATTATATATGCTCAGATTCAAGTGGGAAATGCTCAGAACCTCCGCCAGGGTGGGGATTTTCACAATGGATGATGTAACACTGTGAGTCATGGGATATTTTGGGAGTCTTTGATGGTCTAAAGCGTTGCAGCTTCTTATTATGCTAGTGCCATTGAGTCCATTATGACCCATTAGAAGAAATGACCCCTCAGGCTGGGTGTGAATATTCCGGTGCTTCCTGGGAGGGGAGTTACCACAGCTGAATCATTTGTGTGAAGAAAAAGAAATATTACCCTGCTACTAAGGGTTTCCCTTTTTCCTTATTTCATTTAACACCCATCTTGTAGACTGAGGTATCAGGTATGCACTGGGAAGCTACTGAAAACAATCCATCATTAACAGCTCAGAAATCACATAGAGGGGATAAAATGCACAGTTTGGTTACACCTACAAAGACCTACGAAGGACTAAACTGGCACCCTACTCCTGTAACTAGGACAGTATGCGTGAGTCTTGTGTCCAAGTGATTTATGAAGATGTTGAAGAGCACAGGGCCGAGCATGGAGCCTACAGAACCCTGCTTGTGACCACTCACCAACCTGATGTTACCTGTATTACTGGATTCTGGGAATTTTCTGATACTGTTAAATGGTTTACAGTATAGATAGCTTTAACCACTATTCTCTGGGGTCTTACCACACATTCCCCCTCCCTGTTTTATAAAGGCACATTTTACCTGTGTCTGTATGTCTGGTTGTGGTGAGTTGGTGATAGTAGCTTACAGTTTTGTAAATAGGTTGTGCAGTTGAGATTAATACTGAGTAAAATTCTGTTAATCGGTTTCATTGATAAAAATTCAGTGGATTATGGTATCTTGGTCAATTCTTTAAGAAGCCTTAAGTTTACAAGTGCTGGGTGTCAGGTTGGAGTGCAATGTTTTTTTAAACAGGATAATTTAAAAGGTTTTAATGTTCATTCAGGCTTTGACCTGGCAAGCACTAGTCAATCAAAAATGCATATTTGTAGGCATTTTAAATTTGATTTTTTACATTTGCATCTCTACTTTTAAACACTGAAACAGAAAATGCAGAAAGAGCACAGAACTGAGCAAGCAGGCTAATAATTTTCCCAGTTGTTGATTCTAATTCCACTGTATGGTACCATTTGGATGTGTTTATATCAAGGCAAATAAGTTGTTTGCTGTGGTAGTTGAACAGGTTATCAGTACTCACCTCTGTTTTCAGTCTTAACAACTATAACAAGAACATAGTCTAACCTATTAAATTCAGATAACATGCACTTATTATGAACAGTAAGACAATACATCTAACAAAACAGTAAGCACTACTAAAAAAAATTACTTACGAATGCCTAAATGCTTCACCTTTCACCCAAGGTCTGTCATAGATGGACTTGGATAGCCTTTTCTGGAAGAAGGCTTCCAAGTTTACATCAAAAAGACAGTTCAGCTTTTATAAGAACAAATTTACAAGTCAAAGTGACTTGATTGTTGGAAATCAAAATGCAAGGAATTCTCAGAACATTGGACCTGTAAACCAAAGCTTAGAATTAAACACAGGATTTGATCTGAGACTTTGGAAAAGGCTTTCAAATTTAGGTGCTAAGATCAAGAATGTAGATTTATAGCTTAAAGCAGAGACATGTTGAGATAAGTTTAGCTTTAGAGTTTAAGATATAGAAAAAATAAAGGTAGTTACAAAGGTAACAAGAAGTTTTAGAGTGCAGCAATGTAAGTTTGTGTGTCATGATGTGATTGGCTAAGAAAGTTCACACTGAAGTATGAGTCAATAAGTCGAAATATCTTAGTACTGGTGTAGGAACATAAATATCTCTGTTGGCAGTGTTTTATTGATTATCAAATCCATTAAAAGACCTTGCAGTCATAAGTCTGGAGACGTCTGAGCCACGGTGTGAACATCTGTAAGACGAACTCACCCTTTCTGACTGTGTAGAAGATAAGAAAAATAAACCGCACTTTCTAAAACTACCCAGAAATCTCGTGTCTCTGCTTCATGCAGAGACAAAAAATCCCTGCAAGAAGGTGTAATGTGGGAGCAATAAGCCCACAACTGGCACCCATCATGGGGCTCGATCCAACGACCGTGAGATTAAGAGTCTCATGCTCTACCGACTGAGCTAGCTGGATGCTAGCTGAGCTAGCCTTGCTTACAGCAGGATAGGTACTCCACAGCATATTGCAATGATACAAGCAAATGCATTAGGAGAGAGGTTTTTGAAAGCTTTTTCAGCTCATAGTGAAGTGGCAGACCAAAGACTTATAAAAGTCCTCGCTTCTGTTAATGTGACTCCTCAACAGAACAATTATATGACCATAATGCGGACAGAAATCACCAGAACATGTCACAGATGTGGGAAGCCTGGACATATAATACTGCTCAGAGCCTGCAGAAAATATAAAACCACTTAAATTCTGTCCTAGATGCAGGAGAGGGAAACATAACACAAGTCAATGTCACTCCAAGACAGATATAGACGGGAAAACTCTCTTGGGAAACCCCAAAAAGAGCCCATAACACTAGAATTCTTGATTATAGGTAAAGACAGAAGCAGTATTTTGGGACTCATAATTAATCTGCCCCTTGTTTTTACAAATTGTAATGAAGAATTACAGGTTTAGCTCAGGCTCTGAGCCCACAATTGGTAATTTCAGAGAATACCCCAATTGCCAAGGCAATTGCTTTACTAGCTCACACAACAGGACAAGTCATGCCAATACGAGATCAGTAAGTGTTGTCTGAAGGTGCAGACATGGAGACTGCTGTTCTTTGAATAAAGCACAATGACCCTGATCAACCCCAGATAACCTGCAACTTGACATACAATAGCAAGACAATTACAATTTTAGGCATGTTGGATACTGGTGCAGATGTTACGGTTATTTCTTATGTGTGGCCTAAAGAGTGGAAATTGATAACACCTTTGAACTCCCTCACAAGGATTGGAGGAGCTACCTTGTGTTTGCAAAGTAAACACATGATTCTTGTTACAGGGCCAGAAGGGAAGACTGCAGCTATTCGTCCCTTTGTCGTGCAAAAACTCATCACGGTGTGGGGAAGAGATCTCTTGTCTCAATGGGAAGCAAAAATAGAAGTGGATTTTTAACTGGGGTCATGGAGGCACTCGATACCCTAAAATTAACCTGGAAAATGAACGACCCAGTATGGGTGGACCAATGGCCCCTGGAAGAAAAGAAATTGAGTGTTCTCAAAAAATTAGTGAAAGAACAATTGCAGAAAGGCCACATTAAGCCAACAGTCTCTGGAATTCTCCAGTGTTTTTCATACACATGAAAACCTCAACTTCTTGGAGATTGCTCTGTTATTTCAGAAAAATTAATGAGGTGATAGAAGATATGGGACCCCTAGAGCCTGGACTTCCTTCCCTTTCAATGATCCCAAGAGAGTGGCCACTTGCAATCATCAACTTGAAAGATTGCTTTTTAAACCTTCCACTTCATCCAGAAGATGCTCCTTGATTTGCCTTTTCAGTTCCAAGTATCAAGACAGGAGCCTTTTAATCTCATTAGAGATTCTGCTTATGCAGCTAATGTAGTCAAAAGAATAGAAGGATCAGTTTTAAAGGATGTTGATAATGACAGTTTGTATCATTACCTTTCATGTTTGCATAAGATTTTACAGCAGAGAAATAAAAAATACTTTGTTTCACATATTAGAGCATATTTTTTGTTTCCAGGATTCTTAGTGGAAGGAAATGCAAGAGTAGATAAATTAACAATGATTATTGCGAATACTTTGCCAAACATCTTTGAACAAGCAAAACTGAGTCATGCATTTATTTCATCAAAATACACAGGCACTCACATAAATGTTTCGTATTTCCAAAGATCAAGCAAAAGCAATCATAGATGTTTGCCCTGTCAGCTTGTGCAACCTCCTGTATGCACAGGAGCTGTCAATCCATGAGGACTGCAGAGCCTGCAATTATGGCAAACAGATATCATGAAATATCCATCCTTTGGGAAATTCAAAAATATCCATGTATCAGTAGTGTTGCCTTACTCGGCGTGGCGACCTGGTCCAGGAACCGGCATGGTGACCCACCCCAGGGTCACTCGGTCCATCTGCTCACAGACACCAACGTGGTGGACNGCAAATGGCGTTTATTGAGGGGTCACAAGGGTTTTTATAGCTTGGGCAGTCACAGTGTCATTTCCTTCAGCTCACGTCCGGCTAGGTGCGATCAGGTGAAGGGCAAAGGTCTGACTGCAAGGGTGGGGGGTTTCTGACTGACCGTACAGCCCGATATCTTCCGCATGCATGTCCCTATTCTCCACACAGTAGACACCTTTTCAGGTGCAGTTTTGCCTCCTTGCATACAGAAGAAACAGCCAAGCAGGTTTGTCACCATCTTTTGCAAGCATTTGCTTAGCTAGGTGTGCCTCAAAAAATAAAAACAATGGTCCAGCTTACACAGGAAAAAAGGAAGCCACATTTTTAATGGATTGGGGTGTTCAGCACACCTTTGACATTCCATACTCTCCTACAAGTCAAGCAATCGTTGAGAGAACATATCATACTCTGAAATCCCTCTTGGATTGATTTACCAAAATATGAGTATTGGTCTATTACCGATACTCAACTGTGATGGACAAAAGACTCTCTAACAGTTTAAAGTTAGAAAGTGTATATTTATTCAGCTCTGGGCAGCAGCGTGAAGTACAGTAATTTCACGACCAAAAGACGCACCAGACTATAAGGCGCACCGGCCGGCAGTCAACAAAATTCGCAACATGTAGATCAGATAAGGCGCACCGGACTATAAGGTGCGCTTTTTTTTTTGCAGCGAGGCTCCGCCCCCAGCTCCCCTTTCACGGTTGCTGGCCCAGGCCCCGCCTCAACCCGGCAGCCATGGGCCCCCGGGCTGGCCTGTACCCGGCAGGGCCGGGGCATGGCCGCCGCCGCTCCGTGGAGTGTCCGCAGGGCCGGGGCATGTCCGCCGCCGCTCCGTGGAGCATCCCCAGGGCTGGGGCACGGCCGCCGCCGCTGCCCTGGGCCCCGCTGCTCTGGGAGTACCCTGGTGCTCTGGGTGACCTGATGCCGGCAGGCTCGCCCCGTGCCACCACTGCCCTGAAGCCGACGGCTCTTCCCCCCCCCCCCCNATGCGGGGGACGACCCCCATGCCAGCAGGCCCGCCCCGCAGAGCCCCTCTCCCCTCACATCCCGGTGTTGCTGCGGGGCCACTCCGCCTCGCAGCCCGGCAAAGCCCCGCAGGGCCACTTCTCCTCCCAGACAGCCACAGCCCCACAGGGCCACTCCTCCTCCCAGCCCGGCGAAGCCCCACAGAAACCCTCTCCCTCCCCACAGCCAGGCAAAGCCCCGCGGGGTCACTCCTCCTCACAGCCCGGCACAGTCCCACAGAACCCCTCTCCCTCCCCACAGCCAGGCAAAGCCCCACGAGGCTACTCCCCCTCACAGCCCGGCACAGTCAGGCAAAGCCCCGCGGGGCTACTCCTCCTCCCAGACAGCCACAGCCAGCCACAGCCCCGTGGGGCCACTCCTCCTCCCAGCCCGGCGAAGCCCCACAGAACCCCTCTCCCTCCCCACAACCAGGCAAAGCCCCGCGGGGCCACTCCTCCTCACAGCCCGGCACAGCCCCAGAGAACCCCTCTCCCTCCCCACAGCCAGGCAAAGCCCCGCGAGGCTACTCCCCCTCACAGCCCGGCACAGCCAGGCAAAGCCCTGCGGGGCCACTCCTCCTGCCAGACAGCCACAGCCAGGCACAACCCTGCAGGGCCACTCCCCTTCACAGCCCGGCACAGCCCTGCAGGACCCCTCTCCCTCCCCACAGCCAGGCACAGCCCCACGGGGCCACTCCCCCTCACAGCCCGGCCCTGCTGCGGGGCCAATCCCCCCCGCAGCTCACACTTCCGGGTTGGCAACTTTTGCCACTATGTAGCTCAGATAAGGCGCACCGGACTAAAAGGCACACTTCCGGGTTCGAGGAAAATTTTTTGTCAAAAGGTTGCGCCTTATAGTCGTGAAATTACCGTAATCCTCTAATATGCACTGCAAAATTACAGGTGATCACAGAGCCTATTTATTGAAAAAAGGTTCAAACAAAAACATATTCATAACAGCTCTTCCCATTCATTGCTTCCTATGGTAACTAGCTTGAATAGCTATTAAGCATGTGTGGTTGGCCTCTTGAATTAAGGTGGGGTTGTTTTTGTGGGGAGGGGTCTTAAAAGGAGGAAGTAAGGCGAGTGTTCCTAGCCTTGAACTCAACTTTTTTTATCAATGACAATAGAAATGGCTTTTGGGGCAATTCCAATTTTTCAAAGAATGAGTTTCTGGTTGCAATTGTTTGTGTTCTTTGGACCCACCTACTAGTTTGATCCTTTCCAATTGCAAGCACAGCTAAGCAAACATAAATTGACAGGCAAACAATTATTTAAGTTTCAGATAATTATCTCAAGCCCAGTTTCTTCTAACTTTTAACTAAAATCCTAATTTCTTCAAGATTAGTGTTTCAGGATAAACAGAAAAGTGGGGAAACAGAGACAATGACTCAGATGTGTTTAATTAAAGCCTTATATGTTTTAAATTTTTCTAACAGATCTTTTGCAGAACCAGATTTATCAATCATTAGGCATTTTTCTAATAGTACACAGGCAAAATTGAAAGAAAATCCTTTAGTCCTCATCAGAAACCCAGAAATGGGACAGAGCGAAGGTCCATGTCCATTAATAACCTGGGGTAAGAGGTATGCTTGTGTTTCCACAGGTTCAGGACCAAAGTGGATTCTAGCAAAGAATGTAAAGCCATATCAGGCACAGAAACACACTGACAATTCTGAGAGCAGGGAAGTGAGCACGCAAACATGAACTTCAGAGAGACTATGGAAGAAGACAAACACCTTTTGCTTTACATACAAGAACTGTGAAAATGGAGTTGAATCTGATGTCATGTTTATGTCCTTTTGTTTTGTTTACCCTCAGCAATGCATTTTTTCCTGTTGCTCAGCCAAAACCCAGTGTTTGGGTAACCTTAGCCAATGCATCAGGCTTGCATACCCTATGTTTAACTCATTCAAGCCCTGAAAAGCCATTTTCCACTTGTTTAGTCTATTTGCCAGTAGATACTTGGTCGATATCAAAAACCATTCCTCAACATCTTTCACGATTCATTATAAATCCTTCTGATGGATGGGGTGTTTGGACCAAATTCCTTCCCAAAACATCCTTTGAACCCCAAGAATTGGAAATACTTGGCATTGTAAAAAAATGGATTTTTTCATCAAATTAATAATTTCTGGGCTTGAACATAACAAAGGCAAAATTTCAGACGTCACTCCCTATCACCCTGTGTACAAATGTTACTGTACGTGGTTCCAGAGTGATGAAAAACACAAAAAAAAGATGGTGACTTTCTTGCAAGAGCAAGAAAGAGCTTTTTTATTCAAGAAAATCATGGGTTTAAATAATACACATTGGGCAAAACAAATTAGAGACAATTCATTGGGTAGAGGAGCAACATCCCTTTAGAAACACACTCCGTGAATAACATCATGTACTCTAGCAGGTGTTTAATCTTTGTTTTGAGTTCTTGTCCTTGAGCAACCTGAGAGCAGGGCTGCTTTCTTCGTTCCCAACTGTATTGTAGCGACATACAAAGATGTGGATTCTTGGTGTAACTATGCCTCAGACATATTTTTAGCACTTTAGTCATACCCCTTTAGAATTACCATGGGGAAGATAGAGCTTGGCCATCCATTCCATCAAACACCAAAGGTAGTCCATGTAGCATTGGAAGGCTTACTTTGCTGGCACCTAGTGTAAATATGATTAAAGTACATAGATAGGAAAAAGGTTTGTCCATCAGTATAAATCAGACTGTAAATATGATTTTGAATCTTGGGGCTTTGGAAAAAAGATTCTCAACATCTGTATTTTTACCCCAACTTGCCTCAGCAGTAGCGCTAAAGCAATTGGATCGGTTAGGTTGCTGGTTAAATAAGCAGACCAATGCTATTTCTCTTGCACTGAGTGGTTTATTAGCCGATGTCAAACTTGTGAGTCTGCAAAACAGAGCACCAATAGATTTCCTTTTGCAATTGCATGGACTTGGGTGGGAACATTTTGATGGAATGTGTTGAATGAACCTATCTAATAATTTAGAATCCATTCATAAGAACATACAGCAATTGAAGGAAAGTGTAGCTAAGATCAAAGCTGATGATGAAACACAGTTTTATGATCTACTCGATAAATTGAGCATTGCACGATGGTGGAAACAGATTTCAAAGACAGGCGTGTATATCTTCATTGTCATCGCAATTATACTTATAGAAGTGCATTGCCTGCTCCAATGAATGTGAAAGATTATTGACAAAGCCATCAAAGGGTTGTTTTTGGTGCAAAAAGAAGGGGGAGATGTTTGAATTCAAAATTGTCTTGGGTTACAATACAGGGTGTGATAAAAGGTATGTATTCTATCACCATCTGTTGAGGGTAGGGGTGGTGATCCTTATCTCCGTGGGAGATATTCTGCTAATGGCCCATCCATTGAAACCAGGTGGGGCATTGTTCTTATCTTTTCACAACTCATCCTTCCTCCAGAGAGTAATTTCCTGCTAATGGCCCATTGAGTCCCACTGTGTGACTGATAAAATTACTTTATCCCATTGGAAGTTGCTCCAGCCAGGGGGAAGGGCCCAACATTTCTTACCAAAATAAAACAGAGGTGTGGGGGACACTAAGGTAGCCCTCTTTCTCCACTGGACTCCAGAGAGAATCTGGATTTCTCCACATCACCACTGGACCTCCAGAAGGAAACTGCACCTTGTATAGGACCATTGCTTCAACTGAATCACATCTATCACTACAAAAGGACTACAGCCACCATTTAAATGGACTGCTAACAACACCCTGCCTGATTGGGTGTCAGGTTGTACTCTGGCTTTTGTCAGGGCTTGGAGTTTGTTTCTTTGTAGCATTGTATTTCTATTTTAAT
>PYHW01010076.1:6173-29211 GCA_013186435.1 Turdus rufiventris
CATCAATGCTTCCAGCTGCTCCATCCAGGAGAAGGAGGCTGGCAGTGAAAAGTTTTGGGGAACTTGGATTTGTTGGATTTGTTTGCTTTCCATTCTGATTTTTAACCCATGTTTAATTCTTTTCAGCATTGTTTTTGTTATTTAACAAGTTAACAGAAAGTGCTGGATGGTTCCTGGAGCAGAGCTCAGCTCAGAATGGCAAGAACAGGGAGGACAAACCATTTTCAGTGATTTTTCTTTTATCCAGCTGAGCTGTGAATACAATAATGGGATTTTAGTGAGTTTTTCTCCCCTCAAAGTCTCTTGGAAATAATAGAAAGGATGAGTTTGGGTGTTGTTTTCCTATGAATCAATGTCGCCATCAGCAGAGGAGACAGAATTAGGTGACAATAATGGGCTACAAAAGTGCAGCTGGGACCTAAAATTAATTTTTATTATTGTTATTAATGAGAGCTGGAGAGGGACTTGGAGGGACAGGACACAGGGAATGGGGAAAGGGGAAATTGGGGAAGGAATTCCTGGCTAGGCTGGAATTGCCAGAGAATCCCAAGTGCCCAAGGAGCAGCTGTGACAGTGGGAAGTGTCCCTGCCATGAATTTTAACTGGATTAATTTTTAGATCCCTTCCCACCCAACCCATTCTGGTATTCAGTCATTCCTGTGATTATTATTTTCTCCCCAAAACAACTGATCATTTTTCCTAGCTATGAACTAATTATTCAGTTTTACCATATGTTGAACTTAGAACATTAAAACTGGCTCTGCAGATTTAGAATGTGTCCATTTTTTCCCCTTCCAAGATAAAGATGCACTTTATTTTTCAAAAGTGCTTGGCAGTTCCACATTTATTAACACTGGTAAATCACAGAACCCAGATTTTGCGAAACCTGAATCAGCAAATTTAGGAAAGAGCAGCAATAATTACAAAAACTAATATTTATAGAGGGGGAGGATGGAGGGAATCAGAGAATCACTGGAAAATCTGTGCAGAGAGGGAGCCAAATATGTATTTACATCTAATATTAAATAAAGGCGTGTTAAAAACTCAATAACATTTGATGGAACATCTGGCAAAGTGTGTGGCATTGTTAAAAAATATTTTAAACAGCCAAAATATTTGCTGTTACAAAATGAAAACAAACTTCTGTGTGTCTGGGGCTTGGATATAATTGCATCCAGAGCAGAATATATTATTTTCTAAAATCCTGTTAACAGCCTTCCCTGCTGGAGATGGATATTTCCAATTAGGATTACAGCATTTGGAGCTCTGCCTGCATCACCAAATCCAGCTCCTGCCTGTTCCTGAGGCTGGGAAATCCTTCAGCCCTGCTTGGAAACTTGTCCCACCCCTTGGGGACACTGTGGCAGGGATGTGTGACCTCCCAATTTTGTGGGAAGGGTTTTTTGGGAAAAACCAAGAATTGTTAATGAGCCGTTCTAGCAGCCTGGTGCTGTGCCAGGAAGGATTAAGCTGTTTGTGGGGATTTTTTTTTTTTTTTTCTTTGGGAGCTGTGGGATACAAGGGGCTGGATGGATAAATCTCCATCAGGGGGGAGCTGGAGGAAGGTGTGGGATTAGGGATTAGGGAATGGGGAGTGACCCCACAGCAGCTGGGGCACTCTGCTCGCTGGGATCTCCAAAGAAATTCCAGCTCAAGGCTTAAATTTGGAATTACTTCTGGAATTATTACAGGAATGACTGCAGAGCTTCTGAATAAGAGGTTGGGATGGTCCAGCAGGTATTTATACCTTTGAAGGATGGCAGTTAGAAATCAAAAAGAACAAAAAAAAAGAGAAGGGAGGTGATATAAATTGAGATTTTATTAATATCTGGCCTTTTTGTGGAACACACATCTCTTTTAAGTGGAAAATTGAGCAAGGAAAATTCTGTGTGAAATGGCAAAAGTAGTGAATGGTGAGGGACAGGTGTGGAATAAATCTGAAGTGAACAGAGGAACGACTGCAGAATTTTAAAAAAAAGGTTGGACTGGAAAAGATCTTAAATCCCATCTGATTCCACTCCATCCATGGGCAGGGACACTTCCACTGTCCCACGATGTCCAAGCCCTGGCCTTGGACATTCCAGGGATCCAGGGGCAGCCACAGCTGCTCTGGGAATTCTATTCCAGCCCTTCCTCACCCTTCCAGGCAAGAATTCCTTCCTAATATTCAATCTAAACATTCCCTCCTTCAGTTTACAACTGGCATGAAAAGGAATAAAAACCAAGCAGAAGAGCAGCCTGGAGGAGAGAGGCTGTAAATGTTTTCATGGATATGGATGTTTTTTCAGCACACTCCCACCATCAGGAGAAGGTGGAAAGTTTAGGGAAGAAGGTAAAATATCAGTAAGAATGAGGTTGATATTTAGCAAATCATCATGGAAGTGATTTGGCTTAATGTTGTGGAAGGAACAGATGTCAGAGGGGAAAAAAAAATCCCAAGGGAGGCGTAAGAACATGGAGAAATGGAAGGAAACAGCAGAACAGGTGATCAGATGTGGCAGATCTCTGAAATCTGGCTGAACTCCTAAAGGACCACATTGGGAAGTGTGAAAGTGGGACAGGAGCTGAGCCAGCCTTGAAGAAACAGAGGCTGGTGCAATCCTTTGGTAATAATTAGAATTTTTTGGGGTTGGGTTGGAGCAGTAACCAAAGAAAATATTGCAACTTGTGAGTGGTCAAACACCAAGAAAGACCAAAAAAAAACCAAAAGAATAACTTGGTTTTTTGTAGTGTCAGCTTTTTCTGTATTGTATTTTATCATTTTTTAAAATCCTGGTGTTTTATCAGCTGCATATTATGGGATTGGAGAAGCAAATCTGGCAATGGGAGAACTCCACCGTTCCTCAGTGCTGATCATTATCCACGTGCAAAACCAACAGGTTCAGCAAAAGAAAAAAATATCAGTTGAAATGATTTCTGAAGATAGGAGGAAGCTTCAAGGAGAAGAAGGCTGAATATCTGGGATTCGTTAAAAACTGAAAATTGTGTATAAATATTTATGAGGAGGAATGGTGCTGCTGAGGGAGCAAAGCCATCTCAGGAGGCTTCCTGTCAATCAGAACACCCAGATAGGTTTGAGGTGATTGAAATTCCTCAAAAGGGGGATCAGTCACAAGAAATCTCTCATTTGAAGGGAGTGAGGGCAGCAAAAAAACCTCAAGGTTTGGGAGAGGGTGGCTTTTTTTTTTTTTTGGTTTTTGGTGATTCCTTTGGTGGGTTAATGCTGAGTTTTGTGGATGGTGTGAGTGGGAGCATCTCCAGCCCATGGAGCATCAGCTTGGATGGGAAGGGAAGGAGAAAAGCTGGGCTGGAAATAGGTGAGAGTGATAAAAGGGAATTTAAGGATGTAAAGGCAAGACCTTTCACAGGGTTTGGATCAGACACTCAAAAGATAAATCAGAAATGGGCAGGGACATCTTCCACCATCCCAGGCTGCTTCAAACCCCAGTGTCCAACCTGGCCTTGGACATTCCAGGGATCCAGGGATGCTCTGGCAATTCCAGCCCAGCCAGGAATTCCTTCCCAAGATCCCAGCCCAATCTCCCCTTTCCCCATTCCCTGTGTCCCTCCATCCTTGTCCCCAGTCCCCCTCCAGCTCTCATGGAGCCCCTCCAGGCCGTGGAATGTTCTGGAAGCTCTCCCTGGATCCTTCTCTTCTCCAGGTGAGCACCCTGAGCTCTCCCAGCCTGGCTCCCTGGGAACTGAGGGGCTCCAGCCCTGGAGCAGCTCCATGGATTGCTCTGGATTTGCTCCAGGTGCTGCTGCTGTGTCCCCAGGGCTGGGGCAGCTCTGCAGGTGAGGTCTCASCTGAGGKGACACAGGGACTGAATCCCCCTCCCCTGCTGCCCAATTCCTCATCACCTATAAATTCATAYCAGTGTGGATTTGTACACCTGGACCCTTCGTGTGCCACATTTGTGTTGCTGTTGTTTACAGCAGGTTTTACTGCTTTAAGCTACCGAACTTTAAGATTAAACAGAAAAAAAAACCTGTTGTTGAGTTCTTACCCCTCATACCTTGAAGTAGCTGAAGATTCAGAATCCAGGAAAAGAGATGAGCTTGTGCAGAATAACCAAGAGGCTACAGAGTTTGGCTCACAGGGAATGTGCTTTGAGCAAATTCTCCAGCCAGGGGAGGCTACAATAATTTATTTTTCTTTTTCAAAGAGCAGAGTTTCCTTGGACAGCTGTTGGCCAAGGTGTGCCAGGTCTGCTGAGGGTGGCAGCAACTGGAGCCACCAAAAAAGAGCAACCAAACAAACGTGGCACTGGCAGGGCTGGGGAATGCTGCAAATCCCAGCTGTGTTACCTCAAAGGGCAGAGGATTCCTTGATGAGGAGCCTTTTGTCCTAAATTTTCCTCTGTTCCAGCTGAATAAAGCAACGATCCTCCCCGTCCTAACGACCACGGCTTTCTGGAAATGTAAAATTACCAGATCTCATTAATGCCAGGCTCTATCATTCATCAAAGCACTTCTTACACCTCATGCTGGCTCCTTTTCTCTCCCCCTCTTAATCTTTCTCTCATTATAAGGATGTGCCTGCCCTTTGGACCTATCTGCTTCCAAGGAGTTGACACCTGCAGAGATCTCATTTGGGAAAGACTCGTTAACTCTTTGAGAGTTGAAACAGCTGAAATGTAGGGAAAACAATCCAGTGGGAGCAGAGGATGCTGTAAATACCCCAGGGACAAAGAGCAGGCAGAGGATGGCACATGAAGGAGAGGGAATTCTTTGTGTCCCTGTGCCTTTATCCTGATAAAATCTCAGTCTCATGGTCAACAGGTCCCTGCAAATGCAGTTAATGGCTTGATTTTTTTTATTTTTTTTTTCCTTCCCAAGGATTTTCTGCTGCTTTGGAGACTTCTCCCAACCTAATGCACTTTTCACATGTGCCTCGTGTAGCTGGAAAGCTGAAAAAAAAAAATAAAGATTTCAAAATGAGCTCAATTGCCATGAAATTAGACCTGGCTGGGGACAAAAGCTTTTGACACGTACATGGAAACTGCTCCTCCAGATGATCCTCAGAGTTCTGTAGCAGCTTTTATCTCAAGAACTAAAGCACTTTGCAAACAGTCAGATTACAGAAGTGCTGCACTGATCAGGTATTTTAGCCAAATAAATACTATTTATAAAGGAATTTTCAAAAGAGCTTTCAGAGATACCTGTCACAGTTTCAGCATCCTTATTCAGTGACTCGAAGCTCTTATCTGTCTCAGTAGGGGATGCCAATTTACTGATGTACTTTTCTGTTAAAATCCAGCTTCCATAAGGCAGATTAGCAGTGAGAAAATGCATGTCTCTTTGGGAAAAAAAAAAAAAAGAGTTTGAAAGTTGTTTTAAAGTCGATTCTGTGATAAATGAGCCAATTGAGGAGATGTATCAGGTGCCACATAAAAAAAAAAAAAAAAAGAAAAAGTCACTTTTTTGGAAATTGCTGGATCTGTGTTGTTCTGAGCACCTCACCTGTCAAGCCAAGCAGCTGAGTTCCCTTGTTCATCCTTTCCCCTCTGTCTCCATCTGTTCCTGCCTCAAATCCCATTTCTTTTGTGAGCTCCATGGGATCACAGACATTTTGTCATTATGAAAAGCAGCCTCGTGCTCTGATCAACATCTCCGCTCGCAGGTATCGATACTGCAGCTTTTAATTACTTCATTAAATAAAACACTGCTTCTCATGTGCTGCTTGCCAGGCTCCTGTCAATACTGGATCCTGACAGAGCTGTTGTGGTGGAAGAGTTGTCAAAGAATATTGGCTTGGAGGGAGGCAGGGAAGTTGTGCAGGAACGGTTGAGTGGAGGCTGTAATTCCATTAATCATCTCTAAATACAACGTGGAGAGGCTGCTGGAGTCACTCAGTCATTGAGACAACAAATCACACTTTGATCAAAACTTGGCCTTTCTTTGATCTTCTACTGAAAGACCAGCCTGGGAGTTCACTGCTTTGACATTTATCAGTGTTATTTTGATAATCCCATCTGGATTTTATCATGGTCACTTTGCATTTCATGTTTTAATACAGTCTCCAAATACTTTCTTCTCCTCTCCGTGTCTCCTCATCTCATCTTTTAATTTCTATTTTTTTTCTTGTAAGATTGGCTAATGCTTCTCCTGGCATCTCAGGAATTCCTTAAATATTAATTTTACTGGGAACAGTCCCCTGTGTCTTGGATCATGTTTGCTTTATGGCTCCATGGCCTGTGTACCTCAAGACTTCTTGCCATTGATGGAAATTCTTGAATTTGTCTTCTCAAATTCCAAGTCATGCAGTGTTTCCCTCATGGCAAACATTCTCAGTACCTGGATGCACTGAAATAGGCAGTAATAAATTATATTCCCTTGCTCCAGTGGCCAGGGTGTGGAGTATCCAATTCTCCTGTGTGTTGGTGATGACTTCATCTCTGGTTTCATCAGCACCTGCTTTCTGCACATTAACTTCTGATTAAAGAATAAGCAGGAATATCTCCTGTGCTCATCCTCATGGATTTTGGTTAGGAACCTTTCTGCAGTGCAGAAGTTGTTCTTTCAGTATAAATAATATTATTTTTTTAAGTCCTTAAGTTCATTAACCCCTGCACAGTCCTGTTACCTTTCCTCCCTTCTCCACTCTGGTGTTTCCTTTCTCTCTGGGTATTTTTATTACAATTATTAAGTCATTAAATGTATTATTGAAGAAATTACATTCAAATACCAGAGCAGCTGTGGCTGCCCCATTCCCTGGAAGTGTCTCAGGTCAGGCTGGATGAAATTTGGAGCAACCTGGAATAGTGGAAGGTGTTTATGGGGAGAACACTAAATGATATTGAAGCTCCCTTCCATCCAAGTCATTCTGATGGAACATTCCAGAAGGAAATCAGCACGAAATCTCTGAATTCTCTGCTTTTCTGCTCCATGCGAGCTCTCACCCACATCCTCGTGACTCACCAACACCACAAGATTTTTTGGCTGCTGTTTTTCCCCCCAGCCACTGCTCCCCTGCTCAGGTGGAGCTGATCCCTTTCCCCAGAAGGACGAGCTGCTTTCATCAACTCCATTTCATCAATTTGATTTCTGCTGGCAGCCGGGCTGGCTGTGCTTGACAGATTCTGTCTGAGAAGGGCTCTGGTAATTGCTCGTTCTGTTCAGTGCCTGTGTTGGTGACAGATGGTCACACTGAATGTTTAAAATGTTCAGGACCCCTGCATGATCCTGAAGCTTATGAACAACAAACTTTGCCAGCATTTCTGCTGTCTATTAATTTAAAATGTTTGCTCGAATTACTATTTTTTTCCCCTTGCGTTTCAGGCGTGTTTTGCTGGGTTTGTACTTTTCTAAAACGTTCTCTTTCCCCCTTTTTTTTTTTTTTCCTATTAAAGAAAGTCTCAAGATGTTCATGCAGACTGGCAGAAGAAAGTGCCAACTGCTGTTGCAGACTTGTTAACAAATTTATTTTTGCCTGAGAATGGCACATATGGCCCAGAGCGGAAATATTAGGGGTCTGTGGTCCTTGTGAGGGCTGGCAGATATTGCCTTGGAAAAAAATAGCTTTTGGGTCAGTCATAAATTTCATTTTAATTGCTGGAAGGACTTCTCAATTTTTAATTTTTTTTTGTTTTTTGGTTTTTTTCTGAACTGATGGTCTTCAATCATTTCACAGTCCTGTGACAGCTCCAGAGCTGCACTAAAGAGGTGGTGGGGAAGTGGCCAATTTATTTATGGCTTCTCTTTATTGCACTTGAGTAGCTGCAAACGAGGGAAGTTGGTTTATGAGGCCCATTGGAATTTCATGGACTACAGCCCCTGGTTTAGGGTGGCTTGGCTGACCTGCAGGGTTTGCTGCTTTATCCCCTGCATCTTCATTCACAAGACTTGCAAAACCAAATTATTAGTACAACAAAAATGATAAACTCTTACATCCTCATTAATTCTTATTCTTATAAAACCATAATTCTCATTCTTTCCCAGTTTGAAATGTTGGACATCTTTTTTCTTGGTAGATTTTCGATCCTACAAACTCTAAAAAATCAAAACAATGTTTGGCTTCTTACAGATTCCTCCAGCCCCCTGGTGTTCTGATAAAGAATGGGATTTATTATTTTTGTTTTCAAGGCCAGGTTGGACAGGGCTGGGAGCACCCTGGGACAGAGGGAGGTGTCATTGCTGGGATTTAAGGTCCTTTCCAACCCAAATCATTCTGGGATTGTTTCCAAATTCAGGATTGCCCTGTGCAGGACCAGAAGCTGGACTCAGCTCAGGATATTCTCTGATTCCATCATTTCATTTCTGCTGGATTTTTACACCATGGGCCACCAAGGTCAAATCTTTGCTGATATCTCAGATTCTTCCTTATTCTGCCCAGTGTCACGTTTTATTTTCTTTTTTTTGGGTTGGGATTAAATGCTCGAGATGGTATTTCCAGTTTGGACTCAGATGTTTATCAATTCTTATTTACATTACAGTTTCACAAACCATGAGTTCTACAGCACTCCAAGCTAACAAACTAAAAATGGAGCTGTATCTCTCTTTATATAAAACTTTTTAAGGATAAACTGTCCAATTAAGAAATGACACCTAAATTATTTTTACTTTTAACCCAATAACCACCCACCTGTGGCCCACAATGTGGATTTTTCTATCCAATTACTGTTGGAAACATGAGAGTTTTGAGCTTTCTGTGCTTTCTGGCACTGACCCCAGCAGAAAACTGCTTTTCACCTGAGGCCTTGCAGAAGCTTCCAGATTTGAGTGATGGAGTTAAAATCATGGGTGTGTAGTTAAATAAAAGTGTGTGATTTAACATGGTGAAGGGGTTTAAATTTGGGGTTTTTAGAATATAGTAACATGAATGGGACAAGATGGACGATTTTGGGTGGTGTCTCTGTCTTCTCCTTTTTTCTTCATGATTTCAGACATTTTTTTGTTGGACAGTTAGTGCTGCACTGCAGGTCACAGAAATTGGGTTATTGGGTCAAAAATATAAATAATAGAGGTGTTAATTAATTCTCTCTTGGACTGTTTAGCTTTAGGAGACCTTGTAGCAGCTGGATTTCTCTCCATTTGCTCACTTCTAGCAGGTGGCTGGAAGTGCTGCTGAACTTTCTGTACTTTAGATTTAATAAATAACCAAGTCCAAACATGAGAAATTCTTCTCCTTCATGTTTTTAATCCTGACTCTGAGTGAAGGCAGAAGAAACTGCAGACAAGCCACTAATGAAGTGGTGCAAATTACAATTACAAAATCCCACCTAGACCCACGAAGAAGGTGAAAAAGAAGGACAAACCACCCTAAATCCTCCATCTTGCTTTTTTATATATTACTGTATTCTAAAACCTTAAATTGTAAGTTTTCCACGCTGTGATATCACTCACTTCTATTCAAACTCCACACCCATAATCTGTCTTTTAATTTTGGAAGCTTCTCCAGCCTCAGGTCCAATGCAGAGTTCTCTTGGGAGGTCAGCACAGAAAATCTAAAATCTAAAATCTGAAATTCTCAGTGCCCAGGGTTCCAGCAGCCCAGCTCGCAGTGAGGGCTGGAATAAATAAATTTATCGCATTGGATCAGCTTTGTGTATTCAGCTGGGGTGCACAGCAAAGGGGAGCTCCTGCTGATGGATGTGCGGATAATTGTCCTCTCTGTGAAGAGGAGAAGGAAATGATGCCACTGCTGGCTCCAAGGAGGGAAGGTTATTCTGGAGATCTGGAGGGAGGGGATTGACGCAGCCAGGATGTGTTGGAATCAAATCAGTAAATTAATCAACATCTCGTTATTCAGCCTCGAGTGCTGGGTTTAATTAGGCAAAAAAAAAAAAAAAAGGCAACTAATGTGTGCATAAATATATATATAAATATATATATATATAGGTGTGTGGGTTTGGAGGAAGAGCTCAATATGACCAGAGTGTGTGATTGCCTGGAACACACGAGGGGAGCAGGCCAAGGATGGGTGAGTTTTCCCCCAGCTGGATTCAGAGCTGGAGATGTCTCTGCCCACAGCACACCTGCACCTCTCACTGCTTTTCCTCAGTGAATTTTTTGGAGGCTCTGCTGTTTTGAACAAACCTCTGGCCATGTTGTTTCAGGTTTTTCTTTGTATTAGGCACCTCTTCTTTTGTTTTTCATTTGGTTGATTTAGTCCAAGATTTAAGTGGTGCTTTTAACCTGTTTCTAGAGAGGATGTTTTTAAATTAAAATTTCATGTCAAGAATCCATGAGCTTCTCAATATTCCCTGCTTATTGTAGTTTTTATGCAGAAATAGTTTGACTTGATGATTTTAAAGGTCTTTTCCAACCCAGATAATTCTCTGATTCCTCTGGCTCCTTTTCTCTGTTTCTCACATCATTTCATTGATGGAATCCTCACTGCTGCTCCTCCTCATCTTTGGCTTGGAATTTTCAATCCTTGCATTCATTTTCTTCATTCAATGGGAAAACACTGGAGCAGGTGGCAATGATCTTTGGTGCTTCTCTCCACTGCTTTTTAAATTTTCTTTCTTTGAAGCTGTTTTGGAAATGAAGGACTTGGAACAAGTGCCTCAGCCCAAAACTGGAGACTTAAACCAGCAACAATTTCATCACCTGAAGGAAATCTGGAATTAAACACACTGAGATATGGAAAATACTTTTGTTTTCCTGATGTTTCAGCTGATTTGAGGAGTGCACACATCCCATACCCTGCTCTGCTGAAACCCTGTGTCACTCCAAGGATGATTTTCATCGCTCTCTCCAAAGCTTGTGGATGAGCTGGGATTATCAAGGATGTTCTTCACCCTCAGGGAAAGCAGGCATGTAGCAAAATACTCATTTTGAGTAAACCCTGTGCAGGCTGATGCTTGTTTGAGAGGCTCCAGGATGGCTCTGTCCTGGCGGTGCCACTGAGAACCAAACCAGAGCTTGTGAAGCTGCTCAGGAGCCACCCAACACTGGTGAGACGTTTTTGGGGCGCTGGAATAGGGAATGGTGACATTCCCAAAGCTGACAGAGCTCCAGGAATGTTTGGGTGGGATTGTTGGGATGGACCTGTGGGGCCAGGAGTTGGATTTTTGTTTCCCCTCCAACTCGAGGTTTTCTCTGATTTTATGAAGACAACACAAGCACGTGGCAGCTCTTGGCCTCTTTCCATGGAGCTCAAGACTCTTTGTGGGTCACTTCCAGCTCAGAACATTCCATGATTCTGTGGTGGAGCAGACTGGAAAATTCGCAGAGCACTTCTGGGAAAGCCTCTGTGGTTTGACTGCCTCCAGTGCTTGAGATTCCTTTCCCAGCTGAGGTGCTCCAGGTCTTTTGATCAATTCTTTGGGATTTTCTGGGACTGCCTTCCAGCAAGGACTGCCCTGTTCCAGCACACAGCTCATTAGTGTCTGAGGTAATTAGAGAGATTCATTACTTATCCAAGTTCGTTTTTGCCCCCTGTCCACGGAAATGGGAACAAATAAAGCCAAGGAGAGGGGATGAATGAACCCACCTGGCTCACCTGGCAGGACATGAACGTTGTCAAAACATCAGCCCCAAAAGTCCAGAAAAAGCAGTGCAAAGCTGGAGTGCTCCAGATGTGTGCAAACATCTGGAACTGTTGCATTTGGCTGGTGAAGTGGCTTTAGATGGAAAATATTCCAAGCAGGGAGATGTCATTCAGGTGAGCAGCACAGAATTTGAAGGATTTGCTTTTCTCTGAGTCCAGTTTGGAGCTGGGATGGAGCAGGAGCTCTTTCCACAGCACTGCTTTTACTGAAGGTTTCTTCTTGCCAAACTTGATTTTAAAATTGTGGTTTTAGCTGTTGTTGAGTTTTTTTTGTAGTGGCAGTGGTTTTTTGGGGTGCTGGATTCTCCTTCCCTTCCTTTGTCCTTCAGAATCTCCAGTTCCAAGAGGTCACATTACAAAATTAGCACAAGTTGTGTCAAATATTGTTCTCAAATGATGTTGGTATTTAATTGGCATTTTGTCACCTGGTGCCTTTCACTGCCCTTCAGCACTCTTGCTTTCTCATTAGGTTTGTTTCAGGAGATGTTTTAATGACTCAATCCTTGTGGTGGTGGAAAGGACAAAATAACCTCCAGGAGCTGGGTGAAGGCAAGAATTGGGTTTGAGCTTCAGCTGGGTGTGAAGGGGAGAAGTTGGAGGTTGTGTGGAGGAGCTGAAAGGGCAATTAATGGCTTAAAAAAAAAAGGCTTTTCAAGCTTTTTGTCATCATTTGAAATCCTTCAGGTTTTAGTTTGTATGGAAATGGGGGGATTTCAAAAGCAACTACAAGGAGAACTTGCTGGAATCATCCAGAGTTTGCTGTTGTTGGTCACAACTGCAAGGAGAAGAAATGGATTTATTTTAGAAAACAGCTGCCACTCTGTTTCTCACAGAAACCAAACGTTTTTCACAGAATCCAAAATGATTTGGGTTGGGAGGGACCTCAAAACTCATCCCACCCCCTGCCATGGGACATTTTCCACTGCCACAGGTTGTTCCAAACCCTTCCCAGCCTGACCCAGTTACTTTTTGTTGGCACTGAATTCTACCAAATGTTGAAATCCTAAAAGACTTTGCGGTTGCTGCCTTCTCCTGGGTTTTTGAGAAATAATATCAGGTGCTCACAGTTGGAATTAGCTCAGAAACAGAAGCTGGATCATATCAAAATAAAGATAAATAAAATTCCTCCCCAATTGCCAGAGTCAGGGGAGGCAGATGACTTTGAAATAGTCCATAATGGATGATCCAGGGACTGAGATTTGCCTTCTGTGTCAAGAGCCTGAGTTAGTCCAGAAGAAAAAAATCAGCCAGTAGAACCAGAATTACATAAATAATGAAAGAGCTAAAATTGCCTCAGTTTTGTAATGTAGATGAAGGCAAGGTGTCATGACAGGAACACATTTACATATTAGAATTATTTAATTATGGGATCTTGTCCTCTAAAGAAGCAAACTGATCATGAATATTCATGGCTTCAATTAAAATATTAATGGCAGGCTGAGGCTTTGGTTTTCAGGTCTCCAAACAGCCATAAACAGATTTATTTAAATGCAGTGAGGAGTGGAGGTCAAAAAGGAGCTGCCTTTTTGCGTTTGGGTGCAGCGGCTCCTTGGAGGATTTTATTTGCTCCACATTTGCCTTGGGATGGTTTTGGAGAGGAATTTTGTGGGTTCCCAAATCTGGAACCATCTTTCACTTCTTCAGTGCCACCACCACGAGCATGTTTGGTGTCATCCCAGAAATTAAGTTAAACCATCCTGCTGGCTTTCAATTAAGGCAGTTGAAGGTTTCATCAATAATTAAATGTACCCAGTCGCAGGCAAAAAAATATTTCCAGCGTGTAAACAGTTTTAAAGAAGAGAATTGAGATCCTGAGGTGGTAAAACCTAATGAGGGACTACTCCAAAAGAATTCTACTCGCTTTTAAATCTGGTTTTGCTAATAAAAAGCAATTCCTTGAGAAAAAACAAGTCAGAAGAGATGCAGCACTTCTGGATTTATCTGCAGAGAGGAGGAAATGCATTTGATGATTTCATTTCAGTGATGCATTTCATTTATCCAGCAAAAACAATTGTCCATTTTTCCACCTCTGTCTGGTGTATTTTTCTATTTCTGGCTGTTGCAGGGACACTACAAAGCTCCTGGAATTAAAAAACTTCTTGAAATTTGGCTGAGTTTGCCAGGCAGAGGGTGAGGAAGGAGCAAAGATCCCTTGGATGACACGAGGAGATCATGGATGAAGGAGCTGAACTCCAAGAGCTTCACAGTCACAGTTCTGCACAGAACTTATTTTATATATATATATATATATGAAGACTTCTAGGTTTCTGTCCTGTTTTTATCAAAGCCCCTTTTCTCCAAGGTTTACATGGAAAATAGAGACAGATTTTATGGATCCATGTGGATGCTCTACCAGGAGGGTGGAATGAGATAATCTGTAATGTTTTTTCCAACCCAAACCAGTCTGGGAATCCATGAGAACCCTGAGATATTCTCAATTGTTTCCATATTGAGCCGTTTTGCAGCTTTTGGTGACAAGACTCAGAGGGTTTTTGCTTGCAAAGAGTTAAAGGCAGCTCCTGCCAACCAGGGCATGAATTCTGCATAGACAACCCTGCATTTATTTTGAACTTTAAAAAAAACCAATGCTCTGATTAGTTGGAACAGCTTTTCCCTGAGGAAAGACTATGGAGTGGTAATTTCATTACAAAATACAGTGCTTGGAGATGAGCTGGAGTTGGAATTTTATTTTTTTCCCCCACCCTAAGGGATTTGACATTTCTGTTTCTTGACATTTCTCTCATTGTTAGACTGGGTGTTTTTTTGTGCTGCTTTTTCCCTTCCCTTGGTGCAATTGGAGCTCTCCTTGAAGCTTGGAGCATCTCTTTTCTTGGAGGTAAAACTGATAATAGTTTGAATTAGTTCAACAAGCAGATGGTTGGGAAAGGAGCCTGTGTGGAAGTGTGGAGCACTGGGACATGTGATCTATTGCCAAAAAAAAAATAAAATAAAATAAAACATGAAGCACAAGTCTCTTGAACAGGAATATGTGTAAAACTGTCATTAGGGAAGGATGTGATGTGGTAAAAAGAGGTAAAAATAGCAGTGGGTCACTCAGAGCTCTGGCTTGAGGTGTGTTAAAAGCAGCACCTGAGGCAGGGCTGCTCCTGGAGCCCATTATTTTAGGGACAATGGATGTTTGGACAATGGATAGCTGGGATTTCACTGCATCCCTTCCCTTTTCTTTCCTGCAGTCTCTGAGTTGAGTGGCAAACTCACGTTTGTCCTTAACTCATTCCCAGGGGTGTTGTATCCATTTCCATCCCCGGTGGGTCCATGGGGGATGTGTCCTGCTGTGTTCTGGGAATGGGGAGTGAAATAAATTGGGCCAGGAGACCAGCTCCTTTGGAATGCCTTTATTAAAAAATGAGCTTGGGTGGGGAGCTCGAGGGGTTGCGCACGCCCCTGCTGCACCCGATGGACAATCCAAAGGAGGAGGAGGAGGAGGAGCAGTGCAGCTTTGTCTTCTCAGGCAGAGTTGGGGCTTTTGTCCTCAACAAGAATCCCAAAAAAGAAAAATTTTGGCTTCTAGTCCAGGGATGTCATGTTGGTAGGGTGCTGTTCAGGTCATGGCAGCGGAATTAGAGCAGCTGAGGATGACAAATTTTTGTTCTGCACTGTTTTCCCAACTTGGGAATACTATTCTCAGTTCCAGATGTCATTTGGGCTCGTTGTTTTAAGGAGTTTTTAACTCCAAGTTGTGTCCCAGTGTCCTTTGCGCTCCTTTCATTTGCATACAGATCAATGACGTCACCCTCCTCACAGGCACCATTTCAGGGGAGCAGCAGCAGCGTTACCCAATGGAAGGGAAAGGGCATAGAGGTGAGACAAGTGGGGTCTGAAACAGAGTGAAACCAATAATTTAACAATTAATTAACAATTAACAATTAACATTAATTAGTAATCAGAACAGGGTAAGGCTTGGAATTTAACATTAACAATTAACATGGAAACCAAACAAACTTAGGAACTTGTTCCTAACAGGGAGCAGCCTTGGGCCAGACAATGCTGGGAGTGCATTTGTCCCAAACCTGCAGCTCTAATCCCAGCCCCTCAAACAAGGTATTCAGCATTTAATGGGGCTCCTCTGCAGAGCATGGCTTTATTTTAATGCTATAAACTATTTTATATCAGCCTGAATTTATTCTCTGGCACCATCTTGTTCACAAGATCTATTTTGATTCTTCCTAATATTTCATCTGGATATTTTCTTAAAAATTCAGGAAGATCTTTACTCCCGCAGCTGGCTGGGGATGAGAGGTCCAGAGGAATCCATGGAGCTGCTCCAGGGCTGGAGCCAGGCTGGGAGAGCTGGGGGTGCTCACCTGGAGAAGGGAAGGATGCAGGGAGAGCTTCCAGAACATTCCAGGGCCTGGAGGGGCTCCAGGAGAGCTGGAGAGGGACTGGGGATAAGGAATGGAGGGACAGAACACAGGGAATGGGGAAAGGGGAGACTGGGGAAGGAATTCCTGGCTGGGCTGGAATTGCCAGAGCAACTGTGGCTGCCCTGGATCCTTGAATCCCTTCCTGAATCCTTCAGGATATTCTGATTATCAGTGATTCTCTGATTCCTCAGTGCCCATGAGCACCTTGCTGGGTAGTTTGATACAAATCTCAGAATTCAGGAGGAGGTGGGAAACTTTAACTCTGCAGTTTCTGCTGTGTTGTGGGATTTTTTTATCCCCTGGTGTTGCTCCAAACAACCCATCCCTTTTCCTGTGTCACCTTGGTTTCCCTTCCCCAGCTGTGAGTGAGGGAAGAACTCTTGGAATCCTCCTTCCCTCAGATTCTAATTCTGGTTTTTCTTGGTGAGGATTTCAGAGGAGTTTGTGGCTGTTTGAAGCTGAAGGGTGAGGAGCACTCAGCCCCACTTCCATCTCCTTTTAAAGAGCTCTGAGAAATGGATTTGTGGAGAGAGGGAAAAGGATTTTCAGGCTGCAGCCTGGACAGCCTGGAACATGTTCTGAGGTGTCAGGATAACTTTGGCTTGTGTCATTTCTCTCCCTTCTTTTAAAATAATCTGCTTGATGTCAAGCTGACTTTTTGCTTTTGCCATTTCTGGTTGCCCTGTTACCAGTGGGTGCTTCCTGCAGCTGAACATGAGAGCACAGATTCTCTTTAATTTTGAAATTATAAGATCAAGATTCCAGATTTTCAGGCTTTACCAACTGCTCAGTTCCTGTAGTTGAAGCTGTTGAATCAGCAGAAACCACAAATTAATTTTTTTTTTTCTGGTGAAGCTGAAATGTTCAAGTTTGGCTTCTTTAGCTTTTAACTGTTGAAGCTTTTATGTGAAATTAAAAATAAGGAAATTTGCAATAATTGTTTTCCTGAGCTTTTCATAAAAGGATAGAATGGTTTGGGTTGAAAAAGGATCTTAAAAGATGATCCAGTGCCACCCCTGCCATGGGCAGGGACAATTTCCACTATCCCAGGGTGCTCCAGCCTGGCTTTGGACATTCCCAGGGATGGGGCAGCTTCTCTGTACAACCAATTTTCTTATCCTTGATGCCTGTGCAGCAGGAGAAATGATTAAAAAAGAAACAAAAAACAAGAAATCAATGAAGATTTTTTTTCTATAAAACCAAGTTCTTGCTTGTTATTTGGGTGAAATGTCAAATTTGATAGAAATGTACAGAAACATATGGGAAAGGCTGGTCAGCCCTCTCCCAGGAATTTGTTCTCTTGGAAACATCCTGATCCTGCCACAGTGGCTGCTGTGAAATGGTGTTTTATTAAATCACCAGGTTATTCTTGTGCCACCAGTGGCTTTGATTAACACTGAATTAGGGTCATATCCTACAATAACAGCGTTTCTAAATCCCTGGCTGTGTTTGAAAGAGTTGTGATTAAAGTTCTGGCTGTTTTCCTGCAATTTCTGATCTCTCTGAGGGCTGAGTCCCCTCCTCTTTATTGACATTTGAGTTTGGTTGCAGCCCCTGGGGTTTGGTGCCAATATCAGTGACAATCTCAGGGGGGGCAACTCTGCATGAAAATGCAAGAAATAAAAACTGTAACAAAATTAACACGGAGCTCACAAATTACCAGGGCCACAGTGGGGGTTGTTTCTTCAAATCTTAATTCATCTTTGATTGAATTGCAGGCCAAACAAAGCAAGGGGGATGAGGAGGTGGGTAAAGGCAGCTGAAAGAGATGATGGGTGAGCAGGTTGAAGGATGCTGCCTGACAGCTCCCACTCCTGCCTGTGCATTCTGTGCACTGCCATGGACAAGCCACTGCCATCCCCAGGAGGAAAAGCTGGGTTATTGGTGGGGATATTGCTGGAAAATTAATTTATTCCCAACCATGGGGGTGCAGTGAGTGTTGGATCCCACAAATCTGGGGGATTTTGAGTTTTCTGTGCTTTCTGACACTGACCCCCATCAGAACACTGCTTTGGACCTGAAGCATTGGAGAAGGCTCCAAATTTGAGTGATGGAGTTAAAATCATGGGTATGTAGTTAAATAGAAATGTGTGATTTCACACGGTGAAGGGTTTTAAATTGAGGTTTTTATAATACAGTAACAGGTATGGGACAAGATGGAGGATTTTGGGTGGTGTCTCTTTTGGTGCTCATCTTCCTCCTTCTCCATGGTTTCAGGCAGTTTCCGGTTGGTCAGTCAGTGCCACACTGAGGGAATTTGGTTATTGGGTTAAAAGTATAAATAATAAAGGTGTTAATTCTCTATTGGACTGTTTAGCTCCAAGAGACCTTGTAGCAGCTGGATTTCTCTCCATTTTGCTCACTTTTCGCTGGTAGCTGGAAGTTCTGCTGAACTTTCTGTACTTTAGATAAGATTTAATAAAAAACCAAGCCCAAACACAAGAAAATCTGTTTCCTTCATGTGCTTTTAAATCCTGGCTCTGCATAAAGACAAAAGAGGCTTAAACCATAATTAAGTGGTGCAGACACCACCCCATTACAGATGAGGAGTCAGGAGATTCCTTTGTTGGTGGAAATTTAGGGAGGCATCCCAGTGTGGAATCACCCAGGAGGATTTATTCTGCCTTGTTTTACCTGTCAGGTTTGTAACATTCTCAAGACTTGTCAAAAGATGGGTGAATTTATCTTCATTAGAGCTGACTCCTTCTTTAATACATGGAAAACAAGCCCATGACAGCTTTGCTGCTGGATCCCAGCTGTGTGCCAGCCTCAAAAATCCTCTCATGGTAAAAACTGAATCATTTTTACACCTCTTGGTTGGACTCAGTGATCACAGAGATCTTTTCCAACTTTAATAATTCCATAATTCCATGTCTGCTTCTTGCAGAAGACCATACAATGTTTTATTTGTTACTTGGACAAGGCAGGGAATGGCTTCCCACTGGGAAATGGGAATCTTGGGAAGGAATTTTTGGCTGGGCTGGAATTGCCAGATTTGCTGGGGCTGCCCCTGGATCCCTGGAATATCCAAGGAAGGATTGGAGCAGCCTGGGACAGTGCAAGGTGTCCCTGCCCATTGAAACTGGAAAATCTTTAATGTCCCTTCCCACCCAAATTATTTTGTCCTTCTGTAATTCCAGCCAATTCCTTTGTCCTGGAGCTTTTAAATATTAAAAAATAAAAAAAAAAAATGAAACGGGGATTTTAGAGTTAAACAGCTTGTAAGAAAATAAACCAGCAAATGACACTGTGTCAGAAAATATCTTACTCTATTTCACTTGCTTTTTGTTACCTCATGGTGTGTTTTGTTGTTTCTTTTTTTTTCCCCTTTCTGACATTAAAACTGAATAGAAAACATGTCAGGGATATAAAAAATTCAGGTAGGAGCCATTTGCTGCTACAGGAGATAAGATAAAGGAAGAAAGCTGGAGGAGAGAACAGTGTAAAAGTGGATGCAGGGTGTGAGTAATCACAGCTCATTAGCTCCAGTGATTTTCCAGCCCGGGATAAGGAATTCTGCTGCAGCCACGCTTTGGAAGAGCTCAGATCTGTACACAGGGAGTTTTAGGCAAACCAACAAAATCCTAAATATGCAAGTTGACAAATCCATTAATCAAAGTGCCTGCTGCTCAGTCGTGTGGCCTGGGGGAGAGGAGGGAGGGGAAAAAAAAAAAACACAAGAAAAAGAGGAGAAATATGCATTTTAAACAATTTCTGTAGCTGGAAGGAGACTTTACATATGTGGCTGACACAGTGATCAAATGATAAAGGAGCCTCCAATTGAACCCCAACCTTTTGTGCAGGCTGTGAAAGCCGAGGCACGGCGCCGTTCTTCAAGGCAGATGGAGTGTGAGCAACTAATAAATCAGGTTTTGAAACATTAAAGAGCAACTTATTTAAATGCATATGGTGTTGGATCTCAGACAAGGGATAGGGGAGCGGGGAGGGAGTGGGAGCATCAGCACAGCAATATGGCAGAGCAGGGGTTTGGGGGCTGCATCCAAATCAGGCACCAAACCCTGGGCTGAGCTTGAAGAAGCTGTTTCAGGCAGGATTTTGGAATTGTTGGTCAGTTTGGGATGTTGTTCTGGGCTCAGTGGAAAGCTGCAGTCAAAGCAGGAATTTAAAGCAGTGAATAAAAGGTTGGCGCCTTTTATTTTTTTTATTTTGTTTTTTCTGACGTTTCTCAAACCAGCTTTGCCAGGGAAGGTTGGAGCAACAATCTCAATTCCCCTTTTGGGGAACTGAAATGCAGAAACCTGCTCAGGGTCAGAGAGGCCACGTCAGTGCTGTGGCTGGAATCCAGAGCTGCCTCTCCTGCTTTGGGAAATCACTTTTCCTTCAGGTTGGAGCAGAGCTTGATCTGCAAACCTGAACAGAACAGCAACTGCAGCTGTGCTCAGAATCCCAGAGAGGTCTGGGTGGGAAGGGATCCCAGAGCCCCTCCAGTGCCACCCCATCCATGGCAGGGACACTTCCACTGTCCCAGGGGCTCCGAACTGGCCTTGGGCACTCCAGGGATCCAGGGATTCTCTGGCAATTCCAGNAATTCCTTCCCCAATCGCCCCTCTCCCCATTCCCTGTGTCCTGTCCCTCCATCCCTTGTCCCCAGTCCCTCTCCAGCTCTCCTGGAGCCCCTCCAGGCCCTGGATTGTTCTGGAAGCTCTCCCTGCATCCTTCCCTTCTCCAGTGGAGCTCTCCCAGCCTGGCTCCATGAACCACACAGGAACATCAGCTCTGACCTGGCAGGTGGGGATCCCCTTCCCTCTCCTGGAATAGGAGTGAGGGAACTGAGATGCACCTGATAAAAAAATCCGCCTTATCAAGATAGACAAGAATGAGCTCCAGCCAATGCTTGATTACTTCCTTGCTAGAGGGGAGAAGCAATTTAGCAGAGGTTTCTGACAGAGGAAAGATTGCATTTCTTGCCTGCTTCTCTTAATCACCTGCTTTTCTTTTAATCATGGCAAGTGGGAATTTATACATCAGACCATCAGGAATAAGGGGCTGATGGTGAAAAACACACATGCACCCACATTTCCCCAAAATCACCAGAGATCAGAGCGATGATGGAACTCCACAAGACCCAAAATTGATGGGAATTAGGTGGTAACTGCTTGTAAAGCACTGGTTGCTGTCAGACCTGGGGCGAGGAAGGGAGCTCAGAGATGATTGAGTGACTCCAAGAGCTGCTCCCAGCTCCCAGTGCCTTGTCACCAACCTCAGCAGGGACACCAAAGTGGCACAGCCAAGGCAGGAGCACCCAAAGCCACAGCACTCCCTGCTGACATCTCCCCAGTCACTCTGGAAATACTTTAAGCTCACCCTGAATATAGAATAAAATTCATCCCATTTCAGTATTTCCAGCAGTGATCAATTCCCAGCCATTCTCCCAAAAGCAGTGTTTGGGGTGATGGTCCCCAGTGTGGGGTGCAGGGCAGGTTCCAACCTAAAATCTTCCAACCCAAATCATTCTGACATTTATTTGGAGGGTCTAACACACAGAAATCTGAGAATGCAGGGGATTTCCATTATAAAACTCCACAGCTGCTCTTCACAGATCAATCCCTTCTCTCTGCTGAGCTGTTTTAGGATCACCTGCTTTGCTCTCTTCGGGCGTCTTTTGCTTTCCTCCCTTTCATGTTGAATTCAATTTGAATTTCCATACCTTGAAGATGATGTGCAGTAATAACTGTGGTGTTGATTCCCACACAATCAGGAACTTTTGGGAAGCACCACGCCATGGAAACTGGTTCCTTTCCTGGTTCAGCTTGTGCTGCTCCCTCAGAGTGGAGGAGGGGATTTGCAGGATGTGTTGGTTGCTCATTTGTTGCTTTAAAGCTTCATCCTTTGTTCTTCTTTATTTTTCCTGTTCTGCATAGAGTGGCTCCCTGGGAAAGGTGTTCTGATCATGGAGAGGGGCCCAGGAATTCTTCATTCCATGCCTGGAACCTTTTTAGGTGTATTGTGCACTGCTGAGAGATCAATGGATCTGAGCTGTGCTAACACAGGGACGGGAATAGAAGGGAGCTGAAGTTTCCCTGTGCTCCTCGTGATTTTGGGGTGTTGCTGTTTCCATTGATCCCATTTTTTGGATATTTTGGAATGAGATTTATTTATCAGGCAAATACCTTTGTGTCTGAGAAGTTTCAGTGACTGGTGGGATTGAAGATGTGGCAGGACTGAGGATAAAATGCATTTGGACAGATAAAACTCTGAAACAATGAGGTAACGTCTGGTGGCTCCTCAAGTGTCAGCATAAGAAATTTCACCCTTTTTTAGCTCTTGTGTGAGAGACAGAGAGAACTTTTCTCAGGATGTTGTTAAAAAGAGGAAGAAATTACCTCATTACTTACAATGAATTTTAAAACCTGCACAGCAAATCTTTCAAGGGGCTGAGCTGCCTCTTCTCTGATGTGCTCAGGTGTTTGAAGGAACAGATAAATGCAAAGACAAACGTGTGATTCCTCCTTAGCACGTTGGGAGAGTGAGAGAATAAATCCCAAAATGGTTTGGGTGGGAATGGATTTTAAAGATCATCCAATTCCCACCCAAACCATTCCATAATTCCATGAGGAGTAGAAATAATGCCTTTTTTCCTTCTCCTTATCAATAATCACCAGAGATCCAATTTGGAGCCTCCCAAACCAGAGCTCAGCTGGCAAATTCTGCACTGCTGTTGTGCCCAGGAAAATATCCCAAACCTTCCCATCTCTCTCGTTGCTGTAGCAGTTTCCTCTCAGGAGCAAAGTTTAATCTGCCTGGTAATAAAATATGAGGAACAAAAGAAAAATAAAGAAAACTTGGAGATGAAGTGGAATTTGTCACAGAGTTAATGACACCCTCCTGCCGTGCTGGCAATGAAGTGTGCCCACCTGAATGTCACTGCAAGTGGTGACAGAGACAGGGCCATTAGTGACAGAGCTCGATGTGTCTGAAATGGAGCCTAAAATGTCAGACTTCAACATGAAAAAGGAGATGAGCAGGGGAACTGGAACCTCTGCAGGCAATGAAAGTCAGAACAAACATTAGGAGAGTTTTAGTTTTCCATCCTGCTCGGTAAATTTAAATGTTCGCATGGATATTTCAATGTTCACAGAAAATGGCAGAGAATCCCAGGATGGTTTGGGTGGGAAGGGACCTTAAGGATCATCCA
>PYHW01010076.1:78725-92486 GCA_013186435.1 Turdus rufiventris
ATCAGCCATGCTCTGGGACTCAATGGCCATGAACAGGAGAGATCTCCTGGAGGGAGGATGGGCTGTGAAAAGATAAAGAACTCTGCCCTAGCTGGTTTAACATCTGCCCCATTAACAGGAGATATCCCCCATGGAGATGAGGATCACTGCCCCAACTGATTTAACAGATGGTGACAGAATCCACACTGTGGTCACATCCTGCTTTGTGAGCCAAGACAGTTGTTTTAATTTAGGGAATCAGGAACTTTCCTTCATAATCCTGAAACCCAGCACTGTTCAATGTTTTTGTGCACAGCTCTTCCATGTCATAGAGAATAGGCAGGGATGGGACAATGCAGGGAATTCCAGGCACTTCAGGGAATTCCACATCATTTCCTGGGATCTTTTTGTGTTTCAGAGGGACTGGGCACAGCCTGATTTCTGCTCTTCTCTACCCAAAATTGTTTTATAATCACTGTGTAAAAATAAAAGCCACGTTGGCAAGGCTGTACAATTACTTTGTTATGCATTTTGCTGCGCTGGTGCATTTGTTTAATTAAGTTCCTTGCTAATTAGAGCTGTATGTACTTGTGTTAATTATTATTTGCTTAACACAATCAGCAGTGTAATTCTTTTCTGAGAAGCCACACACTTGCCAGTTCAACTAAATTACTGATTCCATGGGCTCTCCAAAAGAATAGTTGCTCCATTTTTGTCAAATGAGAGGTTGCATTCTTTAATGTGAATGAAATTCAATTTAGATTACCTGAAACTTCACATAATATATTGTATTTTTAATTGGTGATTAAGCAAAGAAAGAAAAAGCTGGTTTGATTTGTGCTTCAGCACAAAGATGTCTATTTTTTCTGACTGGAGTACAAAAATTGGACAGCTCTGCTATTTATCACCCTCCAAGACCTTTTTCCATCTGACAAAGAAAAAGTACATTTGTCTTCAGGCTTTGGAAAGAAACCACTTTCTCATGCTAGAAAAATGTAACCCTGTGCAACTTGTGACCTTTTACCAAGCTTTTAATTAATTTTTTTTTTTTAAATGCAGAGAGCTATAAACACATTACACAGCCAGAGCCCTGTCAGGGTTTTAATGCTGTGCCCATTCCAGGGGTTAATTTCTCTTCAGTCCCTAAAACAGAAAGGAAAGTGATGCCATAAATTTCTTGAATCGTGTTCCAGAAGGGAATTAATACCCAAGTATTGTTATTTATCAGTAGGGTTTGTGTTCATCCACACACCCACACCCATCTGGGTTGTGTTCTCTGTCTGGGAAATCTTTAGGGCTTTGACTTATGCAGGTTGTTGCTTATTTGAGTTGCTGATCAATTCTGCAAAATTTGGTATTTGGATAAATGTGTTTTAGTTGGGAACCTCGGGAAAGCAGGAAAAGGAGGAAGCAACTCCTACAGGAGGAGCAGATGGAGGAAATCATTCTCCTGAAGGAAAATATAAACATGGCCAGGATTATGGAGGGAGATGGGGAGGATTTGTCCTCATCCCAGGAAGGTTGGGGATGTTTCTTTGCATTTTTCAAGAAATGTGGTATTGAATGGGAATTTCATCAGCACAGGAACAGAATATTAATATTAATATTAAACTCTGAAATGAAATTGGGCAGGAAATGCAAACTCTCCTGGAGTCCTGTATAATTCACACACGAGCCAATCTTAAACATTCACTAATTGCAGTTATTTTCAACTCTGCCACAAAATCAGCAGAAAGACAAATTCAGAACTTGGCTCACGGTTATGTCCATCCACTTGTGGCATTTTTCACCTGTGGTTTGAATTCTGCCCCGTGACTGAGTTACTTTGGGAACAGAGGAGTGGAACCAGCAAGAATTGCAAAGTACTTCCATGCATGTTTTGCTGAAGAAATGTTCAAAATGCACCTTGGCTGTTCCCAATCACCGTGGAAAATGTGCCAGGAAATGGGCATTTTACAGAAAGGAGGGATTTACTCCTCCACACAGAGCCATGGGCACGAGGGCACTGTTGGATGTTGTAATTGAAAAATCACAGGGGAAAAAAAAATAGAAGGAATTGAAAAATCACGGGAGAAAATACAGAGAAGTGGAAGAATCAATAATGACGTTAATGAGAACTGCTGGAAATGCCCATTAGTGGGAATCACTGTTTCAGGAATCATTTCCAGCCATCAGTCCTCTTGCTTTCCCACATGAGGAGCATCTCAGGGATGTGAGGTAGTTCCCAGAATTCCCAAAACCATCACAGTCATTGGAGAATTCTGCTTTACCTCGATGTTTTCATGTGAAAAACATCAGGTGGCCCCTTCAGTCCCTTTGCACTCCTGTTGTCTACCTGTAGAAGGGGATAAGAATATTTCACTCTGTAAGCATGAAGGAAAAAATAAAGATTTTTTTTTGGTGGATCCTTGCTGGTGGTAACCTCAGGAGGGAGTGATTAAACAAATTCCAGAGCAGTTGGCAACGAGGTCAGAACTTCCATGAGCATCAGAAGTGTCCACAGCAGTGAATGAAGGGCTAAAGCAGATATCAAAGAATCCTGAAATGTTTTGGGTGGGAAGGAACCTTAAAATCATCCAGTGCCACCCTATCCATGGGCAGGGACCCTTCCCACCATCCCAGCCCCAATGTCCAACCTGGCCTTGGACATTCCAGGGATCCAGGGGCAGCCACAGCTGCTCTGGCAATTCCATTCCAAGGCTCTGCACCCTCACAGAGAAAAATTATCTTTAACCCCCTTAACTCCATACCTGAATCCATCAGTTTGTGTTCCTGTGGGTGACTTTGTCACCAGGAATTCCATGGAGAGGATTCCATCCATGTGCTTGCAGAAACAGAGCTGGATTCATTTAAGCCCTCTCTAATTAATAAAAATAAGACACAACTAAGGTCTGGCTGTACAAGGGGCTCCACAAAACTCAGCTCCACCATCGTTGTGGTTGTTTGGATGGAATTGTTTCGTTTGTCACCTCCTGGTGCTGCAGAGCTCCCACTTTCCCCTGTGTTTGTGTTCTCACCCCTCTCCTTAGGGCTGCCTGCAGCAAGGAGGAAGAACAGAAACACTTTTAATCCATCATTTATTCCGAACAGGAGGGTTGAGGAATTGGGGAGGTAGGGAATGTTTAATAAGACAACAAAACTCGCTCACCAGCTCGTTTCAAGGCGGTTTTTAGTATTCTGGAGGTAAATTAGCAGATCCAGCTCCAGCCCTGAGCCCTGACATGTGTCAGCTAATGACAGTTAATTAAGGGCTGTCTGCAGCAATCAGGGATGTCAGGACTCATCCAGGCTGGAAAAGTGAGGGACACAAGAGCTGCCTGCCCCCTCCTCCCCTGATTGGAGTGGTTTGCCAGGATTAACAGTGAATATCTGAGGAGGAGCCTTGACACTCAACAGAGCCTTTCCCACATGCCATGGGCAGGGCTGGAATTCCTGCTGGTGAGAGGGATGTGATTTCCTGGAATATTTGTGAATTTCTCCCATCTCCTGCTTTTCTCAAGGATTACTTCTCAGGATTCTCTATAGAAATTGGGACATTTTTAATCCCACAAAACTTTTCCAGTGGTGCTCCTCTCCTGGCATTGTCATGGAATTTATCCAGCAGTTCCTCTTGGTGACAAATGTGGAGATAGAAATTCCCAGTCAAAGGAAAACTCACCAGAGTTCAACCAGAATTTCTCCTCCTTCTCAGAAAAAAATCCCAATTATCTCAGATATATTTCTCTAAAAAATCAGCCCCAGTTGGCAAAAAAAGACCAGCCAAACTTGAAGAAATTGAAAATGAGTGTTTGAAATGGGAAATGATGGGTGGCATAAAGAGCCAACAGATATTCCCTATTTTCTGCCTGGCAGCCACACATCCACAGCCACACTCTGTGCTGTTTATTTATTTCAATTTCAAATGCTGCTGCCTGGCTTGTTCCAACAGAATTCAGTCTCCATAAAGAATAAAAAAGTGTTTAACAGCATGGAAAAAAATACATGCTGAGAGTCCTCTCCAAAAGCGTTGTGTTACTCATCCAAGCCATCCGTGGAACTTGGAGAAAAAAAAGGCAATCCCAGAAATCAATATTTATCCCAGAATGGTTTAGGGTTGGAAGAGACCTCAAGGATCCTCTCATTCCACCCCATCCATGGCAGGGACACCTCCCATTGTCCCAGGTGCTCCAATTCCCAGTGTCCAACCTGGAACTGAACATTCCAGGGATCCAGGGGCAGCCACAGCTGCTCTGACAATTCCAGCCCAGATTCTCCCCTCCTGCTCATTGGTCACCTATTTATGGATCTGTTGGCTCTTTGCTCAGCTCCCACTGTAATGGGTGAGCTGCATCATCTCATCAGTGCCTTGTCTTTGTTTTCTTCTCTCTTCACTCAGAGCCAGGATTGAAAACACGAAGGAGATTAATTTCTTGTGATCAGACTCTGTTGTTTATTAAATCTTATCTAAATACAGAGAGTTCTGCAGCACTTCCAGCTACCAGTTAAAAGTGAGCAAAATGGAGCTGAATTTAGCTAGCACAAGGTCTTTTAAACAGTCCAAGAGAGAATTAACACCTCTATTATTTACATTTTTGACCCAATAACCAAATAAATGAGACCCACATTGCAGCACTGACTGTCCAACCAAAAACTGCCTGAAACCATGAAGAAGAAGGAAGAGACAAAATCCTCCATCTTGTCCCATACCTGTTACTATATTCTAAAACCTCAAATGTAAAACCCTTCACCATGTGAAATCACACACTTCTATTTAATTACACACCCATGATTTTAACTCCATCACCCAAATTTGGATCCTTCTCCAAGACCTCAGGTCCAAAGCAGTGCTCTGATGGGATCAGTGTCAGAAAAGCACAGAAAGCTCAAAATTCCCAGGTTTGTGGGATCCAACACTCACTGCACCTGGAACTCTTTTGAAGTGAAGTTTGATGTTGGGATTTCAGAATTTAGGGAGTTTCCCCTGGGTTTGTGTCATTCTTGGTTTGCCAAGTTCTTTGTTTTTTGCTGGCCGTGAGGTTTGCTGGGATGATGTCTCCAGTTGATGTCTTTTATTTAAGAGTTGGACTCGATGATCCTTGTAGGTCTCATCCAACTCGGAAAATTTGTGAATCTGGGACTCCTCTCCCAGCCTAAGGGGAGGAATCCCAGAGTGGGGGAAGTTCTTGGTTTGGTTGGGAATCCAGAGTGACCTGGAAATCACAGCTGGATCTGGAAAACACTGAATTGGAAAATCTCTCCCAGGAATTTTAGAGCAGGAAAATTACCTGGCTGGATTACTCTTTAAAACCAGGGCTCTTGCCAAGTGTCTGCAGCTCAGGATCACTTGGAATTGTGAACAGCAGTGATGGTGACAAACTTTGTGTCTTTTTGCATCAAATTTTGCTGTAATTCCTCCATCTAATCCCTTATTAGATCAAATTTTGCTGTAATTCCTCCATCTAATCCCTTATTAGGCTCTAATATTGCTCCTGCCACGTCAGACTTTTTCAAAGTTCATTTAAATGAAATGCTGGCAATATTTTCCTACTAATTTGTCCCTTCCCTGGCTGCTTCAGAGATTGTTGTGGCATTAATTATGATTTCATGGTCAGGCCATAGGAGTGATAGAATTTTGCCCCCTCTGTGTCTTCAAACAAGGAATCTCCAAATATCCCTGGGATGCCTCCCACTGCTCCAGAAGATCTGATAAATTCAAGAGCTGATCAAGCAATCAAACAATTTATTTTTGCATCCCTGAGAGGATAATCCATGCACTGGTGAGTGCTGGCAATGGGAAATCATCTTCGGAGTCGAAATTTCCATTCCAAAGTTGTGTTGTACTTTTGGTTTTTTTGCAAGCTGCGAGTTTCTGCTTGAAATTTATATCCAGTTGCCACTTTTACTGTACAAGCAAAAAGCTGGAATACAAAACATTTAATGTGCTTGTCTATAAATTGATATTTTGTAATAGTTTACTCGATGCTGCTGAATTTTACGTTTTGTCTTTGGCTTCTCAATAGCTCAGACATAGAGTCCTTTATGTGAGGGGTGTTTTTTCTGAAATCTAAATAACAAAACCAGCAGTTGGAAATTGATTTTCTGGGCATTGTTCAACGTCCTCTCATCCCTTGTACTCTGTCATCATCACTCATTTATGGGTTTATTTGGGATATAAAAAAGTGGGAGATAAAGCAGGAAATTTGAGGGTTTTCTTTTTTTGCTGGATTCTTCATGGAAAGGGCTGGAAGAGGTTGGAAAAACATTGGAAGGGCAGTGGGGAGTGCCCATTCCTGGAGGGATTTCAAAGCTGTGTGGGGACTTGGCTGGATCTCTGGGGGGTTTTGTGGGGTTTTGGGGGGTTTTTGGGGTTTTGGGGGGTTTTTTTGGTTTTGTTTTGTTTTTTGGGTTTTTTGGGGGGTTTTTTTGTTTTTTGGGGTTTTTTTGTTTTGTTTTGTGGGGGTTTTTTTTGTCTGTTTGTTTTGTTTTGTTTTTTGGTTTTTGGTTTTTTTGGGTGTCTGGGCTGTATGGAACCCCTTGTCTGGCTTTCATCCATTCCTTATTTTTCCCAATAATCATTAATCCATGAGATATTTTGGAAGGGAGTTCATGCCCAGATTTTACAAAGAAGGAAACGCGCTCAGGGTTTGTGCAGGTCACACAGAACCACCCCAAACAGATTCAAGGATCTTGGATTTTCCTCCTGCTTCGGTGGTTTGACCTTCATAAAATCTTTAGAAATCCTTTCCTTGCCTTTTTTCTCATTAACTTAATTTTTGGGTGCTCAGTTCTTTGAGGCTGTGGCAAAGGAAGGAGGTGAGAGGAGAGCACAGCAGGAGGGATCAATTATGAAGGACATTATTATTTTTTAATTAACTTTTCTTGGCTTCATTCAGACCCTGCTCTACTGTCAGCACAAGGTTTTGTAAATCCAAGGAGTGCTGAGGATGTTTTTGGATGGGGCCTTTTTAATGCTGAGGGCATCTGTTGAGATAAATCCAATACTTTTCCATATTCCACACCCTGATCCTAAAGCAGGGATGAATTTAATGGGTAAAGAGACAAAGAAAGCTTTTTCTATTTCATTAAAACCACCAATCCAATCAATTTATTTTTTTCCTTAGCTCCTCCACTGGTCCAGGACTGAGAGTTTATTCTGATTTCCTTAACTTGATCTTCAACTTTTGCAGCTATTTTTTAATCAGAGCATCCCTGAGCTCTGCATGTCCTCAGTTTTCAGCAGATTCTGCTGAATTTGGAATTTGCTTCCCACACCACTCTCCCATGGAATTTTATATTCTGTATTTTGCATTCTGTCTCCTCAATCCCCATCCCATCACTCCAACCTCCCATCCCATGAATATCCCCCTTGGTTTCATTCCCACAGTGCTGGGGGTCTGTGCTTTGTGCTCGCTTCTGGGTGGAACTTTTTTCATAATTTTTGGTATTTTCCTTCCTCCTCTCCCTGTTTTTGTACAAAAGTAATCCCTGAGACCCCTCCACAAGTGATTTGTTGGCAATGCCAAGGGTGTCTCTTCTCCAAGCCCTTTCTTCCTCATCCCTTATTTATTTTCTCCAGAAACGTTCTGTTGTCATTCTGCCATTTCTCCTTTTTCCTCACTTTTTGTCCCGTTTCTTCCCCCTTTTTGCTCCTCTCAAAAACTCCTCCTGAAAACTGCACGTCTCCCAAACCCCTCAGCTTTCAAAGATAAACTGATCTGGAGCTACTTAGGTAGAGCCTAATCTCAAATAATTTGTGTTTGTGATACGGAAAGAAATATTTATAACGCACTGAATTATTTGAATTGGCAGAATCTCGGGTTTATTCAACATTTTCCATCTGCTGCTGCTGTGCTGCTATCAGTGCAATTATGATTTCATTGATAAGGGCATGGGGGTGTAAATAAATATAGAGAGGGAGGAACTGAGAGGAGGGGTTTTTTTTTTGTTGTTGTTTTTTTTCAGTGGGGCTGAGTGCTGCATGCTGATGTTAAAGGGGAAAAACCCAAGGAGAGCAAAGCTCTTGGATTCCTGCTCTCCTCACTGGAGTTTCTGTCTGAGGGTTATGGCAGAGGCTGGGATTCAATCTGTGTCTAAATTCTGTAATTAAATGACATCATGAGGTTTAAATTCATCAGCTGAAGGCTGGAACATTCCATTAAAATAAAGGAATTCGAAAATCACCCAATTCCACCCTCCTGCCATGGGAAGAGACTCCTTCCACTCTCCCAGGTCTAACCTGGAACACTTCCAGCTGAAATCAATACATTCTGAAAATGTATTTCTTTACAAGAAAAAGAATCAGCATAAGCATAAATTTGGCTGAATAATAAATTATTCACAGCGTTCAAGCACTATTAGTTAGAGGAAAAAGATGAAATATGCAGAGGACTAAAATGATTCACACAGGGCTGGATGAGTTAGGACAAGTATTAGGATTCCTGGTGCAGTTCTTATGGCTCTGGGCAATAAAAATTCATGGAAAAAAATCCAAACTAACACTGCTGCAACATCCATCATATCCATGAAGCTGCATTGCTCCATTGTACACATATTTTTCCCCTCTTTTTGGTAATTGAAAAGAACTGGGAGTTGTAAGGAGAGAGTATAAGGAAAGTGAGCACAATTTACAGTGCAGGTGGCCACAAAGGCAGGTTTACATCAGAAAAACCCACTCATATTTTCTCAGATTGCTGCTGAATATCTTGGTGGTTCCCAGGATTTATTTCCACCTCTCTCAGCTTCCCAAGCTCAGAGCTCTGTCATGCCCTGAAGGAACAGAAACACAAACATGAGGCTTTATTTGCAGGGAGATTTCTGAATTCAGACTGGAAGAATTCCCACCCTCGGTGCAGTGAAATCCTTGTAACCCATAAATGTGGGGTTTTGCCATCCCTCTGGAAAACCACCAGCTCTGGCTGGCCCTGTGCCTGTGGGATTGTGACTGGATTAGGAAGAGCTCTTTGATTGACACGGAAGAGTTAATTAGACTAATGACTGCCTGGTGCTGTGCCTCTGGAGCGTCCCTTTGGAAAATCCTGAAATTCTGAGTGTGACCTCCATCCCATCCCATGGTTCCCATCACATGAATCCCATCCCATCCCATCCCATCCCATCCCATCCCATCCCATCCCATCCCATCCCCAATCCCATCCCATCCCATCCCATCCCATCCCATGGATCCCATCTAATCCCCAGTCCCATCCCATCCCATCCCAGCAGGAGTGGTGCTGCCTGGCAGGGCAGGGTGGGATGAACTCCTGCTAAATCAGCCCTGATCAGTTCCTGACCCTTAATTAGTGTCATTCCTGTCAGGAATGGGAGATTCCCCATCCTTGATGTAATTATGGACACGTTTCACTGGAGGGTTCCTCTTCCAATGTGTAACAATGGGAGAGCTTCCAGAACATTCCAGGATCTAAAGGGGCTCCAGGAGAGCTGGAGAGGGACTGGGGACAAGGGACAGGACACAGGGAATGGGGAAAGGGGAGNTTGGGGAAGGAATTCCTGGCTGGGCTGGAATTGCCAGAGAATCCCTGGAACCCTGCAGTGCCCAAGGAAGGATTGGAGCAGCCTGGGATGCTGGGAGGTGTCCCTGCCATGGATGGGGTGGAATGAGATGATTTTCCAGATCCCATCCGACCCAAACCATTCCAGAAGCCTCGGGAGAGTTCCCAGAGGCAGGGAAGCATCATCTGCACAACCTTACCATGGGAAAGGATGGGACCTGAACCTTTCCAAGCACTGATTTGTGCCGGGGGGTGGATGAGGACAGTGGCAGAGTCACCAGGCACTCTGTGCCTCTCATTATGGAATGGGAATCCTCTAGAACCTCACAAAAATGTGAGCAGCCTCTCCCAGCTGGATTTGAGAGGAATGTTCCTGGTCAGAACCTGGTCTGTGTCTGTGTGTAAAGATAATTTCCTGTCACACCACAACACCACCCTTTGATCTGATAATGTGTCATTAAGAGCCACAGTGTGCCTTCCTCTGTCCTTCCACCCCCATTTTCCACAATTCCCTGTTGAAAGAACCAAATCTGCTCCTCGTGTGTCAGCTGAGCACTGTAATTACGGGATAATCAACCTGACACACACATGAACATCCAGTGACATTTCCCAGGGGCAGGAAATCGTTTTCCCACTGGCAGTAACAGGCCTGGATGTGTTTGTGCTCCTGTTTGCAGGAGCTTTATTAGGTAATGAATTAAGTGTGATTTGTAAGGATCACTCTGTGGGCAGAAGCCAAGTGTCTGGGCTGGAGACAGCAGCTGTCAGGAATTCCTCATTCCAGGTTTGAGGGAGGAAAAAAAAAGGTCAAGCCACAATTGGGAATTAGTGAAATTAGTTTGGTTTGGAATAGTGTAACTGCTGGTGTTGCGGGCATTGGAACAAATTCCTTCACTCTTTGGAGAAGAGGAATGGGATCCTTAATGGAGGCACAGCATCCAATTTGTCCAAATTTGCTGCCTCCAGTAGCCCAGGGAATATTGCAAATCCATTCCCCTCATTAGCCTGGCCCAGACCCTGGATGCCAAATGAGGTGGATGATCCAAGGCAATGCCAGATCCCAGTTTTTCATCTCTGTTTCCTCTGGAAGCTGGTTCTGTTTTCCCCAAACACATCCTGCAAAAACCCCTCCTTGTAAAGGGAGCCCATTGAGCCTCCTCTCAACCCTGCAGAGGAGCAACAAAATCCTGACAGAAATCTTTGCCATAAAAAAATTCCTTCATGTGGGAGACTTCCAGTTTTATTTTTTCCTTTTCCATTATATTTTTTTTTTAGCTGCAAACTCTGGCTCTGAGGCCAAGCTGTGAATTTATTAATGATGAGAACCTGGAGCAGAGCCGGGTCTTTGATCACTGGTTCTTGAGTTCCTAAATGGCAATATTGGTGTGTCCCGGCTGAGCTCAGTTCTTCAACCAATTAACTAATGAAAGTGATTAGCTTGCAGCTGTGAGTAGGTTAAAGTCACCTGGCTGGATTTGTGATCTCCACCTCAAAAGTGCAGAATTGTTACCCTGGCAGTTCTTTATAATATAGGATATAATAAAATAAAAATAGAATTAATTTATAATATAATACAGGATCTTTATGTTCCTGTGCAAACACCTGGAACTGAACACCACAGAATGGTTTGGAAGGAACCTTAAAATTCATCTCATTCCACCCCTGCCATGGCAGGGACACCTTCCCCTATCCAAGGTGCTCCAAACCACATCCAGCCAGGCCTTGGACATTCCAGGGACAGGAGGAGAGGGAACAGCCTCAGGGTGGCCCAGGGGAGGGCAGGATGGATTTTAGGGAAAATTCCTTCATGGAAAAGGTGGTCAGGCACTGGAAATGCCCAAGGCAGTGCTGGAGTCCCCATCCCTGCAGGGATTNCCAAGCCCTGTGGAGGTGGCACTTGGGGACATCGATGGCCTTGGCAGTGCTGGGAATGGTTGGACTGGATGGTCTTTGAGGATTTTTCCAACGTGAAGTGTTCTGTGATTGTCCCATCCAAATTCTCAAGTCAGGCAATAAGGTTCGGAAATTATCTGGGATCTGTGTTCTCCATCCTGTGTGTTCCAGGGTCTTACCAACAGTTTTGGGTACATGACTAAAATGTGAAAAAAGGGTTGCTTGATGAAAGGAGGGACCAGATGTTGCCTGGGATAGAGGAAATCCATGCTCTGCCAGAGATTTCTGAGGTGATGGTGTCTTATTTCCAGCTGTTAAATGAGATACTCTGGGAATTCCATAGGCTTGTCCACTGAACTCTGTTTCTCCAAATGTTTCCATGGACACAGGTTATGGAATGTTTAACTGGCCCTCCTGGCTTTTTCTCCACACTGGATGATAGAAAATCCAGCTGCTGGGAGAGGACAGCTAGGGTCACTCCTCACACTGCCCAGCTGAGGACACCTCACCTTGTCCCAAGTCCTGGAGCTCCACCGAGGTGCTCCAGCATCTCTCCAGGTGGGCTCTGGAGTTACAACCTCAGTTTGGATTTTCCTTTCCCTGGTGTGTTTTTGGGATTTAACTGGCTGTCCCCACTCTGGAGACTGGGGAGTCAGTGGGATGCTAATGAGGGGCTGTGCCATCTGTGCCCTGATTTATTGGAATGTCAGCACGAGGCAGGCAGGACTAATTGGAGTCACAGGCACAGACAGTGATGGGGCCCTTTGCTGTCTGATGCTGCAGCAAATCTCATCTGATCCTGCCTCTTGCAGCCTCACAGAAACTGCCACACCAAATCCAGGGGCTTTGAAACCTCTGGCTGCTCCCAGTTGTTCTTCCAAAGCCATCCCTCTGTTCCCATTCCGAATCAGAATAACAAAATCTAATAACCCCCAGTTTGCCCATTTGTAAAGCTGTCACTACAGCTCCTCTATTGTCAGAACCATTTGAAAGATTTATCCTCAGCATATGTTGCTTTTTAAAAGGGTCCAGATTGAGAGCTGGGGGCTTGGAGCACAAAGGACGAGCTGCCAGATCCGATTGACAAAAAATAATAATAATAATAATGGGCATAACAAGTTAATTTTTACAGAACTGTTGTGCTCAGGAGAAAATGTGAAGTTGTGGGGGGTATCATTACATTCCAGTGGTGGTCAACAAATTGTAATAGGACATTAAAGGAAATGGGATTTAATAATAGGAAAAGCTGAAGTTAGGGAACTTCATGTTTCGCTTGGTTAATAGGGTGACATTATGTGGTGGCTCTGTTAACATAATTATTTCTGTGATACCCGAGTGTTTTACACGCATTTAATGCTGCCTCACAATATTTCTTTGGAATTCCTGTGGAATTGTGGGGATTGTTTAAAATGACAGTGGTTTTAAAGCAGACCTGGGTGAATTTTCTACCCTGCACAGAGCAAAGTAGCAGAGAAATGCTGTTACCTGTTGTGAGAAATAAAGCCTTTGACTTTATTATAAAGCCTTTATATAACTTCTAAAAAGGAGAAGTGGTGGAATCCTCCAGTTTTGGCTTCATGCCCTGGGTTCACATAAAACAAGGACATCACAGACCTAGAGAGAGAGGGATTGATGAAGTGGTTTGGGCATTTATCTTCTGTAGGATTGGATTTAAATTACAAATGGATCGAAGGAGGGTGATTTAGTCCAGTGGTCATTTTGGGCTATCATCTCCATCTCAGAGCAATCTTGTCATTTAATAGCAACTTGGCTCCACCTCACTCTGGTTTTGGGCTGCAAATTCAGGGATTCAAGATTGAGAGAGGAGAAATTTAGAGCAGAGAAGCAGAGAGGTGGCTGGAATAGGAGCTGGGTTTGCTCACTTCTGTATAAAGTGAAGATATCTCAATTATTATTTTATTTTTATTGGTGACAAAGGATGAAGTAGGAGCTCATCAAAGCTGTATTTGAGGCTGAAGGTGAAGCCTGGTCCTGTGCTGAGCTGGACATCCCAGCTCTGCTCCCCAGTCCCTGGAAAAAGCAGTGTTTTACATTTTCCTATTCCCTGGATGTGCACAGTTGGAGATTTTTTGGTAAAGATCCCACCCCCCCTGCAGTTTGGAGCAGCTCTGGCTTTGCAAACATTCATCCATGGGGAAGCTCAGGCTCTGTGTACCTGGACACCCCCAAAAAGTTCCTCCAATAAACGAGGAAGAGACAAAACCTTTCTCTCACAGGTTTCCTGCTGCCACATTCATGTTGTAAAGAATCTGGCATCTGCTGCAGCTGTTTTAGGGGATGAAAAGCAGCCTCATGGCAATGCCTTCAGTTTCTTTTAATGATGTTTTAGGAGACATCTGAGAACAAGGAGTCAGAAGAAAGCCTTGGGAAGGCAGGAGTTGTA
>PYHW01010076.1:146273-158825 GCA_013186435.1 Turdus rufiventris
TGGAGGGGCTCCAGGAGAGCTGGAATTTGGGAAAGGCACAGAGGGACAGGACACAGGGAATGGGGAAAGGGGAGATTGGGGAAGGAATTCCTGGAATTGCCAGAGCATCCCTGGATCTCTGCAATGTCCAAGGCCAGGCTGGAACACCTGGGACAGTGGAAGTGTCCCTGCCCAGGGATGGGGTGTCCCTGGATGGGTTTTGAGGTCCCTTCCCACCCAAACCACGTGGGATTCTGTGATTCCCTGTTTGAGAAGAGGGAAATGACTCCACACAGAGCCACAGGGACCATTCCCCCCCTGAATGAAATTAGGAGATTAAATTCACACTCATGGTCCTCCTGAACTTCAGGCACCTCTTAAGCCCAGGTCTGGGATTTACAGATGCCCCACACTGGCTCCTTGTACATGAACTAAATCCTTAATTTAGATTTTTAATTGGCCTCTGGGCTTGCCCAGACCTGTGCAGTGTAAATCAGGCTGGGTTTTGACTCTTTGTGACGTGACACAAGTTTTGGGGACATCATTTTGGGGCTGGCTGTGTCCCTTAGCCCCCAGCTGTGTCCTTGGGACATCCCTGACACACAGGAACTGCTCAGGACTGATCAGAGAGGGGCTGTGCATCAGGAGCATTGAAATGCAGCTCATTCCTGCTCCTGGAGACTGAACTTACCAGGAAAACAGGGAAAACACCACCCTGGCTGGCAGATTAAAATCCTGTGGCTTTCCAGGAGCTGCAGGGACCCATTGCTCTGCCAGAAGGGACATGAAGCACTGATTAGAAATCAGTGGTTTTAATAACACAGCTCTGACTTTGGGGGCAGTTTTATATTTTTACTAAAGAGCTGGCAAGTCCTAAACGGCACCATGAAGATTACTGAGGGTTTCCAGGTAAAATCCAATTATCCCTTGCTCACTTTGGGGGTTTTACCAGTGAATTTTTGGCACTAAATCCCTTCCCCACCTTGCAGGTTTGGGCCACCTCATCTCCTGCATCCTCATCAACGGCGCCCACTACTTCAAACGCATCAGCGAGTCTGGCATCAAGAAAATGTGCAGGAACATCTTCATCCTGCAGCAGAACCTGACCAACATCACCATGTCCCGAGAGGCTGACCTGGACTTTGCCAGGTGAGCACAAACCTCGGGGTTTTGTCATTTTTTGGTGCCCACAGGAGCAGAGGTGGCTCCTTTGGAAAAGTCATGAGTGTCAGGTTTAACATTTGGGGATGTTGGTGGCAATTTGGGTTTTCTTCTGGGTTGAGGAACGTTCAGAGGGACATGGAATTGTAGGATCAGAGAGGTTTTAGGGTTAGGGAAAATCTCCAAGCTCATCAAGTCCAAATGTGGATCAGTTGGGGTTGATGTGAGGTCTCACCAATGTCTGTGCTTGGGGCTTCTCCAAGATCAAAACCCAGGCAGGAAAAAGCTCCCAAAGGTCGTGGGTAGAACTTAAACAGGATTAAATTTGGGCTTGGATTTATGCCGAGGCGAGAAATATTTTGGTTTGTTGAAGGCTCAGGGTCACCAGATCCAGGTTCTCCCTCCAGTTCTGCTACCTTGAAATAGCAGGAGCACAAAATAAACCCTCCAAACCTCTCCCACATTTTGGGATTCCTTCACTCAGGGGGGGATTGAGGGATAAGCAGATGGGTGAAGGCAAACCCTGAGCAGTGGTTTTGGGAGTTTTGGGAGTTTTGGGACTCAGGGCTAGCTGCAGGGAGCTCCTCAGCTGGGATCTCATCTGGGGATGGGTCATTATTGAATTCATTTCTTCAGACTGGCATGAGGAAATCGTGAATGCTGAGGCCTGCAGGAGGGGGAGAGAGAAAGATCCAAACTCTGCAAGGAATAAACTTCCCAAATTTAAATCTTTTCTTTCTTAAAATGACCATCCTGATCCCCGCCATTCCCACAGCAGCTTTGTGCAGATTTCATCCCATCCAACCAATCCAGCAACATTTCTTTTATTGCTTTCACAGCCTCATCGCTTCCCTCTTTTCTTTTGGGGAGTAATTCCCCGTTCTGAGGAGTCTGCTTGAACCTTTAGTTCTTCAGATGACTCCTGAATGTTTAAATGTTTATTATTACCCAGGTTCTCCTTTCACATAAACAAGCCCTGCCCTGCTCACCTGAATTCACAATCACCTGAGCCAGGTTCTCACCTCACCCCAGGGACTCCCTGTTGCCCAGCTCGACTCAAACTATTAAATAAACATAACAGTTGCTCTCCAGAAAGCATAAAAAACAACATCAGGCTGGGATAAAAGTGATTTGTACCTCTGTGATATGGCTCAGGCAGGAATCTGTAAATGTTCTGTGATTAACTCCCAGTTTTGCCTTTTTTCAAGATAAAGTGGGTTTTGTTGTTTGTTTGTTTGTTTGTTTGTTTGTTTTCATGTACAGTGGCAGAGCTCATGGAGAAATCGAGAAATCCTCCCTTCCCTCTGCCCCTCCTGGGATAAATTCCCTTCCTGCTTCACTTCCCCAGGGCACTGGGGGATCAGGAGTGGGACAGGAGAGTCCCCACCCTGCCTGGATATTTCTGTGTCCATGACCCCGAGGGTGCAAGGAGCAATTAGCCACAATTAACAATCACTCTCCACACAGCCCCTCTCCATGCATTAAATCTGATTTCTGGAACAGATCCCTTTTCTCAAAGTGAACCTGTTTGAAATCAGTTTGTAGGAAAGACCAGACCAGTTGAGATAGGACCAAAAGATTTTTTTTAAGGTTTTCCTGAGCTTGTTGTGCTTTTGATTTTGCTTTTATTTTTCACTCCTGATATGGTCCTGAAGGCTTTTTAGAGGCCTCAGAGAACACTGGGCATCCCCTTTCTTCTCTGCCCAGTGACTTTAGGAAATAGAAAACCCAACCAGGGGAGCTGGAAGGGGAAACCCTTGAAGCCAAAATCACCTGGAGGATTCACAGCAAACCCAGGTAACATTTGTATTGTCCTGGTGAGGCTCTTGCCGTTCAAACCCCATTTTCCCAAAGTTTTGTAACCTGCAGGTGACAGCCAGCAGCATTTGCTGCTTTGGGAGCAGTCCCATGGCAAGGGGAAAATGTGTTTTAAATGAGTTTTGCTTTAAGATTCTCAGTTCAGGGCAGGGAGAGTCTCAGCAGAGCATCACAGAGCAGAGCTGGAGCACGTTTCCATTGAAAAAAAAAAAATTAAATTGCCAAGTGGTGTGAGGAGGTTTTTTTTTCCACCAGGAGAAAGGGTGAAACGGGCTGGTTCTGACTGCTGAGGTGTCACAAAGGATTTGTAGCATTTGCTAAATTTCCTGCAAATATTAATGGGTTTTTTTCACTCCTGTGTGTGTTCAGTATCTAGGCCAACAGAAATGCAGGATGTTGTTGGGGTTTTATTAAGGAAAAAGCAGGATTTTCTCCCTTTGGAATATCCTGCAAATCTGAGACTGAGCATGACTTCCAAATACCTCCAAATTTCCAAAGTTTCACAGCCATAATTAGATTTATGGCATGAAAGGGATGAAAGCTTCAAATTGGAATTCCTACTCAGGTCCTTTCCCTTGTGCCTTCTTTCCCCCTCTCCCTCTATCCCCACCCAAAATTCTCCAGGATTTTAGGAAGATTCCATCAGAGTTGGTCACAAAGGGTGAGAATTCTGCTTCAGACTGACTCTTAAAGAAAAAAATCACTGAAAAAAAGCAGCTTTCTGAGTCATACAAGTGTTAAAAGTGTTCTGGAGAGGGAACTGAGGTGGCTGCAGAGGGAGCAGAGCAGGGACGAGATGGGAACATTGTCCCTACAAGTGTCACTGTGACCTCAGAAACGAAGGTTTCTGAGCAGAGCTGTCATTGTCCCCAGGTCTCAGTGTCCTCCTGCCTCAGGGGGTGGCAGCAGAGGGACCCAGAGGTGTCCCCACAGCTGGAAGAGGGAGCTGGAGCTTTCCCTGTGCTGCCACCCCAGGTGTTCCCTCCTGCAGGGACCAGGAATCTTTTCCTGCTGTTGATTTAAAGGATTTTGGTGGGGACACGTCCCTGCAGCGCATGTGGCACTGCTGGATCCCCAGGGAAATGGAGTGGGGAGGAGCCACCAGAAATCCAGATATTGCTGGTTTGGCCATCAATAAACCCAAATCTCAAATCACCCAAAATTCACAGGATCGTGGAAGCTTGAAAAGATTTCTGAGAGTCCCAGCTGTTCCTGACCCCCAGCTTGTCCCCAGCCCAGAGCTCTGAGTGTTCCTTGAACACCTGCAGGGATGGGGACCCCAAACCTCCCTGGGCAGCTCTTTCCAATGTTTTACAGCCCTTACGGAGAAGGAATTTCCCCAAAATTGACCCTGCCCTCCGCTGGCCCAGCCTGAGGCTGTTCCCTCTCCTCCTGTCCCTGTTCCCTGCAGCAGATCCCAAATCCCTCCAAGAATTCAGGGACTTGTGCAGAGCCACCAGGTCCCCCCTGAGCCTCCTTTTCTCCAGGCTGAGCCCCTTCCCAGCTCCCCCAGCCCCTTCCCAGCTCCATTCCCTGGCACTCTCCATCCTCCTGCTCCTCAAAACCCATCTTTATTCCAAGACCAGGTTCGATGGGGCTTGAACCACCCTGGGATCGTGGAAGGTGTCCCTGCCCATGACAGGAGGTGCCACTGGACGATCCTTAAGGTCCCTTCTCACCCAAAACTCCACAATTCCATCACCCTGTGAAAGGGGAGCATGGGAAGCTTTAGGATGGATGCACCTGGAGCTTGAATTTTTATCAAACCCACGCCAAGCCCTGCATCACTGCTGGCTGTGGGGCCAGGTTTGGATCCCCAGCACTCAGGGCTCCTGTCCTGCCAGGCTGGGCAGTTTTTTTGTTCCATTTTCCCCAGATTTCTGCTCCAGGCTGTGGCAGGCAGCAGGGATCAGCAATGACCTGCTGCCATCTACTGGGAGCTGCCGAGGGAAAGGGAAGCACTGAAACATCCCCGTGCTCTGGGGGAAAGCTTTTCATTGCCAAATCTTATTTCCCTGTCTGGTTTCACTCTTGATAACCACTGTGGTTGTGCCTGGGTGTCCCTTCCTCTGAGAGCCATCGTTGAGCTCAGTTTGTGTGTGGACAGCATCAGGTCCAGCAAATCCTGAGCTGGATCCCTTTGTTCAGAGTCAGGGGTCTCTACAGAGCTCCTGGGAAGTATCTCAGATGTTCTCTTTGGGGCTGCCCTCAAGCCAGGACTAAATTTGGGCTGTTTGAGATCATTCAGTTTGAGTAAACCCCATGTTAGCTGAGTAAACAGGGCACTCGAATCCCCCCACTTCATAGCCTGAGCTGTGCAAGGCAAAAAAATCCCCAAATCTTCACAGTGTGGATCCCAGGAAGTCCCTGGGATGAGAGGATGAGGCTCTGGAGGAAAAGCTTCCCTTTTCTGACAGCATGGGAAGGATGTGTTGTCTCCATCACAGGCTGGACTCGTTTGGGTTTGCAGTTTTTAATTAACAAAGCTGCTTTAGTTTTCAATTAAGGACTCAGTTACAACAAAATCCCTATTTTCTTTCCCTTTCTTTTCTGCCTTGTTTGCTCCCCCCTGTAGTTTCTGCTGAGCTCTGATCTCAGTGCAGGTTTAATTAGCTGTAATTAGTGGTTTCACCACATTAACCAAAAATCCCCATCGCAGGGGATTAAAAATCACCCCTCAGCTTGATGCCCTCATCCTCACCTTCCTCCTTCTGCTTCCCCAGGGGGATTTGGGGGATCAGAGGGTCCTTGCACGGCCCTTCCCTGCATCCCAAAAATCCACCTTTTTATGGGATCATTAAAACTCCCCCAAGCCAATCACCCATCCATGGATTTTGTTCCCAGTTCAATCTGCAGCTGCCACGAGTTTTAGGATGGCACCAATTTGTGCCTTCACAGCCTTCCCTAGAGCCCTCCTTGGGGTGCATCCCTGCTCTCAGGACATTTGGGATCATGGAATGGTTCAGGTTGGAAAAACCCTCTAAAGTCATCGAGTCCAAGCTGTTCCCAGCCCTGGCTGCCACTGTCCATGTCCCCAAGTGCCACATCCACGTGGATTTTAAATCCCTGCAGGGATGGGGACTCCTCACTGCCCTGGGCAGCTTTTTTGGGAAGGAATTTCCCTAAAATCCACCCTGGCCCAGCCTGAGGCTGTTCCCTCTCCTCCTGTCCCTGGAGCAAATCCCAAATCCCCCTCAGTGTCCCCTCCTGGCAGGGACTTGTGCAGAGCCACAAGGTCCCCCCTGAGCCTCCTTTTCTCCAGCTTGAGCCCCTTTCCCATCTCCTTCAGCTTTTCCTGGTTCTCCAAACCCTTTCCCAGACCCTTTGGCCTTTTCAGCCAAGTGCCCTGCTCCAGTTTGTCCAAATTTTCAGCTTTTTTCAGGAGCTCCTGGAAGCTGGGGAATGGCCAAGTGCTTTGGTGAAGCCTCCCAGCTGCTCAGCACAGGATGGAGAGGAGATTTCAGAATATTTTTGAGATTTTGGGAGTTGTGACCCTGCTGTTGTCCATGGGTGTGCCCAGTCCTTCTCTAAAATATTGAGAGAAAAAATGAGGCTGCTCTCAAATATTCCTCCTTAGGATAACCCTTGAGGCTTTACACCCCATAGCAGCCCCAGAGGAGCTGGATTAAATTCACACAGCAGTTCCTCTGCCCCTGAACATGCTGGGTGTGGGGTTTGGGAGCCGTGGGGATGGCTCCAAGTGCCAGAATGAAACATCTGAAAATACCAGCACCAGTCCTGCTCAGCCTTGCCAGTGTTGACTCAATGTTTCATTTCCATCAGGCTTTTCAGCCCTTTTAATCTTCGCTCTGTAACCTTTAAAGAGAGAGGTTTTTGTGGCCTCTGCCATGATTTTCATTGCCTGGACTGGGGATGTCTGAGCTGCTCTGAGTAAAGAGATTAATTCACTTTTCCTAAACTGGAAATGGACTGAAAAACTGAGAGGCTTCACTGGCTTTTCCTCACTGGGTTCATGTTAGAGAAGCAATCAATGGGGGTAAACTTCTCAACCTGGCGTTCCCATTGCCAGGGAAGCAGCTTGGGAAGATGGGAATAAACATTTTTAACAAATCTGTTTTGGGCAGAGCACGTTCCTCCCGTCCCTTAAAACCATCAGGATGTATTCTCCTGGAAATGAATTACAAACAAATCCCTCATTTATCCCCGAGGTGACAGTCTTTTGCTGATATGTGCTTTCTGGAGACTAATAAGTTTTGAATGTCGGTGCGGGGGGTGGAAAAAAAAAAATCAAAGTAATTACTTTGTGTTCCCAAGCTCCTTATTTGTGTAGGTGCCTGTGTGTTTATCTCCCTCTGTCATGCTGCATTGCTAATGGTAATTAAAGGCAAGGGATTTTTCTTGCTGGAAGTTTTTCTCTTTATTTTCCACCTTTAGTGATTTTGGCCTCGGTGACGATGCTTTGCCACCGGCCAGTTACTTTTGGAAGTGTTTTAATAGGAGGTCTGAGTTCAGGAAACTCTGGAATTGGATTATTTTGTTTATCCAGCCCTGTGGAATGTGAGGTGGGCTTTGGTTTTTTTTTTCATTCAGGCTGGGGTTTGAAAGCACAACCTGGAGGTGTCGGTCCTGGTGGGCACTGTCATCTCTGTGGTGGCTCTGGGAAATCACAGAGAGCTCGTCAATATTTGCTTTATTTGCACAGGATTTGGGTTGTGGGTGGTAGCAGCAAAAAAAAAAAAAAAAATGGAGCAAACCCATGGTGAGCAGTGGGGTGGGCTCTGGATCCACCAGTGGCTTTAGCAGGATTTTGTGTGCTGGCTCTAAAACTTCCATAGGAACATTCCAGCAAATCCTCTCCTCTCTGTCCAATTCCCCTGATTCCCTGCACCTCCACAGCTCCAGGCTCTGGAAATCACATGAAGCATCACACCAGGGTTGGGCTGGAGATACCAGAGGGCAGAAGAGGGAATTCTGTTGGTTTTCCTTAATTAAGGAGGTTTTTGTTTTTTTTTTCAGAGTAACAGAGTGGCACCTCCCAGCACAGGGAATGGGTTTCAGTGGATTGTGTTTGGAATCAGGGAATCATTTGGGTTGGAAAAGCCCTCTGAGATCATGCAGCTTTAACCCCCTCCAGGGATGGGGACTCAGAGAGGCTGGAAAACCCTTCTGGGGAAGGAATTTCCCCTGATACCCAACTTAATCCTCTCCTGGAACTTGAGGTTCCCTCTTGTTTTGTGAACTCGGGAGAGGATCCCAACCCTCAGACCGAGCTTGAGCAAACATCCAGAGCCATCCCATGGGAACAGATCCCACTGTCAGTGTCTGGGAATGTGAACCCCATGTCTGAGCTGTCCCACAAGACCTGGGATCTCCTGTTGGGGTTAGAAATTGCTTTTTTCTCCCGTGTTAAAGGTGGGTTCTGTGCTGGATCCTGTTCTGGGAGGTTCTGATGAAGTTCCCAACAAGCAGCTTTAAGGGAAAGGGAAGATTTTTAAGAAAGGAATTTGTGTGACACACACAAGAAAAGGAAATGACAAAAAAAAAACCAAAAACAAGAAGAACCATGAGTGTGTCAGGAGCAGCCATCCCATGCATTTGTGTGCAGCTGAAGGAAAGGTAAATAGGGATTGTCAGCTGGAGATGCATCTCTGTTGCCTGGCAAATGGCAGCAATTAGGAAAATTCCTGCCTTTTTCACAGGAGGCAGCATCCTCCCAGCACAGCCCCACAGCCAGAGAGGCAGGGCCAGGCCAGGAGGAGCAGATTGCTTTGTCCTGTCTGATCTCATCAGGGCCAGCAGAGCCTCAGCACCCCTGGCAGCTCGGGAATTACTGACCCAGGGCTGGAGTCACTGCTCATCCCTCCTCTGGGCTCTGCAGCCAAATCTCTCCTCTTCCTCTTCCTCGGAATGGATGGGAATGGCTGGAAGGAAGGAAAATGTCAGTGTTGGGACACAGAGGGACAGTGAGGATGTGGCCAGGTCTGGGCACAGGGCTTGGGGAAAGGAAAGGAGAAGGAGAAGGAGAAGGAGAAGGAGAAGGAGAAGGAGAAGGAGAAGGAGAAGGAGAAGGAGAAGGAGGAGAAGGAGAAGGAGAAGGAGAAAAGGTCTCAGGTCCTGAGAGGACCAAGAGGGTCAAGCCATGACACAGCTCTGGGGCAGAGCAGGGATGGCAGCAGGGGTGGCCCAGGAACAGCAGGGTTCCAGCTCTTTAAGTCACTCAGGGGAGGTTTAGACTGGATTTAGGAATATTTTTTTTTCCTTGAAAGGTTTCTAAAGCACTGGCACAGCTGCCCAGAGCAGTGGTGGAGTCACCATCCCTGGAAGAGTTCAAAACCACGTGGATGTGGTACTTGGGGAAAATGGTTAGTGGTGACCATGGGGGTGAAATAATTGCACTGGACACTTGAATTTTGGTAGACTGAGATACATTCTTCTATAGTTAATTACTCTTTAATCAACAAGATTTTTAATTCATTGACTTTTGGTTTGGCTTGGTGGTTTTAGCCAGCTCAGGGCTTATGGTGGGTCCTGGTGCAAAGCCACGTGTTCAGCTGGTGAACAGAAATAATCCTAAATAATCCTAAAAAATTATTTCCACCAGCTGCATTCTGCAAATCTAATCCAAATCTCACCTCTTTTAAACTTTCCTTTTGTCCTGTCACTGTCTGTGTAAAAAGTTGCTTTCCCTCTTTTTTTTATTAATTATCTTCAAGGATTCAAGGCTGCAAAAGAGTTTGGGATGCAGCCAAGATTTTTTGGGCTCCATGGAGTCAGCTGGGGACAAGATACCACTCAGCATTTTCTGTCCCATGGAGGAACAGCTCCACATCATCTTCTTCCTTCCCCTTCCCCTTTTTCCTCCCTTTTCAACTGTGCAGTAACATTTTATTTGGTGGATTCAGCCACCCCCATGGTGTTCCCCAGGAGCTTTCCTGGGGAAAATCCAAAGCTGGATTTGGGTGTGATTGCCATAATTACCCTCTGACTTCCACCCTCGAGTAAGATGAGACAGCCCAAAAGGAGAGCTGTGATTTTTGCAGTTAAAAAAAAACAACACCAAAAACAACAAATAAACTGAGAAATTATTCTTGAAGTGCCAAAGGCGAGAGGCTCCGGGGCAGGAATGCAGATCAGGCAACGCCATCTCTCCAAGGTGCTGGGGCTGACATTAAAAATTCTGACTCAAATGCGGGAAACATGGAGTGAAGGAGGTGAATTATTGATGGGGAGCAGGGATTACCATATCTGACAGATGGAGACTGTCTGGGAACATTTTGCAGAGTGGCATCTGCACCGCGCCTGATTGGCGTCGCTGAACTTTCGCGCGTCAGATGTCGAATATCAACACACAAACTCTGATGTAGCAATTAAATCTGTCCTCTAATGAACCTGGGCCTCGTAGCCAGGAGAGACCCAAACATTCAGGTAAAGTCCAAATGCCTCAGTTCTTATTTTTTAGGGAGATATTTCAATAATTACATCCAGAGCGCCACATTGAACACACGCGCGTACGATGTCGACATTTAGGTTATCTTCAGGAAATTACTCCAGTTTTACTCAAGGTTCTAAAGCTCCCCTTGTATTTTATAATTTGTATTCCAGATTTGAGCTCAAATATTACAGAGAAGCACTAAAATTCAGCTGCCACCTCACGTCACAGAGGTGCATTAACACCTAGAGCTGAAATGGGTCTCCCAAGTGAACACAGAGTCAGATCAGACATGGATTCCACGTTGTCATGTGTGGAAAAACAAAGAGGAGAAGGAGAGAAGAGCAAATAAAAGCCAGTTTGGTGGGGAACAGCTTGGATTGGGAAGAAGCAAGATATAAAATATGGCTTTTCTAACAGGATTCAGATCCCAGGTTGTTTTCCTAAGCCCAGCCCAACGTGGGAAATGGGAGAATTTTTCTGCCATCTGTTAAAAGTGGGGCACTGGGGGTAATTCACTTTTTGTGCAGATTTTGGGAATCATCAGGAAAATGTGCTTTTAGTCCCTGGAGGGGCTTTCAGAGGTGAAATCTGGGAGATTACTCAAAGAACATTAGGAAAAATCTCTCCAGCCAAAAGATTGCCCTGGGCAGGGCTGGAATTCCCATCCCTGGAGGGATTTAAAGCTGCATGGATGTGACATTTGGGGACAGCATCAGCAGTGGCCTTGGCAAGGCTGGGAATGGTTGGACTGGATGATCTTAGAGGGCTTTTCCTACCTGGATGATTCTGTGATTCCATGGTTCTGTTGCTGGGTTGGATCCATCCCGTAGGACACACACGGAGCTCTGGCCCCATAATCCCAGAATGGATGCGGTTGGAGGGGACCATGGTGGGGTCCTTGGTCCTTCTCACCCTCAAAGCAGAGAACAGAGAACTTCTGGACTCCAAAATGCTCAAATGGCAATTGCAAGAGGTTGATAAATTAATAAATTACTCCAAAAACTCAGGTTCAGCTCTCCCAGCAGAGTCCTTTGGAGGTTTTGTGCAGTTGAAGATGAGTTTCTGGGAGGAGATGAAAAGCAGTTCAGAGAATTGCTGTGCTTTTGATGGCTCTGAACTACTCCAGCACCCAGAAGTGGTGCAGGGATTCTCTTCCCACTCTGTGGGGTTTAGTTTTGTTTCCAGGCTGTTGCTCTGCAGTGGAGTCTGTCCATAAAAAGTGACGAGCACAGGGATGTAACTCCAAGATACTCCATGAGTAAAACCTGGTTTTTTCCATGTAGTGAAGAGTGGAGATAGAAACCCTGTGTACTCTGGGTTTTACCCTGCACTGACATTGCCTTGATAATATTTTCATTTAAAATGCTCAGATTTGTGCAGCGTGGCAGAAAAAAAAATAATATTGTGGTGAAAAAGTTGGGATAATTGGAATTCCACCAGGAATGGCCAGAAGAGACCAAGCTAACTCCCTTCCCAATCTCAGCAGTTTCCAGGCTGGATTGAGGCACCACGAGACAAAAAGTGGGGCCACGAGGCAGGAGAATAAAAAAAAAAATCTCTTCCATGAGAAACATCAATGTGATCAGCAAAAGATTGTAACAAATTTCATTTGGTGTCAGCTTGAAAAACTCTCAAAAAAATCTCAGCTTGAAGAAAATCTCCTAAAAATCTCCAATCCCTAATTTTGGAAGCCACCGCATGCAAAGTAAATGAACAAAGCAGAGCAGAAAAAAACGTGGAGTGGCATTTTCAACAATTTGTTTGGAGCTGTTTGCCCAACCCTGGGGCAGCTCCTGGGGAGCAGCAGGGCCTGACCATGGCCTACTACAGGAGTTGTGGAACCCAGCCACAGCTACTACAGGCAGCCATGGGCTTGATGAGCTCAGCCATAATTACTACAGGTAAACTCTGCCTTGATGGACCTGGCTACAGCCACAACTACTACACACTTAATGGACCCAGCCACAACTACTACAGACTTAGTGGAGCTGACCACAACTACTACAGATGTAATGGACCAAGCCACAACTACTACACACTTAATGGAGCTGACCACAACTACTACAGACTTAATGGACCCAGCCACAACTACTACAGACTTAATGGAGCTGACCACAACTACTACAGACTCAATGGAGCTGACCATAACTACTACAGACTTAATGGACCCAATCACAACTACTACAGACTTAATGGACCCA
>PYHW01010077.1:37446-48211 GCA_013186435.1 Turdus rufiventris
AGCAGAGAACTGGGAATGGAGCAGAACTGTACAGGGAATGTCTCCTCAGAGCTTTTCACCCAACCCTATAAGGATCTCATGTGCTGCTACAAGGACAGGGGATTTGTGCTGGCACAGCTCAGCAATGTCAAACAGGATTTGGGATCTCAGTGGGAATTTGGGATTTGGACCAGCTCATATTTCATCCCAATTTGTGCCTTGGGATCTGAGCGGGAATTTGGGAACGGGACCAGGTCAGGTCAGTGTCCACAGTCACAACAGAGAAGCCAAGCTGCTGTTTTGATTTTCTCCACACTGGAACACAGTGGGAATGGACATCCAAGGTTAGAACAACAGGGAAATGCTCGTTCAGGAATGAAAAATCTCAGCCAAGCAGAAGATTTCCGAAATTCCTGAATATATTAATGAACAGCCTGAGCTCTCTGGAGAGGCAGAAGTAGGGTACATGAAAGGGGACTGAGAGCTGTGCTGGGCTCATCCCACAGCCCTGCCTGACTCACAGCATCGCCCAGCAGCCCTGCTCTGCTCAGGGACCCTCCACTAATTAATGCTCCAGCTGGAAAGAAGTTTGGCAAAAAAGAGCCAGGCAAAGCAGGGAGGAAGAACCTGAAATAACAACATGAAGACCACGCTCTCCTAATTCTCATTAATGTTCCACTTCCCTCGTGTCCATGAGTATTCTCATCAGAGGAAGGGGAAATTTTGAGCCTTTGAAGAGCTCAGCCTTCATGTTCCAGGGGCTGGAAGCACATCCAGCAGGGATTCACACACGTGGGAAGCACTGCTTTGTCCTGACATCCACAAATTCTGCTTCACCCATGTGTGGCTCTGCAGCATCTGGGAATGCTGCAGCTCCCCTTGGAGGGTTCCTTGGGTGTGACTCAAAAGGGACACAGAAAAAAGCTGGGAATGATGCTGTGAGTGGAAATTCCTCTGGGAAAACTGGGATGGATTGTTGCTGCATTCATTTCCCAAAACCCCATGGCTGTGCACAGCATCCCAGAGCAGTGAATGTTCTTATTATCCAAGGCGTAGTGACAATTTAAACCCCATGAAAATAAAGCAGATAAACCCAAACACACAAGAATTCCTGGCTCAATTCAGGAGCTTGGATCAGAGCCACTCTTCCCCATCTCTATCTCCTCCATGACAGACTCACCTGGCTGACACAGCCCCATTTGTAACTGTTATAAATAACATTTCTTTATGAAGTAAAGTCATTTTCACCTCCCTTACACCCACTCCTAAGTCTCCTGCAGCTCTGGGATGTGTCTACACTCCATTTAAGGAAGGAATTCCTACCTGGCAAATTTATGTTGACTCAACACAAGCACATTGCCTCTGATTTCTGCTACGATCTTGCTCTTGTCCTCGGGCCGGCCGTGCTCCAGGACATGCTGGATAACGTAATTCCCATACTGATCCTGGGTGAGACAGCAGCAGGGCTCACAAAGGTGCACAAATGGACTAAAAACATTCCCAGAAAACTGATTCCCAAAGTGCATTCGGAGTTAAAAGTTCAACTGAAGATTAATTACAGTATTTACTGTACAAATCAGCTTGATACTTTCTATTTCTGCAAAAATGTGCATTCTAGGGTGGTAGCAGGTGGTAAAATGATGCATTTTTGTACAAATTGTATTATTTATAGAATAAAATTATGTCCTTGCACAGGAAATGTCAATATTCTGCATACTACCAGTTTTTTTAAACTCTCTCCAGGTTCAAACCTACCAAATCCCATGTCCTGGAGGAGTGAGCCATGGGTCTGCCTGTGGGACACTGTTCTGAATTTGAGAATTTTCAGACCACAGGATATTTATTTTCCAGTTCAGGGTACCAGAGGGCCTGATGTCCATGGCCAACCTCTTCCCACTTCCCAGCACTGAGCACACAGCACCTGGGGACTGCACCAGCTCACTGTTCACCCCAGCTTGTGCCCTGGGATCTGAGTGGGAATTTGGGAACTGCACCAGGCCTGAGTTTGCTGCTTCATGCAGGGCCCCAGGAGTAAAACCCTGGCACAGCCAAGGACTGCAGGGAGGAGGGAAGGCAGCCAGGAGGAGGGTGAGCACAGAACCAAATCTTTTTAAGAATTCCAGTGACTTGGTACCTCCTTTTCCTTGGAGTAACCAGCTCTGGGCATCGCTCCTGCTCCTCCCTGCACTGGATGAAGCACCAGGACATGGGGCCTCCTCAAAGGGAGGTGACAGGAGGTGACAACACCCTTGGCACCCCTGGGCCTGTGCCCATGGCCAAAAGGGGCAGTGCTGATGCAATCCCTGCCTGCTGTGCTCATTCCCATCCCTCTCCAGGTGAGCATGTTCCCACCCAGCTCTGCAGGAGCTGTCCCAGCACTCAGCAGTGACTGGGGACACTGCAGCCCATGACTGACCTGCACCAGCTGCTCTGTGTGCTGGTGGAGCTCCTCCAGGATGGGCAGGGTCTGCTCGGGCAGGCAGTGCTCCAGGATCCTCTGGATCACCCGGCAGCCGTACGGGTGCGTGGACAGAGCAAACACCTGCGACAGAGGACAAACAACAGGCAGCAACACTCCCTCAGTCCCTGGGCACCCCAAAAACCTGCCAGGATTCATTCCAGCTGCAGCTGGAAACACCCACAGGGATCCCAGGCACAACCCATCCCCTATCTGAAAGTTGAGGCTTCCCCATCCATGAAAAACAGATTGTAAAACTTCTTGATTTATAAAAAAACAACCCTGGAACAACCAAGCATTGCTGGAAGCTTGGTTGTTCTTCCCAAATAATGCCAGCACATTGTTTGCCCAACAGCTCAAGTTTTGAGCTATTTAAGAAATGCTATGAGCCAGAAAAGTTAAAAATGCCCAGCAAAGGATTTTCCTCAACTGTTTGGATTTGTTTAAAAGCCTTAACAGTGCTTAGGAGAAGTGACAACAAAGAATCTTTCTCATTTCTAATGGATTAGCAGATCTGTGGGTGAGTACATGACACACTTTGTTATTGCTGCTCCTTTTTCTGTCTGAAGCACAAAGTCCCGTTTGGTTGCTTTGATTTAACAACAGCAGCAAATCCAAGCACTGAAGTTTGAATCAACAGTCACACATTTTTAATAACTGGTGAGTAAACGCTGCAGGGAAACAGGGCTTGCAGTGCAATTAACTGCAGAAAAATCAGCTGCAGGTGCTAAGTTTAATCTGCTGTGTGAAGGTTCTGATAAAACTGGGACAACTGGTCAAGGAAATGTCAGTGCCATCAGCTGAGCTCCCAGAGATGTTTTTGCCTTCCCGAACTCCCAGTGGAGTCCAAGCCTGAACTCTAACCAGGAGCAGGTTTCCAGCCAGAACCCTGCTTGTTTGGACCCAACCAACCAAATCCCCACTTTCTCAGGACTCCCAGCTCCTGGTTCTGCTGGAACAGCCCCTGTCCATCCTCACATCCCTGGGGAAAGGCCTCAAACTTCAAAGTGCCCCTGCAAAGCCAACTAAATTGAGGGTGGAAAACACCCAAAAAGCAGCACTTTTGTACTGGGAGCTGAGGCAGGCAGAGTAAAGGCAAACACAACTGATACCCAGGACATAATTCAGGAGAGGACACCAATAAAAGAGCAAAAAACAAGGAGAGTCAAGGACAATTGCCCATTTCGAGATGAAACTCCTGCTTTTTCCCTGCTTTGAGGCCCTTGGGGATCAGCATTCAGCATTCCTGTAAGCCACCTGCACAGACAGGGATCAAAATGAAACTTTGCTCTCCTGTACATCTCCCATTTTCCTCTCTGCTCCCCTCAAAGAGAAACAAATCTAAAATGCACAAAGTTCACGAATTCTTTGGGTGTCACGATCACCTGTCACTAAATGGGGATCAGCTCTGGGCTCAGAACTTGCTGGGATTTTACACAAGTGAGGTGATCATTTAAGGAATTAATGAAGTTTAGATATGACTAAGATATCTCAGCAGCACAAAACTCTGCTCACCACCTTCACTGGGAAGATGGATTAGGGAGAGCCTTGTTTTCCCTCATCCCTCAAAAATACTCAGTATTCCAGGAGAACAGATTTGTGCAAGGAGGTTTTACTGTGACAATCTGCCAGAGATCTGTGAGATCTGCCCAGAAATGATAACAGGGACATGACCCAGGAGTTTCTGGACTCTCTCACGTGGCTGCATCAACCTTGCAAGCGATGGTGGCTAAAACTGAGAATTCCCAGGAGCTGAAGGCCCAGCCAGTGGGAGGCTGTTCCAAGCAGGGAGCAGGAGCTGGGCAGGGCCTCACCTGTCCCTTGAAGGCATCGATGATGAACTGCAGGGACTGAGGCTGCACGCACTCGATGCACTTCTGCACCACGTGGTTCCCGTTCTGGTCCTTGACGCACTTGAGCACGTGCCCGTCCAGCTCCCGAACCATCTCGTTCTACAGGAGGACAGAGCACAAACAGAAAGCACCACCAGCATCCCCAACTCCCAGAGGCACAGCTGGCACTGCTGGCCTGGGCAGGGATGGCACAGGATCAGGGCTGCTCCAATGGCCAGGAGATGAGGCTTTGCTGGACATAGCCAGCAGGGAAAATCCCACTCTGACATCCCTGGCCTGGTGGGAGGGTCCCTGGAGCAGGAGCTTGGGAGTTTCATTCCAACCAAACCATCCTGGGATTTTAGGAAGATGAAGCTCTCCTTTTTGATAAGTGTCCTCTTCTAAGAATCCAAATTAATGAAATTCTAACTGAGCCACAGCTTTCCTGTGCAGCCTCCATTTTCCTCTCTGCTCCCCTCAAAGAGAAGCAAATCTAAAATGCACGAATTCATTAACTCTTTGGGTATCAGGGTCACCTGTCACTAAAACAGGGTCAGCTCTGGGCTCAGAACTTGCTGGGATTTTATACAGGTGATCATTAAGGAATTAATGAAGTTTAGACATGACCGATGTACCCCACATGCAGGGTGGAAGCCTCACTCATAAACAGAAATGACACTTTGGGGCATTTTAATGCTCTAACAAGAGCAGGGTGAGTTCAGTTTTATAACTGAAACAAACCCAGGAATTTTGGGAGCACTGAGTACTCAAAAATGCCATTCTGGAGGAGACAGTAAATCCTGGGGGCAGCAGTGCTGGAGCCTGGGCACTGCCCTGCTGACACACTTGGCTCAAGCCCAGTCTAAAGGGAAAGACCTCTCCTAAAGCCTTTCATATTTTTAATCTCATAACCTACATTGAGATTCCTGCTACAACCATTCCCAACCCTTCCTGAGCCAGCCTGCTCAGCGCATTTTTCATCTCAATTCATTGTTCCTAACACCCTTGAGGAAGGGTTTATTAATGAGCTCTGAGTGGGGCTATCAGCCACATCTCTCCAAGCCAGAACGAGGAGCTCCTCATCCATCTCCCTGCAGGAGCAGGATGCTGACCCACATAGCAATAGCTCAGTGAATATTAAAGGCGAAACTCTTGTTTCAAGGGATTTAAAAATCTCTTTTAATTCACCCTCACTCTCAGTTTTCCCTACACACATGATCTGCTTCCAGGGAATTCCCAGAGAAGCAGCCCCATGGCCAGGGAAGGGGAACAAGGAGGTGACAATGACAACCAAGGACGGTGGCACAGACTCGTCATGTACAAGAACACCACAGACATGCCAGGAACCAAACCAGGGGAACGCCAGGCACAGGAGGGACACGAGGGGACAGCTCAGGACCATCAAACATCAAGAAGAAAGTTAAAATTGAAACTTACAATTACCTGCTGGTCTGGGGGGATGAACTCCAGCGCCTTCTGGATCACCCTGCAGCCGTACATCTGCAGGGCCAGTGACAGCACGTGCCCACGGATGCGCTCTGCCAGTGCCAGCTTCTGCTCCAGGCTGCCAAACTGGGGCAGGACAAACAGTCACTGCAAGGACAGACCCCTCCCCTGCCACTGGCACTGCCCTCCCAGCCTGGGGACAGGAGCTGCCTGCTGAGCAGGGTGAGAGATCAGCCCCATGGCAAAGGGGTGAACTGGGACGGTCAGGCATGTTCTGTGTCTGCCCCAAAGGGGCTGGAGCCACCAGGGTGACACCTGCCAGGCCACCAGCCCTGGACAGGTCACAGCCCCAGGCTGCCAGAGCTCCAGGAGTGCTAGGACAAAGTCTCAGGCATGCACAGGGTGGGATTGTTGGGGTGTTTGGGTAGGGCCAGGATCTGGATTTGATCCTCATGTGTCCCTCCAGCTCAGGAGATTCTGTGATTCTGATTCCCAATTACTGGGCAGAAGCACCAGGAACATCTGGTGAAGGACCAGACCAGTGCCAAGAGAGAAGGGTGGAGGGACACAACACTCTTCCAGCAGCTGCTGTCACCAGAGAAGTTTCTCCCTGGTCCCTAAGTCCAGGAGCACTGAGAGCTCAGCACAGCACCCTGGACAAGTTCTCCTGGATCTGCACCTCACAGAATGCCAGAATGGTTTGGGCTGAAAGGGACCTTAAGGCTCAGCTTATTCCAACCTCCCTTCTGTTTTCCACTGGAAATTCACATCTCCTGCACACCTTGCTGTCTACCCTGATACATTTTGTTTCTCCAAGTGTTATTTTTCAGATGAATCTGAGTCCCACCCCTCAGTCAGCCCAGCAGGAAAGACCCAACAGCTTGTGGGGAGGAGATGGTGGCAGTGCTGACAGTCATCCAGGATTTTTGCCTCAAGGTAGGGTTTTCCAGGCTCATCCAACACCTCAGCACAGCAGGAACCCCAGAGGAGCTGCAGGGGAGGGCAGACTTACCTCAAAGAACTTCTGGATGACGTAATTCCCAAACACATCCACCATGAGCTGGTAGGCTGCCTGCAGGATCTCGTTGAACACCAGCTGACGCTCTGCCGGGGTGGCACGCTCCAGTTTCAGCTGAATAAACCTGAAAAACAAGGCCTGGAGTGATGCCACAGTCACATCTGTTCATTCAACTCCTTCCCAAAGCCTCACCCATGTGTTCCAGAAACCACCATGAAAAATCCTATTATGTGAAGATGAAGCACATTCATTAACCTGAGCATCCTATTACAAGTTAAACATCCAAACCGAAGATATTTTAGTGATCCAAACTTGCAAAGCCCTTGCAAACACAGATGTTTTATCAGCCATCTGAAAGCTCGGGGTGGTCACAGACAGGAGGCCCATGGCCACGATGGAATCCTCATTCCAAGTAAAGCAGATCTCAGTGGAGTGACAGAGGATGGCCTCGTGTCCAATGAATAAAGCTGTGCCAGTGGGATGAGTGAGCAAACCACAAAGCAGGGAAGCTCCTTTGGGAGGAGGAACTCCTGCTGCCAGCACCTGTCCTCACCCATGGCCATTGCTTCAGCCATGCACAGGTGGGACTGCAGGGGTGTCTGGGCAGGGCAGGAGTTGGACTGGACAGTCCTGGGGGATTCTGACCAGGGCACTGCCTTGGCTTTTCCCACTTATTTCTTGCTCTGCCACAGCTTTGGGAAGTGACACAAAACAACCATGAAAACTGCAAAACCCAACCACAAAATGCAACCGCAGAACACAACTGCAGAACACAATCACAAAATACAACGGCAGAACACAACTGCAAAACACAACCACAGAACAGAACCATGAAAACCCAACCGTGAAAACAGAAAACCAACAAAACAGAACCGCAAAACATAATCACAAAATGCAACCACAGAACACAAGCACAGAACACACACACACAAAACATGACCACCGAACACACAACAGAACACAAGCACAGAACACACAGAACACACGCACAGAACACATGCACAGAACACACGCACAGAACACACGCACAGAACACACACACAGAACACAGACACAGAACACAAGCAGAGACCACAAGCACAGAACACACGCACAGAACACACACACAGAACACAAGCACAGAACACAAGCACAGAACACACGCACAGAACACACGCACAGAACACACGACCACAGAACACGGCCAATGCTCCCCCCCAGAACAGCCCTGCCCAGGCTCCCCAGCGCACCTGGAGCCGTGCTGGTCCTGTGAGAACTCCATGATGTGGCCGGCGATCTCGCGCAGCTGCAGGTTGGGGTAGCGGTTGTTGCGGAAGTCCTCGAGCAGGCGGCTGCGGCCCGAGGGCATGACGTCGGACATGCCGTAGCGCAGGCGGGAGGACGGGAACAGCGTGCTGCTGGGGCTGAACAGGCTCGAGGCGCTGCTGGCACTGCGGTACTTGGCCTCCGCCCCCGGCGCCGCCGAGATGTAACGGCCACTGCCATTCGTCAGCCCCCCTGCGAGGGAACACGGCATGGGGTAAGGAACTGGGAATGGATGGGGTAAGGAACTGGGAATGGATGGGGTAAGGAACTGGGAATGGATGGGGTAAGGGACAGGGAATGGATGGGGTAAGGAACTGGGAATGGATGGGGTAAGGGACAGGGAATGGATGGGGTAAGGGACAGGGAATGGATGGGGTAAGGGACAGGGAATGGATGGGGTAAGGGACAGGGAATGGATGGGTAAGGAACTGGGAATGGATGGGCCTCATGGGGACACAGGGATGTTACACTGGATCCCCGAGTTCTGTTCCATCATGAGGGGGGTCTGACATTCAGCTAAGCAGGATTTTGAGGTGGGATTTCTAAGAATTTCTAGCTGGGATTTTTAGGCAGCATTTCCTCACTGGAAGGTTTTCAGGCATTGGAACTGCGCAGGGAGGTTTGGAGTCATTTGGAGAGGAATGAACATGTGGCACTCAGTGCTCTCTGGTGAAGACTGGTCACAGGTTGGACTCAAAGACCTTGGAGGGCTCCTCCAACCCTTGTGATCCTGTGTGATGATGTTCAGCCCTTGGAGCTGCCCAGGGAGGTTTGGAATCCCCATCCCTGGAGGTGTCCAAGGAATTCCTGGACATTCCAGTGCTCTGGGCTGGTTCATCAATCACAGGTGGGACTCCAAAGGGCTTTTCCAACCCCCATGATCCCATTTTGTGATTTCTGACTAGGCTGAGTGAGCTGCCCTCCAAGGAATTTACATGGGGATGGGCCCAAGCATCTGTGGCACTGCTGGATTGGGGTGGAGCTACACACTCCAGCAAAGGACTCTGATGATCCCTTCTGAATCAGGGTATTCTGATTCTGCCTCTACCCAGTGACATCACATCTGGGACTGTGACTTTCTGACACAGCAAAACAACTTCTGATCCTCCTTCTGTGTTCAAACTGTCTGAACCAGACCAGAGGCAATCCCAACACTCCCAAATTTTAGATTTTTGCTGTTTCCATTGCCTTTGCCTCCATCCTCAGGCTTTTCCCACCTCTCCTGTTGCCCTGGCAAGGACTGAGTTAAAAGAAGTGTGCTGGGGCTGGGGAAGAGATATAAATGTACAAAAAATGTGGAGCTAAAACCACAAATCACTACTAAACAAAGGTAAATACCAATAAATTAAAACCAAGAAAGATTTTAAACTCCTGTGCTTTCACAAATGGCTGAAGTATCTGTAGGCACATTAACAGAGATGCTATGTTACCCAAAACCAGGAATATGGGGACAGGTGATGCTTCATCCCACAACCAGTGGAACAAACTTAAACCTTCCCTTGCTGTTTCCTTGCCTGCAATTTTTCAGGATGTGGCTCAGCACCTGGCAGAGGATTTGATTTCTGCCTTTCCTGCAGGCCTTGGGATCCCTCTGCTGGTGCAGGAGGAGCCTGCACGGATTTTCCTGGCTGGAACAAAGTCCCCCCAGGGAGCACATCCTGATCACACAGGGACCTGCAGGGCCAAGGTGAGGCAGGGGGGACCAGGGAAATGAATCTGTGCCACAGAGGGGAGAGCTCCAAAGAAACCTTGGCAGGGCTGGTTGCAGAGAAGCAGCCCCTCGCAGCTGGAGTGGAATTAAAATATTCCATAAAACCAGAGCTGAGGGAGCTGCACTCCTCAGCCATGGACACCTGGAGGAAGCTCCCATGCAGGAAACTGGATGAGAATTCTAGATCTGATAAGAACCTGATTAATTATTAATTACGGTTCTATGGCTCATTTCCAGCTCAGGATATTCTGTGATTCTACATCTCTGAGCTGAGCAAATTTCTCTGGAGCTGGTGCCAAAATTCTCCTTTCCCAAGGAAGGGGGAGACCCTTTTTCCTCCCTTTTTTTTCCAAGGAAAAGGAAAGCGGAGAGGTCCCTGTGCTGCCTTGTACTGGGGGTGTCCACCACCTCCTGCACCCCAACTCCCATTCTGAGCAACAACTGCCAGAAGCCAGCAGGGGATATTTCTGATATTCCTGTCTCCTGGAAGGAGCAGGACTGCCACAGGATGAGTAAAGCACTTCCTAGGTGAAGGAAATCCAGAAGGGACAAGCTGAGCAACGGGGCACCCATACTTCCAACACATCTGGAATTCTCAGAATTCCCACTTTTTTGTTTCAACACCCGGACTGAACTGGAAAACAATTCCTGATGGGAAAGAGGAGGGTTTGGCACTCAGGCTAGTTAACAGCACAGACAATCTGTCAGAGAGTTTCTGAGAAAGCCCCAGCCTTGGAGATTCACAGTGACTCCACTCTCCCCCCATGTCTGTCTCTGCTGATGGCAATGCTGGCTGCAGGTCATGCACAGCATCATCCTGGGAACAGAGAGACCCTGTGGGGAACAAGTTTCCTAAATCAAACTTCTGAACCTCACCAAAGGCTTAAAATTTTAGAGCCTCCAGCTCCTCTGTGCCAGGTCTTGGTCAGATCCCAGATTTCAGCAGGATTTTAACCCTAACTACAATGAAACAGCTCCTTCTTCCTCTGGGAGAGCTGGGGGTGCTCCCTGGAGAG
>PYHW01010077.1:58139-75024 GCA_013186435.1 Turdus rufiventris
AAAAGTATCCAAAAAAGTATTTTAAAAGGTATTAAAATGAGTATCACAAAAGTATAGAAGTGTGGATCCTGTGACCAGGATCCATCTTGGATTTGATCTGGGTACAGCCTCAGCCAGGCTCTTGCACTGTCCAAGGTGGATCCTTTCAATAAATCCCTATTTTATTCCTTCTGCTCTGTTTAATCTCTGTTCTAGGTCATCCTTTCCAGGCTCACCTGGAGCCATGAGCAGGAAATTGTGACCTTGTGCAGGGAGAGGCTGGGAAGGAGCTGAGGTTCCCTGACTGGGATGTGCCCTCGAGGCTGCAGCGCTGCTGCACAGGCACCCTCTGGGAGCAGCAATGCCAGGGGGTGCAGGCTGCAGCACTGCAATGCTGCAGGGCTTTATTACCACACCATTAAGATGTCACAAGGGTCACAAATCAAGGGCCCACACTCATGCTCCATGTTCCCACAGCACTCAGCACTTTTAATGCCAACACTCCCTGCTGCACCCCCTCATTCCAAACCCTGCTCCTGACCCCACTCGCGCCTGCTCCACAGCCAGAGGAGCAATGAAACAACCCATAAACGACACTGGCACTGAGATATTTTATTTTAATAGCCTGAGCCTTTGCAAAAACTCTCTCAGCTCATGCCTGCTGCATCTGCAAAGGGCTCAGAGCACCTCCTGAGCCTGGGGTTCGGTTTTCAAAGGGTTTGCAGCTTCTGAGCTGAAAAATTCAGCTGCCAGCTGCTCTTTATTCTGCCACCTCCATCACCCAGGGAGCAGACAGGAGAGCTGTTGAGGGGACTGAAGCCCAGCTCTGGTTCCTGATGATTCCCCCTCACACACCACAGGTTTGCTGCTGCACAGCTCAGGATCCCAACCTGATCCACTGGTGTTTTCCAAAGCACTGACAATAATTCACCAGCACCCATGTGCATGTGCCACTCTCCAGGTGCATGATGAAGAAATCAAATTACAAATGTAGAGATGGCCCTTGTCCCTTTGTTTTTAGGAGAGGCCAAAGGGTTTTCTCCTTATTTAAAACTACTCAGAGCAGAGCTCAGGATCAGTCATGGAAAAAATCAGGGTGTGAATGGCTGGAGCTGCATCAGGGGAGGCTCAGGTCGTGTTTCACTCAGCATCAGCTGGGTTGGGAAAGCCCTTTGAGATCACCAAGTCCAAACTATGAGCTGCCACCACCTTGTCACCCAGCCCACGGCACTGAGTGACAAAGGGACACATCCAGGCTTTCTTTAAACACCTCCAGGCACAGGGACTCCCTTGCAATGGGCAATTACACTGTCCTATCACCCCTTCTGGGAAGGAATTCTGCCTGCTGGTTTGCCAAGAGGGAACGGGCATAGGAATAGGTATGGGAGTGAAAATGAGAATAGGTATGGGAATGGAAATGGAATAGGAATGGGACTGGGCACGGTCCTGAGGCTCCCAGAGTTTGGCCAGCACTCCCAGGGGTGCACAGGGTGGGACTGCTGAGGGCTCTGTGCAGGGCCAGGGGCTGGAATCCATGGTCCCTGGGGGGGTCACCTCCAGCTCAGGACATACCCCACACAAAGCCCAGCTGTCCCCTGTCCCAGATGCCCCTGCCCCAGATGCCCCCTGTCTTGGCTGTCTCCTCTCCCATGTATCCCAGCTGTCTCCCGTCCCAGGTGTCCCTTGTCCCAGCTGTCCCCTGTCCCAGGTGTCACTGTCCCAGCTGTCCCCTGTCCCTGTCCCTTACCTGCTGCTGGCCCTGCTGTGTTTGCTGCGTGCTTTGCTGGTTGGCTGAGTTGGTGGCGGCGGCGGCAGCGGCCGCTTGCTGCTGGAAGAGGCTGGCAGGATAAACTCCCCAGGGAGTGACTCCATAGTACTGGTGAGGGACCACAGCTGGACCTGCAACACAGCACGGGCAGGGTGAGCTCCTGGGGAGGCTCAGGGAACCCAGCACCCCAAAACCACCTGCTCATCACTGCTGCTTCATGGGATCTGTGTGAAACCCTCTGCAAACAGAGATGGATTTGGCATTTGTGTCACACATTTCCTGAAGTTTCAAATCAGACCTGTTATTTCATCACTGCATGAGGTCAAACTCTGCCAGCAGTGATTCCATGTTTTTATTGGTGTGCCCTGGTTTTACAGGGAAGGAACACAAACCTCCAAGCCAAACAGAGGAGCCTTGTTTCAAGCACAGACATCAACTTCTCATCCCAGCTGACATTCACAGTTCACTGCCATCCACCTTCAGCTCCTCAAGAAATTACTGAATCCTCTTCAGTGCATCAACTCTCAAGTGTTAAAATGTTCTTTTCCCAGCCCTGCTTTGCATTTGCAAATATCCCCTAAAAGAGGCTGCACGATCCTGTCCCTTCCCACATTCCCTCCTCAAACTTCACATTCCCTCCTCAAACCTAAGAGGCTTAAAAATAATAATGATAATTTTGGAGAGCAGCAGAAAAAACCTCACTTTTCATTGAATATTCCTTGTGCTGTTCAGGTCTCAGGACACCACAGGAATTTGGAGACAGCAGAATGGCAGCCTCTCTTCTTAAATAATCCCATTATATACAAATAATCCCAGTTGGAACAAGGCTGAGGAAGCTCTCAGTGCTGGAGGGAGGAGCACTTCCCTCCAAATAACAGAGATGGGAATCCAATAATATTTTTTAATATGACTGTGAGATATCTTCAGGAAAGGTCAGCAGCAGAGCAGAAGTGCTCCCTTTGATTCCCAAATCCATCTCCCATCCCAAGGGCTCCTTTCCCATAGCAGGAATAACTCAGGCAGAGTCAGGTGTGACACTGAGTAAACAAATCTTTACAGAAACTTGGTCATGTCTGGAGTAAAAACAGGGATTTTTTTTTTTTCTAAGAGACACTCAGCACCTGGGTTCTGCCCAAGTCTGTGGTTCCATGGAAAATGAGGGATGACATAAAAAGAAAGGTGCAAACACAGTGCTGAGTGTTCAGTGTTAGCCTGGCTGTGACAGAGGGGGAAAATCCTGGAAATCCCTTTTCCTTCTTGTTTTTGTTCCTTTCTTCTTGATTTTTTTACAGGAACAGGCTCAGCTGAACTCCTGCAGAATGCCAAGGACCTGGATGAGCTCCTGCTCCCACATCCGCACTTCAGGATATTAAGTTTCATGTTTTGTGCCAAATATTGAATTAATATCTCAAACATCTAAGAATCACTCTCCTTGTATTATTCTGATTTTAACTACTGTCCTTTCCCTGAATTTAGGATTTAGGTGCCCAGCTCTGTGCACAGCAGGCAGGTGCTGGCTAATTCCAGGCAGCTGCAGAATACCTGGATTTGTATCTCACCCCAAAGCTCTGCCCCAAAGCCCATCCTTGCTGGATTTACAGAATCAGAGAGGCAGATCTGCTGCTCCTACTCAGATGTGGAGCAGCAACCACTCACTTCTTACCTTCCAACCTGGCAATTCATGAGCAGCGCTTGCTAAAATGGAAAAAAAGCTGCTGGAAATGAATCAGTGCCACGAAGGTGGTGCCTGTGGTGCCTCAGCAGGCACTGACAGGTAAGCAGGGAGTGATTTTAACCTGTTTATAATCACTGACTGCACATCAGGCCCCAGCTCCCAGGGTTCTCCTGCACCCAACAGGGAAAGAGCTGCAATTGCTCCCTTTTAATGCAAGTCATTAACCTGCATTTGCCCTCGGGCTGCTGGAAGTTGCTGCAATCCCCTTCATCTGGGCAAAATTTGGGCATCTCTCTGGGATAGTTTAGTCTCAGCTCTAATTATCAACCAAGCACAGCCTAGATGGGTTTTTCTCCTAGTCAGAGGTTGCTGTCAAAGCCTTGGGTGTCTAAAAGCAGAGGAGACACAGGAGCTTTGAAGTTTGCAGGCAGCTGGGCTTAAAAGGGCTGCGAGTCTGGCTCAGCTGCTCCAGCACAGGAGAGGCTCATTATTGAACAGAGTTCTCAGTGAGGGCAAGTGTGGCATCACTGCCAGACTGCAGCAGCACCCAGAGCTGCTCCCTGCCTCTGCCCTCACTGCAGCTGGGCATTCCTGGGAAAACCAAACCATTCCAGCACCTCTGAGAGCAAATATTCCCTGTGCTGTGGCTCACATCAGGCCTGGACACCCTGAGCTGCTCCTGCCAGGAACAGCAGCGGATGTGGAATGTGCTCAGAAGGGGCTTTGTGCTTTCAGCTCAGCCTGCCCACTCCAGGCTCTCCCGCAGGAACAGCCAGGGATGAGCAGCAGGGACAGGCTCCAGCTGCCTCAGGGAGCTCCCAGGGAGGCAGCAGCTCCCAGGGATTTGTGGGGTGATCTCTTTGCAACTCCCAGGGATTTGTGGGGTGATCCCTTCAGAATTCCCAGGGATTTGTGGGGTGATCTCTTTGCAACTCCCAGGGATTTGTGGGGTGATCCCTTTGCAATTCCTAGAGTTTTGTGAGGTGATCCCTTTGGAATTCCCAGAGATTTATGGGGTGAACCCTTTACAATTCCCAATGATTTGTGGGGTGATCTCTTTGCAATTCCCAGCATGGCACCCACAGGTTCCCACAGTGCTGCTTTTCAGTGAGACACTGAGCAGAGAGGTGCTGCCCCATCCAGCAGGGCTGGGATCAATGCAGCTGCTCCCAAAGCCCAGCTGTGTGCAGCTGTGTGCACACATCCAACCTGCTCAGCTCAGCACCCAGGGCCTCATCATCTCCCCAAGGCTGAAAATCCCAGAAGCTGCTGTGGGAGCCTCTGCTTCTCCTGTAACCAGGTTCTCCCAGCATTCATCCACCTCTCCACAAAGAACAGGAACACTTTTCTTTCTGGAACACTTCACCCCAGAGGGAAACATTTCCCAACTGGCCTTAAAAAAGGCAAGTTTTCAGTTTTTTGAGTGACATCTTTCTCAAATGATGGAAGGCAATTCAAAGGCAGCAGTATCTTACCCAGTTTAAAATCTAAATTAGTTTTTTTTTTTCTAGGAAGTTCTTTCCTCTGCATTCAAATTTGTTCTTTAAAATGCTGCTATTGTTGGGAAGAGAAGAGCATTATCCTAGAGCTGCCAGTCTCACAATCATGACAAAGCTGCCATAATGACAGAGCTTTAATCGACAGATTATCTCTGCCATAAAACACACACCAAAGTTTCCTCTGTGCTCTGTGAGCAATAAACTCCCAATAACTCCAAACTCATTTCTTCCATCTCAGAAGCTTCTCCAAGTCCTCCCAATTTAACACTCCCAGGCACATCAAGGAGGCTTTCTGGCTTTATATAAACATTCAAATTGTCTCATGTCCCTCCAGTGCTGCTCTCAGTCATGACAGAAAAAAAAGATTCTCAAAACTGCTCAGGCCTAGACAGAAAAGATCTTTTCTGAAAAGTATCAGCATTAAGTTTTCAATTAATATGAAGTTTATCTTCTCATTTCTAGGGTCCAAAGCCTGATGAGAGGGTTAAAATAACTCCTATGTCTCAGTGGTGTAACACTATAAATACACCCAGCACATTACATGTTATTTTGTTTCTTTTAAGAGTCATAAATTTAGAATTATTCAAGTAGAGGCCAAGATGCCAAGTTTTGGGATGCTTTAGGTACCCCTGGGGTGTTAATTTCCAGTTTAACTGTCTAAAACCTGAGTTAAGCACAGCCTAGATGGGGTTTTCTCCTGGTCAGAGGCTGCAAAAGCTCAGGCAGCTGCAGCTTCAGTAGAGCTGAGAAAAAGAAAAAAAACCTGTGGCCAACACTCAGTATTTCCTGGAAATGTGGCCCAGTTCCATGTGGTCTTTCTATGAACCAAGCTGCTGACCTGCTGCTCCTCTGCACTCTGCTAGACAGAAATGAGCTCTGCAGGCCCTGAGGTGATGCAGAAAGGCCAAGCAGGAACCTCTCTGTACAGGAATCATTCTCAAATCTCCTCTTCTGCCTAGAACCAGGGCTGCCAAGGCTCTGGGAGCTCCTCCCTGAACTTCCCTCTGGTACTGGCCAAGAGCAGCTCAGCTCATTCATTCCCTGCTCCATTCACCATCACAGGAGGGTTTATCAAGTCCTGGAGCAGCAGAAATGGGCTCGTGCTCCTGCCCTTGGCTCTGTCCCACAGAATCTCAGCACCCCTTGAGTGCCTCCACCCAATCTCCCCATGGCACTGCACAGTGCCAGCAGAAATTCCCAGCAGCCCAAGCCAAAACCCAAATTATAATCCAAATTCTTTACACATATCTGCATGATCCACTAAAAGCTCCACCCAGGTGGGGAAATCACTGAATTCTCATTTCAGAGCTGAGCCCATGGCGGCCTCAAAGCTTAAAAGTCAGCAGGGGCTGAATTATGTAAGAGCTGTCCCAAATCAGAGAGTGTCACATCCACACACAGCCCAGCTCTGTGGGTCTCATTTGGGACAAGCTACCCAAAACAAGAGGACTGAAGTGGATGTACAAGTTCAAAGTGGAGAACAGCAGCAGAGAGAGCCTCCACAAACATCACCACCCCAAAGAGAGCAGCGTTCATCTGCAGCACTGAACATTCCCTCTGCCTTGCTCAAGGAAAGGCAGGCATGGTCAGAAAAATACTCCTCTAAAAGCACTTTGTTCCTTTAAAAATCCTCTCCTAACACATTCCTCCTTTAAAATTCCTCCACTAGAAGCACGCTCTTCCTTTAAAAATGTACTTTTAGAAGCACATTCATCCTTTAAAAATCCTCTCCTAAAAGCACATTCTTCCTTAAAAATCCTCTCCTAAAAGCACATTCCTGCTTTGTTCCCAGTGCATGGGAAGGATCTTTATGCCCCCCCCCCCAGCAGAAGCCCCATGTTCACCGTGTCCCCCACAGTGCCTGATAAGCTGTGGCCCAGAGCTGTCACGTCCAGAATGCCCAGCTCTGGCTGTGACAGCTGGGAGGAATTTGGGAACTGATACACGAATGTCTGGAGGAAAATCCTGCAGGAAGAGCAGAGGCTCCATCTTTGCCACCATCTGGAAAAGGGTACATTCCCAGCAGGAGCCTCAGCAGATATGGATGTGTTCACCTCCTGGGAAGTGGAAATTCCCAGCAGAACTTCAGGGAAGAGCTGGTTTGCAGAATGCACCACAAGCTGAACAGAAAGGAGAGACAACTTTCCTGGCAGCAAACACATCCTGCATCTTTCCACCCTTCCATAAGTTTGTTTCAGATGTTTTCCTTGCTACTGTCAGTCAAAATAACACCCCAAAAATGAAGCAATATTTGTGTCTGTGAGTGGTTGCCTTCCCATTTGCTCTGGAGCCCACAGCACATTAAACAAAAATTATCCCATTTCATCTCTAGTTCTAGTGACAAATTCTGGTTTTACTCACAGCCACACCATGATACCAATTCTCCTCCCCAGAAATGCTGCTGTGCTGATGTTTCCTTCCCACAGTGGTGATGCAGAGCAGTTGTGGAGCAAGGGATGGAGGGGATGCACACAGAGCTGCCATCTCTCACCCAACATGGACAAACATCTCTCACCTAACGTGGCAGCTGCTGCCAGTCCGGCCGCGTAGGGATCCGTCCCCGGAGGCGCCGCGCTGATGATGTAGGGGTTGGGAACGAAGGCAGCAGGGGCTAAACCTGCTGGAAACATTCCTGTCAGTACAAACAAACTCAACAGAACTGCCCCCACCCAACCCCCCCTGCTGCTGCCTGGGTTTGTGTTTTCAAGCTTTTTACAGGCGGTTTTCTACAGGGAGGGAACAGCAGTGAGCGCTGATGGGCAGAGGAGAGACCTGGCATAAAAAATCCCCAATTCCAAGGATTCAGAGATCCTTAAGAGATAAAATCCTTTATATCCAACAGCTCAGTGCTTCTGCAGGGCAGACAGACCCTGTTCAGAAGACTGGAGCTTGTTACTACTCTGTATTTCCTACAGTGAGTAAATCAGGACCCAAAGCAGCCCATTCCAAGCTCCATGAGCAGCACACGACCCCAGCACTGCAGCTGCTCAGTCTGGACAGGGCTCAGGAGGGGAAAATCCTTCCCTCTGCAAGGGACAGTTTAATCATTAGAGAAAGGCCAGGTGGGCAGAGAGGAGTGTGCAGGGGAGGTGAAGGTGAAGGGGAAGAAGCTAAAAAGCTGAATAATTTCAAACCCTGAGCATACAAGGGCACAGCACAGAGCTGGGAGAGCCCCAACATGTTTATTTTGGGATTCTGGGCAGGAAGAACTACCACAAATTGCTTATTGTGCTAAAACATTTAAGTTTAATCATCCAGGAGCCCTTCTATAGTTTCCCAGGTTTCCTACATAATTATTTTCTTCCAGGTTAATAAATATATTTTATTAATGATTTTATTAATATCAACCATGTGTTTGCATAAATTACATTTTTACTTATAAGAGCCCAGGCAGCACATTCAGCTGATATTAAATTGTGCATTTGCTTCATTTCACTGTGCTGTCACCCTGATTTATGCTTCACTCAGAGACTTCCAAAGCCTCTCCTGACTGACCAGCACCCTCAGCAGGGTGAGTGTCAGTCCTGCCACACAGGGAACTCCTTTAAAAGCTTCTCAAGTGTGCAAGACACCCACAAACAAATCTTTAACAATGCACAGTTCTGCTCCAGTGTGGATTCTCACGAGTAAAACACACCTGAACCCCTCCCAACCCTTTTCCCCTGTGTTTTCCCCATGGGCAGGAGCTGGGACAGACTCACTCACCAATGTGTGGCTGGTGGGCAGCAGCCAGGGCGTACTGCTGCTGCTGGGCTGCTGTCAGCTGCTGCACTGCCAGTGCATTGGGCCTCTGGAACAGCTGTGGGCAGAGCACAGACACTGCTGAAACTGGGCACAGACAGGCTTTAAATTGGGCAAAGACAACCCTGAAACTGGGCACAGACAGGCCTCAAAATGGGCACAGACAGGCCTTAAACTGGGTACAGACAACCCTGAAACTGGGCACAGACAGGCCTTAAACTGGGCACAGACAGGCCTCAAAATGGGCACAGACAGGCCTCAAAATGGGCACAGACAGGCCTTAAACTGGGCACAGACAGGCCTCAAAATGGGCACAGACAACCCTGAAACTGGGCACAGACAGGCCTCAAAATGGGCACAGACACTCCTGAAACTGGGCACAGACAGGCCTCAAAATGGGCAGAGAGCCCTTAACTCAGGCTCAAACACCAACCCTGTCCTTAACTCAGGCACAAAAAGAGATCCTCCTACCTATCCCAGCAATCCCCTCCCTCATTTCCCTTCACCCTCAGGTAACTCCCCTTTACATCTCCAAAGGATGTGACCTCCTCAGGAATCCTTGTGTGTGTTAATCCCCCTGAACAAACCCCACATTTCTGCAGCACACACCTCCCAGGTGGGCTTCCCCTCTGCTGTTCCTGTCAATCCCAAAGGATTTATCCCAGCTGCAGCCTGGGGGTCACCAGAGGCTGCCAGGAGCACTCCCAGGCGCTGGCAGAGACACCAGTGACACCAGTGTGCCCTCCCAGTTTGGCTGAAGTGGGAAATGGGATGGCAATGGGATGCAGAGCCACTTTTGTTTGGATCCAAGATGCCTTGAGAGCCACCAGAGAGGACACAGCCACAGCATCACAAACCCCAGACCAAACACTTCCTTTACCTGCTCAGTTCTCAAGGTTATTGAGAATTTATTCCTCACTAAGAAATAAAACATGATTCCCTTGAACTGTTTTTGCTGAGAGTTTGGATTTTTTTCTTTCTTCAGGGCCTCACTAAAATTTCTTTCCCAGCTTCTTTTGCCTCTCCCTAAAGGAAATCCCAGAATTCACCCATTTTCAGCTCTAATTAAAAGCTAAGGCCACACCAGCTGAGCATCTCCTCTGAAATGATCCAGCATGTTCATCCCCCCTCACTTCCAGGAACCAGTTCCAAGGTGGGAATCATGAACCATTGTGAGAAATGTTTTCTCCCTCCACTCCCTCAGAAAAGACTTGGATGCTCAAATGCCCACGATTTTCACACCTATTATTGTGCCCTCCTTTCAGACAAGTGAACTGCTGGCAAAAGCAGCAATAATTCTGCCCAAATTTTTGGCAGAAACCCACAACCATCAAGAAGAAGCCCAGAAACATCAAGAAAACTCTTACTTCTTTTATTTAAAGGCAAAAACTGGCGTTGGTTCCCCTGAGAGAAGGGTGACCAAAGCTGTGTGACAAAATCCACCTTTATTTTTGTCTTTTTAACAAGCTGAGCTGGAGAAAACACATCTGAGGGCTCAGCACTGGGTTTATGAGGTGGAAATGCAGCATTTAAGGGAGGCAGAATTAACCTGCTGTGTGCCAAGCCCTCACAACAGCTTTGTTTGCTCATCCCTCAGGACGTTGGGGCTCCTACAAACAGCCAGGGGGTATCAGAATGTTCCTCGTGGAGGGAAGTATCAGATCTACAGTTCCTTTATTGCCTCCCTGGGCCATAAAACACCCTGAGCAGTCTGGGTGCACAGCACACCTGCTTTTCCTGCCTTTCCTGTTGTCCTTTTGTGGTCACACAAAGCTCTGGCAGCTCTGCTCAGCTGCCACCTGGCACCAGGAGCTCCACTGACATCCCTGAGTGCAAAAAACCAAGGAGATCATGGACAGGAGCTGCAGAACATGGAATCAGGAATAGTGGCTCTGTGGGAGTGACCAGCAACATCTCACTGATTAGCAAATATGGGGGGAAAAATCATATAAATCCCCTAAACTGCTTCCTGAAGTGTGGATTCCTCCGGAACATCCTCAGGTTTGGAGTCTGCTTTCATATTAGTTCAGCAACTTTAGCTTTTTAGCTTTCTTCAGCTGAAAAATTTCACCAAACCCTTCAGCATTCACCTGCTTTGGCATCCCTGGGATCTGCTTTTCCAGCCTGGTGATGTGGATTCCATCACAGTGAAGCAGAGAGCAAGTGGCTGGGTTATTATTTCCTTGTCTTGAGGGCACAAAAATAATTTATCTTCCTAAAAACACTTCTTGTACTCACTTTACACGTGTGAGGAATTCCACACCACCCAAATGCAACTCAGTGATCCATGTGGAGAAAGAAGAACTGGGAAAAATGAATCCACACCTACTGAGAGCATCAATATTTCACCATCAATATTTCACCTGCTGTTCTTGGCTCTTTTTGTTGTCTGCCTGCTCTGGGGGCTCAGCTGGTCCCTGCAAAATTTGATTTCCAGACATAAAAGGGCTGCAGGAAAGCTGGAGAGAAGCTTTTTACAGTGTAGGACAATGGGGAGTGGCCCTAAACTAAGGAGGGATTTTTAGATGGGATCTTGGCAAGGAATTGTTCCCTGGCAGGGTGGGCAGGGGCTGCCATGGAATTGCCAGAGCAGCTGTGGCTGCCCCTGGATCCCTGGCAGTGCCCAAGGCCAGGCTGGAACAGCTGGGGACAGTGGGAGGTGTCCCTGCCCATGAAAGGGGTTGGAATTGGATGAGTTTTAAAGTCCTTTACCACCCAAACCACTCCAGGATTCTGTGATCTCTCCCTCTCCTCACTTTAATTCACAGCCTTGCTCAGCTCCCTCAGAAGAAACTCAGCCCAGCTCCAGCCCTGCAGCTGCAGATTTCATCCTGTAGCCTGTCCAAGGAAGCAGAGCCAAGAAAAACCATCCCAAATGCAGACTTTCCTCAGGCAGACAAGCCCCAGGAGCTCTGGGAATCATCAACTCCACAGATTTGGGAAGAGCTGTTCAAGCCTCGCTGCACTGTCTCCATCTGCTGACAGCACAGCCCCACATTCCAAACCTACAGATCACTGCTCAAAGGTGGGACTGAGGGAGTGGAGAAAAGGCAAGGAAGCCCTGCAACAGGAATACTAACCTGAATTTACAAAGGTATCAGACAAGTGCACCTGGGACATTTCATGCTGTTGGAAAATGCATTTGGAGTGAAAAGCTACAAAGCCCTGACACAGTTCTGGAGGAGTTCAGAGAGATCATCCAACATTTCAGTGAGGCTGTTCCATGTGCACACAAATGAAGGATGATTTCCAGCACGTGGAGGAGCTCACTGAGGGAATTCCAAGGAAGCAGAACCCCACAGTTACGGCAATTTTGGAAGATCAGATCTCCCTCAGCCAGTCTCTTCTGCAGTATCACTACTGCCATCTCTAATCAGATCACATGTGAGTAAAACCTTCCCCTTCCTCCTGCTGCCAATCCTGTAATCCTTCCAAGGATGGGAAGCTTCCCACAGCCCCAAAGGCACTCCTAGGGATGAGATCCCTTGTTCAGGACAGATTTCCTGCTGACATGAGAATGGCAAAGGACAGATTCCTTCCATCCAGGTTGACAGTGGCAGTGGGCAGCAAAGATCCCTGGCTTTGGGCATCAGGAATTATGGAAATGGGCACAGGAGTGAGCCCAGATCTCAGGATTTACACAAACCTGCCCTGAGAGGGCACATTTGGTTGGGGAACCATTCCTGATCTTTACTGCAGCACCTCAGGCTGACAAAAGGCTCCTGTTTGCTTTTGCTGCAGGTGGAAGCTGCAACAAGGGTGAAAACTGAAAATAACAGCTCTTGTTTGACAGCCCAGCAGGGCCTGGGTGGGACTGAGGGGCAGCAGCTGTGTCCTCACTGCTCCCCCAAAACCAGGGAGAGACAAGTGGGGATTTGAGCTCCACAACAGAGAAATTGAGTTCAGAAGGGGCTGGAGCCCAGGAGAGGCTGAGGGAGCTGGAAAGGGGCTCAGCCTGCAGAAAAGGAGGCTCAGGGGGCCCTTGTGGCTCTGCACAACTCCCTGACAGGAGGGGACAGCCGGGGGGGTCAGGCTGTGCTCCAGGAACAGGGACAGGAGCAGAGGGAACGGCCTCAGGCTGGGCAGGGCAGGCTCAGGGTGGGCACCAGCAGGAATTTCCCGATGGAAAGGGAGCTCAGGGACTGGAACTGCCCAGGGGGATTGGAGTGCCCATCCCTGGAGGGGTCCAAGGAAGGACTCTGGCACTGAGAGCTCTGGGCTGGGGACAAGGTGGGGATCGGGCACAGCTTGGATTTGATGCTCTGGGAGGGCTTTTCCAAGCTCAGTGATTCCCAGGCAGTGATGACACAGGGACAGTGCCCATCCACATGGTATGAAAGAAAAAATCCAAACCCAGCCAGAAATCTGCGCTGCATTGCTCCCAGAACAGGGAGCCTTCCTTTGGGAGGTTTATTTCCACTAGTGAGGTGCCAGACGTGTCAAATTTTAAATCTTAATTTTTAAAGGCTGAAAGAAACAAATAAAACTCTTCAAACTTGTAAATGAGCTTTCACTTAAATAGAGAATCCTGACAAAACACAAATTCCAGGCTTCCCACTCATCTGCTCCAGTCCCATCTCTAATGCTTCTCCAGCAGCAGCTCACTTGTGGAGCCCTAATGTTTAAAAAATACACAACTTTCCTGGTTTAAAAGTAATTCTGGCATCCCAGGCCTCACAACAGAGCAAGACAAAGACTTGGAACTATCTGCTTTTTCCTTTTTGAACTCTACAGCAGCTATTTTGTTTAATCATTAAATTTTCCATCATTAACCTCCCAAAGATGCTGTAGAACAGAGCAGCCAACTGAGCTCCAACACAGATATTTACATTGCTTTTAAGACTGTGATAACTCAGCACAAACTTGGCAACGGTTTCCCTCATTCCAGAGTGCCAAGGGCTCTTCTGCTGAAAAAATCAGATATTTTAGGGAAGCCAGGGAGAGTTGTATATCCCTGCAATCAGCTACAACAAAGGATCCCCTTCTTCTTTGAGGGATATCAGACTTGCAAAGGGAGAGCAATAAAGTTCACAATCATTACCCAAACGAGCAGGAACAGGAGCAGAGCAGGAGTCGATTGCTGGAGCCAGGCCCAGCATTCAGCAGGAGCCAAGGGAGGCTCTGGATGAGGGAGTCTGGGCTTGTGTGGGAGAAAGGTCAAACAAACCTAAGCCAGGCTCAGATAAAGGTTTGTAGTAGTGGACTCTGCCCTTAAGGGTTTAAACCAGGCTCAGGTAGAAGAAGATTTGAACTTGTAATTGCCAGGCTGCTCTGGCTGGAGTAGAAAAGCTGAGTGTGGGGCTCAGTAAAGCCTAATGTGGGGCTTAACAAAGTCCAACACTGGGTCAGCCAAGCCAAACATGGGGCTCAGCAGGAGCCAACATGGGGCTCAGCAAAGCCCAGTGCAGGGTTCACACTGGGCTGAGCAGGTGTTGGCTCTCAGTCACTTCTCAGGCTCCAGGGTGGTTGTTTGGGGTGTTTTTAGCACGTTTTACTACTTTTAAAGCTCTTTTTCAATGGCAGCTCCTCAACACACTCAGGATCACAGAGAGGGCAGTGCTAGGGGAATTGCTGGGGGAATTGTGATGATTCCAGCTGCCAGTGCCATGGGAAGCAGATCTGCTGCTCCCATTCCCAGGAATGACACACAGAGAATGGAGACAATGAGAACATCTCCAACTTTCCTCCACCTCTTTTCCCAGGACAGGATCCTGAGCCCATCCTAACCCACACTGACCCTTTTGGGATGGATCAGGGATCCTTTTGGGATGGATCAGGACCAGCCCCATACCTGTTGCTGGGAATTGTAGTCAAAGAGCCCCACGGTGGCTGCGGCCGAGTCCACGGGGACCTGAGTGCCGGAATAATCGAACTGCAGCGGCTCCATGCCCACGTGCTCCATGGCATCCAGGGGCACACTCTGAGATTCCATGTTGGAGAAGTCCTCCACAGGCTTGGCCCCATTGGTGCTGGCGAGCTGGGCCAGCCCCTCGGAGCCGTTCTGGTTGGGGCCCAGCAGATCCACCTCGCTGGCCGAGTTCTGGCAGTTCCCGGGCGTGCGGCTGCGTGGGGAGGGAAAAACGTGTCAGGAGAAAGGGCAGCAGTGCTGCAGCCCAGCAATGTTCTAACCCTGCACTGCTCCAGCCCAGCACTGCTCCAACTCAGCACCTCACCCTCCAGAATCCCCTGGAGGTGCTGGAGTACCAAGGGGAAAATAAAGACATGGTCTGAAATAGTTCACAAATTAATTCTACGGAGAAACTGATTTAAAAAAATACAAAATAAAACCAGGAATGATCCAGCCCAGAACTGCTTGGAGGAGTTGTAGAAAAGGGGGGAAATAATAAAGTGATGATCTGAAATAGTTCCCTATGTTAATATTCCATACAGAAATTTATGTAATTAAAAAATTAAAAGCAAGAATGCTCCAACCCAGCACCTCACCCTCCAGAATTGCACAGAGGTTCTGGAGTACAGGGGGAAAAATAAAGAGGTGGTCTGAAATAGTTCTCCAAATTTATTCTACAGAGAAATTCGTGTATTTAAAAAAAATAAAACTAAAACCAGGAATGCTCCATTACATCCCCAGACCCACCAGAACTTCTTGAAGGTGCTGCAGAAGAGGGGGGAAAAACAAAGACATGGTCTGAAATAGTTCCCCAAGTTAATTCAACTGAGAAACTGGTGTATTTATAAAAATAAAACCAGGAATGCTCCAGCCCAACATCAGACCCACTAGAACTGCTTGAACATGTTGTAGGAGAGGGGGGAGAAATAAAAAAGATAGTCTGAAAGAGTTCCCTGAGAGAATTCTACTGGGAAATTGATGCATTTAAAAAATAGAAGCAGCAACGCTCCAGCCCAGCATCAGAACTACCTGGAGGTGGTGTAATAAAATAAAGGAGGGATAAGTAAAAAACATGGACTGAAATAGTTCCCTGAGTTAGTTCTACACAGAAATTGATGTGTTTTAAAAACAAACAAAAGATAACCCACAAACAGCAGTCCCCAGCCTCAAACACCTGTTACAGTAAAAATGTAAAAAAACTCAGCTTCTGTTTTCTGCTCAATTGAGAGTGAGACAGAAGAATCCAGAATGTCCCCACACAGTTACATTTAATGGAGGTATTTGGTGATTTTGAAGAGTGTGAAGCTCTGGCACCAAATCTCACTGCACACCATTCTAAGGTGGCTGCCATGGGCTCCTGATCACCCCAAAGAAGGACTGGACTTCATAGCAATGCTTCATGTCCGTGGAGAAGCCAGGAATGTGCATTTCCCAGCATTTTCATTGGCTTTTATATTTTTAAAAATAATTTGTCTGGCTTTTCCAGTTTTCCTACAGGCCATCAGGAACCACAACAGATACACAAATGGGCAAGGAACACAAATCAGTTACATCAAGGGCCACCATTTCAGGAGCTTTTCAGCCCTGCAGAGCTGCACAGCACAAATGCAAAGCCCCAGCTGTAACTGGGACCAGGACAGGAGCAGAGCCAACACTTCCCATGAGGGTTTCCACAGGAATCCCACACAGAGGGATTAAAATCAAAATATGAAAATAACTCAGGGTTCCACACACAACCCTGAGCTCTCAGGTGCTCCCAGGTTCTCCCTGTGCTTCCCTGGGGACACTCAGAACAACCTGGGGACACTTCAGCATGGAAAAATCTTCCCAAAAACATTGAGTGCATGTGCAGGTTTGGAATTGGGCTGATTTAGCACAGGGATGCCTCAGTTACAGCTGGGCAGGGCCTGTCCTGCTCCTCACCCCACCAGTGAGGGACTGGGGGGACACAGGGACATGGGGGGGGGACACAGCTGGGCCACCTGATCCCAACTGATCTGTTTGATTTTATAAAAGAGAGTTTATAATTTATTTATAAAATCATCTGGATCAGATAAAGGAAGGAGTTTGTCACACTGAGGGTGGGCAGGGGCTGCCATGGAATTGCCAGAGCAGCTGTGGCTGCCCCTGGATCCCTGGCAGTGCCCAAGGCCAGGCTGGACATTGGGGCTGGGAGCACCTGGGACACTGGGAGGTGTCCCTGCCATAGATGGGGATTTCAGATCCCTTCCAACCCAACCCATTCTGGGATTCTGTGATATCCCAGCCCACACAACACCCAGAGCTCAGGGAAGGGAAGGGGAGGGTGTTTGGAGTGATGGTGTTTGGTCTTCATCAGTCCCTGCCACAGAATCCCAGACTGGGTCAGGCTGGAG
>PYHW01010077.1:95310-108678 GCA_013186435.1 Turdus rufiventris
GGCTCCAGGAGAGCTGCAGAGGGACTGGGGACAAGGCAGGGAGGGACAGGACACAGGGAATGGCTCCCACTGCCCCAGGGCAGGGCTGGATGGGATCTTGGCAAGGAATTGTTCCCTGGCAGGGTGGGCAGGGGCTGCCATGGAATTGCCAGAGCAGCTGTGGCTGCCCCTGGACCCCTGGCAGTGCCCAAGGCCAGGCTGGATGGGGATAATAGGAGGTGTCTCTGCCATGGCACGGGTGGCACTGGATTATCCTCAAGGTTCCTTCCCAACCAAACCACGAAACCAGAATTGCAGGATTCTCCAAACCTGCAGCAGCACCAGGGCCCCCCAGAGCCCAGCCCCTGACAGGAGGCAGGGCCCTGCTGGTGCTGCAAACTCTGGTTCATGTGATGGCAGCAAAGGCAGGCCCGGGGGAATGGCACTTGTCAAAGGGATTCTGCACTCAGGTCAATTAACAGCAGCCAGGGCCCCAAACTGTCCTTCTGATTAATAAACAGGGAGCTGAAGACCCAACAAATTAGCATGAGAACAACAGGGAATTTACCTTGCACATTTCCAGGACCTCATTTTTTATTCTAGAATAATCCAAGGGGGTTTTTCATGTCCTGAGAGCGACCAGCAAAGCAGGTGAATTGTAATTTTAGGTAAATACTAATGTCAACTATCTGTGTTAATACTGCACCTTATATTAAGCAAATATGGTTGCTAAAATGACCTTTACATATAAATTCCAAGTGCAGGGCTGTATCACATTTCAGGTATCCCAGGGGATTGCACACCAGTTTTCTGTATATTAAGGAATCCTCATTTACGTGGAATTTACATTCACCTGGGCAGACAGGCAGCCAAACTAGCCAAGGCTAAATTTCACTCTCAACCCCAAAGGATTCTTTTTCTTCCTCCTTATACAAGAGATGTTTCCCAGGAAGCAAAAGGCAAGTGGAATTAAACAAAGAAATAAAACAATCAGGCATACAGGAGGAAAAACAGAGAAAAGTAACTAGAAATTTCTTTGGAGAAAAAGAATCTAAAAAATGCTTGCTAACAAACATTTGAGCTAAGAAATATTCTAGTGATGATCTAAACTGTCTCTAAAAGTGCACCATGAAGCCATATTTATGATTTTTTATTTTTCATGTTGAACATTAAATTGTTTCAATGCCTTTATTTATTGGGGATAACAGTGACTGAAGAGGGTTTAAATTATCTGTTCCTATTTAACCAATTCTGTTAAAGGGAAACCAAAGCAAACCTGTGCCAGCCCCAGCTCCCCAGGTTCCCATTCCCATTCCCAAGGCTGCCTTTCCATTTCCCAGCCCTTCCTTACCCGAGGATCCACCTTCCCTCACTCACACTGGAGCATTTGCTCCTCCCTGGCCAGGAGGGATCTGCTCCCACCGAGGCAGGATGGGCCCTGCAAGGCCAGGAATTCCTGCAGCTGGAACATGCAAATGGATAATCTCGATTTTCCTTTGATCTGCAGTAAATGACAGGGCCCAGTGCTGCCCTCAGCCCTGCACACCAACTCCAGGGGATCCCACAGATTGCACAAGCAATTCTGAGCTCCTCTTTGCCATCCTGGCAAACAAAAGCACAGCAAGGGACGGGTGCTGGGAGCACAGATCCATGGAAGGGCTCATTCCTGCTCCAACCTCTTTCCAACCTGGCCTGGAAGATCCTACATCATTTTTTTATTTGTAAGAAAACGAGATGAGAGATTCCAAGTTTTTCCTGTCTGTACATTCCAGGTGCTTACCCAGAGCACCTCCAGGGTGTGATTATTCCTTGGATATTTATTTTTAATTCCTGTGCACTATGCAAGTGTGAATGGAACATTTCCATCCATTTGGCTCTTTATTTTTAGTCTTGCTCAGTTTGCAATTAAAAAAAAAAAACCAACAAAAAACTTCAACCAAACACTTCTCTAGTAAAACATCCCTCAAAAAAAAAAAAAAAAAAAAAGCCAACATTACTATAAGAACACCAGAACTTAGAAAGAACAAAAACCAGCAAAACCAACAAACATCCTTAGAATGGAGAGGAGAAAACCAAATACTACAGCTGAATACTTTGATTTATATATTCACAATTGTAAACGTCTTTAAATGAACTAAAGGTTTATAAATTTCAGCAGGAAACAAATCCTCCTTCAGCTGGGGGAGGCTGCTTGAGTCTGTCTTGTTTGAACAACTCACACAGGAGATTATTTCAGAAAAATCCCAGATCTGAGGGCATGCAGACACATCTCCAGCATCCAGGAGAGGGGAAATGCATTTCCCAGCTGACAGCAAGGAAAGCATCACACTCCACAACAGGTTTGCCACTGACAACCAGAGCCAGGGTTAAAATGTTGTTCTATCAACTGATTACTGCACTATTTTTAGCCTTCTCCCATAACAATTGTGGGTAAAGAAAGAATGTGAAGTCACAAGTATCAGACAGGATTAGGTGGTTTAACTACTATTTTTGTAGTAAAGGATTCATGGTTAGAATTGCTACTACCATTAGCACTGGAAGCAAAAAGCCATTGAAATTGCAGATTGGCTAATGCCTTCCCTGGCATGGGGCCAGGCTGATTAATGATTCAGGGGACAGAAATAACTGCAGCAAAGGCAGCCTTGCAGAGGGGCTCTCCTTCCTTAGCTAATTATGTTTTTCCTCCCATTTCATCCACCCAGGGAGGTGCTTCATTAATGTGGAATTTAGGTTATCCTGCCACATCTCAGGCACATATTGGGGTGCAGGATTCAAAAATACTGGATTAGGGAAGAAACAACCTTAATTTTGTCCTGCTGGAGCTGGCAGGACCTTGGGAAAACCATCTTCTCCATGCCAGGTGTGTGCCTGGAGCCCTAGGCTTATGCAAGAGCTTGGGGCCATGCTAAGATCTGACCTTGGGGGGCTTTTCCTTTCACTGCCAGCCCCACTCTGACCTTCCCAGGTTTAAATCCAAAGGGAAAAAGATGTGGAAAAGGGATGCAGCAATGTTTAATTGCAGTGCCAAGGCACCTCTGTCAGAACAGATGAGAGTGGCCTCGTGCCACACTGAGCAGGACTCACTGAGGGTTTAGCAACAGCTGAGTTACACCCCAGAATCAAAATCTGAACAGGGCAAGAACCACAGCCAGATGTTCCCAATAAAAACAACTGCCCTGGACCAGAAGTTATCCCTAACAAAGACAGGAGAAACAGGAGAGCTGAGAGCAGCTCCTTGCCAGGAGGGAGCAGCATCACATGGCAGCAGCACAAAGGAGCGTTTGTTCAGCCTGACATCAGCACCCAGGGAAAACAGCCTGGAAATCCTCCCTGACACACCTAAGGGAGTTCAGAGACAGGCAAGCCAGAGACAATGCCCTGCAACAGCTCTTCAGTGAGATTTCTGATCAGCAGCTGAAATTTGTGTCAATTTGTGAGGAACAGGTGACTGGGGAGGGACTGGATAGCTGGGGAGGGGGCTCAGATCCACTGTAAAGCTTCACCCATTTACAAAAATGCTCCCAGGATCACAACCTGCTCTGCAGAAGAATGAGGAGGTCACAGCAACTCTGCAAACCACAAACGAGCTGCTGAGGAGAGAGCAGGAAAGTTAGGGAAAGGGGAGGAGAAAACAAGCAGGACCAGTCCTGTAATAAACCTCTTTTCAAAGCACACTCGTACAAAGATAGCCACTGCAATACCTGAAGTCTTCTGGAAGCACTGAAATTTGTAAATTCAGTCGTGTGAAAGTGTTTTTGCTCCCCCTGAGTGAGCACCACAGCAAGGAAGCAGAGTAGAACAGCAACAGCCACGGAGAAATACCAACACCAAAACACCAGGTCACTTGGGCAATCCCAACTGGACAATCTTATCTGCAGCTGCCCATCAGGAACAGCAAAATCCACGCATTTGAAGGAAACAGAGTCTTAGAGCAACTTCCTGACTGTTTCAGAGTGTCTTCTCTCCCCTGCATATCACAAGGATCTTCCAACCTGAAATATCCAACTAAACCAATCTACTTGTGCTCCTTCTACCTCAAAAAAAATTCAGGGGGCAACACAAAGCAGAAAACCAAATTAAATGTTCCAGTTCCCCTCCTAAGCTGCCCCTCCACTATGGAGAAATCTCTGTGAAACAGATCAGCCAAACCAGACATTCCATTTCAGAAAGGAATTATGTTTCAAATTACCTGGGTATCAAATTAGCACAACCCTTCCAGTGTCAGGAAAAGAAAAGCTCTGAGCAGTTCACTGGGACACAAGGAAGTTCCCATGAAAACTCACCAGGTTTAATGAAACAGAGGTCAGAAACCACCTTGAGGAGCTGAGCCACAGGTGCTGTCACACGATTTGTGTGACAAGGGACTCACTCCATGCCTTCAGCCCCAGCATAAACAACACATCCAATTATTTGGAGCACATTTCCACATGCATATCAGAAATCATTAAATGGTCTGGGTTGGAAGAGACCCCAAATCCCAGCTCATCCCAACCAAGTCATCATGCCCCAAGGGCAGGGACAATTCCCACTACCCCAGATTGCTCCAAGCCCTGTCCAACCTGGCCTTGGACGGGGCAAAATCTCTGTCCTAAGGAGTTAAGCCTCACTTAAACGGGATTTCCCTTTGGAAGAAAAAACACCAGGGCTGGCTTTGCTTCCAATACCTTTTTAGAGGATCTTGCCACAACTTTCAGGCCACAGCAGCACCCAACACTGTGCAATGTGCTCAGCTCCATCTGCTCCCAGGGCAGGAAGCAGCCTGGCTGGAGGAGCTGTGCTGCCAGAATTACCTTGTGCCTCTGCTCAAATCCCAGCTCCCAGTGAAGAAATCACTTGGTCACATTGCCAAAAGGCAAAACTGAGCAGAAACCCCAGCCCCAGCCCTGTTGTGCTCACTATTCTTCACCAACACCATGTGAAAAATTCTCCACATTCAACAAGACCATCCCTGCAGAGTTCTATTGTCTCCAATTATTAATTAAACATGCTCTGAGAGAAAGCAAATGCCTAAAATCATTTGCTTCTACCGAGCAACTCCCACACTACCCAAGTGCAATTCAGACAGCCTAAGTTTATCCAGTGACTGCAATTCCAGAGGGACCCAACCACAGAACTCTCCCTTCACTGCAGCTCCAGCACACACACGCACGAGCCACAGGAGAGCCCAGCCAAGAAAACCCGGCCAATTTCCCTCAAAACCTGCACAGTGTTGATAACTTGTCCCAGCTGAATATCCTGAGTGTCTTCTCACTGCTCTCAGGAGCAGCAGAGGTTGTTTGGGTTTGTGAGGAGATCTGTGCAACCTTTCATAACCAAGGCAGATCCAAGCCAGGCCATTCCTCACCTGGGACCATCCCATGCCCTCCCTACGTGATGTCCTGATCCCTGTCCGTGGTTTTGCTGGATAAACAGCACACAAACACTCCAGTGCAGCCAGGGTAACACTGCCCAACAGCAACCAGGCATCAGACAGCCTAAACCTGCTCACTCACATACTAAACCCTGACACTCAACCTCACCCTGCTGCTTTTTGTGGATAAAGAGAGAAAAAATTGCAGTTCAGTGTCTTCCATGGAAGTTTGTGATTAAGGATTTTCAGCTGCAAACACCTGGGATTTTGCTCAGTAGATCTGAGAGACCAAATTACGAAATCAAAAATCTGATTCCAGCACCACTCTGGGTGTTTTGCAGGGACAAAGAAGACCTTATAGCGCAAGTTTTTTTGTGGATGGTGAAGCTTTGATACCCAAATTTGTGAAATGACAGGGGCATCTTTAATTGCTTCATTTTACATAAAAAAAACCCTGACCCCACACACACCTTCCAGAGAAGAAGGGGAAAATGCAACAGGAAAAGAAAGTTTCTAAACCAAACACAGACAGAGCATTTTCCTGTTGCTCACAAACGAGAGGACACCACCAGAAAGAAGCTTCTCTCCTCCCTTCTTCGGGAAAAACTTTTCCTTGAGCCACCCCTGCTAAAGCCCCTCTCAGCTCAATTCCCAGAGCTGCCAGGAGGAAAAGTGACCAGAAGGAAGAACACACTGAAACCCATGGAAAGCGAGGATCCTGCAGCTCAGCTGTGACTCACAGCACTCCTGGCTGTTTCATGGCACCATGAAATGCCAGCATTTGGTAAAAGCCACCGCAGTGTTATCACCACCAGACACACGTCTGGCTACACACGCAACAAAAAGAATCTGGAATTCAACAATTAAAATCCTTCCACCTTTAATTACGACCTCCCAAGCTCTAGGCAGACATTAACCTATATTAGCCTATAATTATTCTTTTTCTGACTTCCCATTATCTTTTAGCTACTGAGTTTCCTAACCAGTCTTCAAGGCTGAACCATCTTTGAAAGTCTAAAATGAAAAGTACAGTAATAAAAGTGCATCCAGAAGAAACTGAAAATCAGGAGACATCCCTAATGACTCCCTAACTCCCTGCATGTCCCAGCACTTCCTTGCACTTCTGTTCTTACAGACCAAATTCAATTCTACCCCAGCTAAACCCAAACTGAATTAAATCATTTTGTACGCATAAGATTAGTCCTTGCTCCAAGGAATTTATAATTGAAGAAGCAGATGTGGAGGTGGCCAAGAAGTCAGAAAGAATGGCAGTGTTAGGATTACACATATCCTGCATTCTGCTTCCCAGGAGTAAAACCCCAAGGCAAGCAGAGAGCCATGGGGAAAGAAGGATGGAGCACCAAAGTCAGACAGAAGTGCCCATCCATCACTGGAGCACCCAGTATCAGACACACAGGAGAGCAGGGTAGTGCCCCACCTCAGAGCTGACCTGGGAGAAATCAGACACAAAGACTGGTTTAGGGATGAGCACTGAGTGCAAAACCAGTGGAACTATGGCTGTAGCACATCTATCACAGTGTAAAAGCCAGCAGGAAGCAAATCAGATAAAAACCCCCACGTTAATTCTGGCCTAAAACCCCTGTTAATTCTGTATTCCCTGAGCCTCAGCTCACACAACTCACAGGGGAACGTGAGAGCATCCCAGAATCATCTGTGAGCTCCACCCTGAAGGTGGGATCTGTCCGCACAACCTTCTCACCACTGTCCTGCTGCCACACAACACAGCAACTGGATTGGAAAAGTTCATTTAAACTAGCATAAGTTAATGAGCTTTCCTTTCATTAAGTGGTTTATTTATTAGGATCATTTCATTCCAGAAGTTACTGAAGAAAATCAAGCTGAGCAACACTTCTGCTGACAACAGGGTAAGCCTCTGCAACAGGCAGGATTCTTTTGTTTGATTGAAAGTTTAAGTCCTTCCATTATTAAATAAATAAAAGTTCAAATACCAGCAGAGTTTTTAATGATTGTAAGCTTGAAGTGCCCTGTCCCCACCCCCCTTATCTGAGTGAGTTTTGTTGTCTTTCCTCTCAGGGATTTGCAGTGAAAGGAGGATGAAAGTGTGAGCTGGAGGAAAAGAAGATTGAGAATTTATGACATCATTTTAATTCATGAAGTCATCTTGCCACAAAATGCCCAAACAATAGCAGGCCCAGCCAAGGCATCTCCACCCCAAGACTCCGTGGCTGCTTTGATTTGAAAAACCTAAAGTTTGCAGGAAGAAATTCTTGCTTATTGTTTCTTTCACAACATAAAACATCAAGATCTCTGGTACTGATGTCTCTTGAAGCTAGTTTTACAGTTAGTGACTGAAAACTTGGATAATAAACAGCAAAATTACATCTGTTTCAATGCAGCTATTTCTTCTGAAGTGATACCTAAATGCTATGTTTCTCCATAAGAGAAAAACAACAATATTTTTCTAGCTCCTTAGCTCATATTGCAGTATTTCATGTGATTTTTCTTCCAGAACAAATTAACAGGGCACTTGGGTTTATTTCTTTGTTGATGTACACACTTTGGTGAGGCTGCAAAATTCCCTGCAATGTTTGCTTTTAAATGGTCTGGTTGGCAACACCTCCCCTGGGGAGGCACAGCAGAGGAGCGAGGGCTTGGCCGCTTTGATTCCACAAACTGGAGGCAGGAGATGTTCAGAAAGGTTGCAAAAGCTTTGTGTCTGCTGCCCTGGCAATATTTGTGGGGATCATTCTGCTTTCAAATGTGCTTACACTTGGGTTCTGCTGCCTCGGAGAGGAAGCACTCGTGTGTCTTTGATGAGTGAGCTACAGGTCACAGACAGAGTGGAGTGAGTCAGCCACTCATTTAACTGCAGCACAAGTGACAATGCAACTGCTGAAAAGACTTCTAGTAAACATCACTAGCGCACAGTCTGGCCCACCACCCCTCTAGAGACTCTGAATGGCTCTAACAAGTTCCTAAAACCACTGGTTGGTGACACTCTTAAGGCTGCTCTTCTCAGTTCAACTACAGCACCACATCATCACCACTTTCCCCTCTACATGGTAACCATGAAAACCCAACCCCAAAGCAAAGAAACCCAGTCAAACATACCACCAGCAACTTCCACTCCTGTGTTTTCCAATACTGGGAATGGTAAAAGCCCAACCTACATGCATTGGCAGTTTTGTAATACCATTACATAAGAATTATTTAACTACAGCAACAGATTTGAAAAGCAGCAGCAGCAGCAGTCACGGCTGTGCTGGTTCACACATCACAAAAAAAAAATCAATAAAGGGAGCGATGAATTTTGTAAACATGCATTCGACTGTCACAGGGAGTGGATAGGGATTTGGGATTTCAACACTCTCAAGAGCAGAAACCTTTCAGCTCAGAGCTACCAGGGCACCGCCACCCTGAACACACGAAGCAAACGGCACCACTGTTGCCACTCCAACTCCTCCAGAACCAGCTCCAGCGTTAGGAGAGCACCATGAAAAGTACCTCTGAGAAGCCTGCAGGGCAGAGTTGGGAAAGCTGGGAGTGGTTTTCTACCTGATGCTCTGCATGGATGTTGTCCCCGGTGGGCCAGCGGTGTTTGCTGTTGTTGTAGCCGCCGCCGCCGCTGCCTCCTCCCCCGAGCTGCTCCCCGTGCTGCCTCTGGAAGAAATAATCCACCATGGCGTCGTCCTGGGAGCGCCCCGCCACTCCTATGGATCCCGGCACGGGGCTGGAGTGTGTCCCTGCTGCAAGGGCCTGGTTTGCAGCTGGCTGTGGCTGAGCCTGCGAGCCTGTGCCAGATGTCAGTACCACAGGCATGGTGGGGTTGGCTGTGTCTTGAGCGTGCTGCTTCAGGTGGGGGCTGAATGAGTCCTGCCACAGAACTGCTTTTCTCTTCAACACGCACGCTACGCTCATTCCACCAACACCTGCAGGGGGGACGGGGGGAAACAGAGGGGAAAGACATGAAATCCTCCCAGCTGCAGCTCTGAGTGTTAAATAACACACCCATCTCGTGACTGGCAGGGGAACATCGCTGTGGCAAATGTGACTCCGGCAACACTCACTCCCTCCCTCCGTGAACCCAGCAGCTCCAGCAGCACTGAAACTGCACAGAAACGCCACGTTCTGTGCTGATGGGCTCAGACCATGCACAGGATGCCCACAAAGCACCATCACAATGGCAATTTCTGTGAGGGACAACACGCTGACTGGAAAACTGCCGGGAAATAGCCCCCAAAAAACCCATGGAAGGCAGTGACAGCAGAACCTGCTGTGCCCATTTACACCGGGCAGAAGAGGCCCAGTCCCCACCCATACAAACACTCAAGGCCCCCTGTATCCCACTGTATCCCAAAGTATTCCCTCAGTCATGCAAAGCAACAGTTTGGTTTTGGTTTAGTTGTTTGGGTTTTTTTTTTAATGCAAACTTCAAATCCTGGATTTCTGCTCGCACAGTTCATGGAGCCCCAAACACAGCACGCACTCTACTCTCCCTGCTAACTCAGGAGCTGTGCTCAGGAGGCATTAAACCCACGGACATGCTTTATGGGATTCCCTGGAGAAAGGGCAGCAAACCTGGGATCTTGGCAGAACTTTCCAGAGCAGGCACAGCCAGCACTGCTGGTCCTGCTGTTGATGGCACCAGGGGAAAACTGGACAACTCAAACACATTTTCAGTACCCAGAGCACTGAACACCCCAATAAAACACCCCAATAAATGAAATATTCCATGTGCTTTGCATATATCCAAATGATCTGCGAGCAGGAGGAAAACCTGCAGATTAAGCTGACAGCAACTCACTAACTTCCTATTCTTCAAATATTTTGATAACATTCCAGCAGCACAAAACCACAGAAGTTTGTTTGTTGTTTTAAGGCAGGACTATCAGAGTAATAAAGACACTACAGGTGTGAAGAGCAAAATGTTTTCCCCCATTATGTAACACTCACACAACAAGCCAAATTCATTTTTAAAGGCATGGGATAGTCTGAATTAATTTTTAATAAAGACAGTTTATGACTTGAAGCACCTAAATGCAGCCCCACGAGTGTTCAGAGGATGAAACTGGGGTGGTGGAGCCCTGAGAAACTCCTGCAGAGCAGCCCCAGGATGTTTCTCTGGTGCACCTTGGCGGCTGCAGAGCTTGGCCCTGCTCCTGCCAGCAGCTCCGAGGGCCTGAAAGGCGGCTCTGTTCCCTCCCTGCTCCTCGTAGTAGCCCTGAACAACACTCAGCTACTACAAACAACTTCCAAGAACAATTTACTAACGGTGAGGAGACCAAAATAAAAAAATCTGAGTCCTGTCTTTGATCAAACTTTGTCAGGTTTGCCCCACGAGTCGAGCATGGGGTTACTATTCAGAGGCAAATGACTCTAAAAACTGCAGAGATCAGGCTGTCTCAATGCACCTCCAACATCATTTGGTGATGCACACACACAGCCCCCAGGGCCACTCCGCAGGGCTTTTTATACACTCACAACTCACATACCAGGGACATCCAACAGGACTCACTCCTCCAGCTTTCAAAGAGTCTGGAAATCACCACCTTCCCCACATACTTGAAAAAACTCTGAAAACACGATATGACTAAACCTTGACTGATTTTAAGACTACCATCCAGTTTAACGGCATTTTCCTCTTAATTTCCCTTTTGCAAACAATATCAAAATGCTTCAGTAACATCATATGAGAAGCACTCAAGCTCCTTTATGCAAAAGGAACAAAAAAACTTAAGTAATTAATGGCCAGAAATTCATTTATCATCAAACGGAGGTGTGTATTAACTGCAGCAATGAAATCTGAGCGGCCCCTTGAAAGGAAGTTACAAGTTATCTCAGGGCAGACTGTAAAAAAAAAAGAAAAAAACAAACAAAGATACTATGAATCCCCACCAAAAAATTTCCAGTATCTATAGATTGTGACAAGCCCATTTCCAGTGAGAAACAAGGTACAAAGTTGCACTGCCACAGCCTTTGCTCCTTCGAAGGGCCGCAGGTCCCTCCGTCCACAGACACGAATTAATTTCTGCTTTCATAAAGGTGTTCTCATAAAATTCACGAGGGTGCAGAAAATCTCAGTCCATGGATTGAGAGGCTGCTCCCAGCCACTTCCTCTTTGGGCTGCTCCAAACACGAGCGGAAAACTTGGCAAAGGCGACATTTTGAAAGGGAGCAAAGGGGAAGGGAGCATTGTGGGTAGTTCAAGTTTAGTTCCAAGCCGTGTTTTTACGGGAATGCCGCGTTCGAGGCAGCGGGACAGCTGAATCCTGTCATTCAAAGCTCCCGGAGCCCCGCAGTCACCTACACAGGCACTGCAAACCCGCAGCTGCTCGGGGCCTCCAGAGCCTCTTTCATTCCCAAACTCCTCCTAAAAACAGAGGATCAGCTTTTCCCAGGTGAAAGCGTTGGCTGGGCAGAACCCCGGATTTGCAAACAAAGGCTTCCACGCTGCTACACCGCGCTCAGGGCAGGCGGTTCTGCTTTTCCCTGCACGAAAACACGGCGTGGAAATGAACCGCTCCGCAATTCTGCAGGCAGAATGCTTGCGATTATGGGACATTCCACAAACAACAAAAAAAATTTCGGAGGAATCTCCTTGCAAGTTTGAAGCACCGGTGGTGACAACACTGAATAAAGGAGCTTTAATGCACACAGAGCCCGGCTCCACAGCGAGATCCTCGCGGCTCGGATTCCGTATTCCCCTCAAAATCACAGATTATTACAGAATTAACACGGTGTAAAACGCCCGTTTCAAAAAAGTTCAACCCCAAAGCGGAGGAGTTTGGGTTGGGTGGGTTTTTTTTGGAAAGTTCCACTGGAAATGAAAGCAGAGCTATTGTTTGAGAGCTGTGGGGCCTAGCAGAACTTTTAACGTTATCCCAGTGTTTTCCTGAAAACCTGGGGAGACGCAGCGCTGAATTCCTGACCCATCGGATTCCCAAAACCGGCATTAAAACCCAACTGGACCCACGGTCCCCCTTCACCCCTTCATCCCTCTTAATAAAGAAAATTCCTCACTCATGATCTGCCTAATAAAATCTCTGCTCCGAACAAAGTTATTAAACATTGACCAAAGCAAACAACAACAACAACAACAAAAAAATCAGAGTATTTCTCAGGTTAGGGCGAGAGGCTCTTAAAATTCCAAGTTTACAGCTCACAAGGGCCGAGGTTGTTGTTATGTGAGCACGAGATAAAAACAAGGGGGGAAAAAAACCCCACACAAACACAAAACCCCCAGGGTCACCCAGGAAAGATTGTCTGCTTTTTTTCCTCCCTCCCGCTGCCAGCCCCGACCGCCTCCTCTTCCAGGGACCCCCAAAGCCACCGAGACCCCCCCAAAAAACCGGGGGGAAGGAACCCAACCATCCCCCGGAGCCCTGGGGGCAACAAAGCGGGGCCTCGGCCGGAGCGACAGAGCGGCCCGGGATGGAGCCCCCGGGAGAAGGGGGAGCCCCCCGGGGACGAAACCCGGCCGGGAGAAAGGGGAGACCCTCCCCAGGAGAGGGGGGGCCCCTAGGCCCGGGGGGAGCCCCCGGCGGGCCGGGCCCGGGGTAAGGCGGGTGAAGGCTGCGATGGGCCCGCGCCCCCCCAACAATAACCCCCGTCCCCGTTACCGGAGCGCCCGCGGGGCCGAGCTCGGGGCCCGGGGATCCCCCCGCGCCCCCTCCCCGCTAACAATGGGCCCAGGCCGCGGCCCCGACACGGAGCCGGGCGGGAGCGCCGGCGCAGCGCCCCCGCCGCCGCTCGTCTTCGGGGCGGCCTGGGGCCTCTCCTCCCGCGCCCCNCGGGGGTCCGCGGCGCGGCAGGGCCGGCCCCGGGCCGGTACTCACGGGCGGAGCGCTTGGATGCAGACGGATGCCGGGCCCCCCCCGGCCGCTCGCCGCTGCCTCTCCCCGGCCGCTCACTCCGACAACATGGCGGCGCGGCGGGGCCGCGGCCGCGCTGCACCACGGGAAGGCGAGGCCGCTCCAGCGCCGCCGGGACGGGGCGGGAAGGAGCGGGGAGGATCGGGATGGGATGGGATGGGATGGGATGGGATGGGATGGGATGGG
>PYHW01010077.1:138569-149232 GCA_013186435.1 Turdus rufiventris
ACTGCACCAGGAGCATCCAATCTCCTGCCCAGGGGGGCAGCTCCATTGGAGCAGGTCCTCAGGGAAACTGAGGCACAGCAGGGCGGGGAAGCTCCAGCTCTGAGGAAAAGCCTTGAGAACACCAAGCTGAGAGCTGCTCCAAACCCATGGGAGCAGGGCTGGGACCTCTGGGGTGGCCAGAGAGCTGCTGTCCTCTCAGAGCCACCCATCCCATCTCCCATCTCCTATATCCCATCTCCTATATCCCATCTCCTATATCCCATCCCATCCCATCCCATCCCAGTCCTGCTCCAACGTGGATCCCTGAGCCCTGGCTCAGCCTTGGAGAAATTTGTGATCCCCAGGAACATCAGCCCCCAAACCAACAGCCTGATAAAGAAAATCAGGATTGATCCAGAGCCTCAATCAGGAATCCCATTGGAGATTCCCAGCAGGAGCCACTGAGAGGTGAAGCATCAATGAAAATGAAGAAAAAAATCCCTAAAAACCCCACAAGCAAATGGGGACTTGCTCAGGGCTGAAATCTGGGGGATCTTGGGCTTTAATCTGTGGGTTTGGGGATGAAATGTGGGTTTAAACCTGGCAGATATGGGGCCTAGGTCTGAGGAAAGTTGGGATTAAATTTGGGAGGTTTTGGGCTTAAATTTGGGAGATCATTGGCTGAGATCTGAAGGAGATGGGGCTTAATTTTGGGATCTAAGATTTAGGACATCCTGTGCTTTAATCCAGGTTTAGGATTTGGATTTGGGGGACTTGGTCTTAGATCTGATGGATTTGGGGTCTAAATTTTGGGAGTTTGGGGTTTAAACTTGAGGGCTCTTGGGCTTCAATTTGGGGGATTTTGAGCTTAAATATGGGAGATTTTGTCCACAAATTTGGGAGATCCTGGGCTCAAATTTGTGGGATTTGGGGATTAAACATGGGGAATCTTGGGTTTAAATTCTGGAATCCTGGGTTTAATTTTGGAGCACTGCCCAGACAGAGTGAATAAGATGGGAAACCAGGAGTGATGTGGAGAGCCTGACTCCCTAAATCACAAATTCTGGGAATGAGACACAGACAAAGGCTGGGGCTGGACATGGGAGGGAAACGGGCAGGGAAAAGCAAAGGAATGGGACAATCGGCTCCAAAAATTTGCCAAAGGCCGCCAGGATGGGACAGGATGATGCCGGAGGAGATGCCCCCACCAGCCCGCGGGGGACAAGGATTAAGCCGCAGGCAATTTCCATGCTAATTCTCCCGGTTCCATTCTTTATCCTGACATCTGGGAGAAGCCAGAGGAATTCTTCTCCAAATCTCAAAGACACCGTTAATATAATCCGATAGAGGAGAGGGAAAAAAATGAATATATTATATATATACGTATATATACACCAAAAAAAAAAAAAAATCCAATTTACTGATTTATTTAGCGCCACTTTCCGTAATCAGTCCTCCCAGGGAAGAAACCCTGATTAAAGCCAAGCGCATCGCTATGGAAACCGGCATTCCCTCCTCCCACGGCCCGCGGGCTGGGAAGGAGAGGCTCGGCTGAGGAAATCTGCCTGGTAACAACCCCCTTAATGAGCCGGGGAGCAAAAATAATCCCTGCGAGCGCTGCCGCCGCCAAAGGAGCAGCCGGCGGCGGCCGCTGGGGAGGCGAAACGGCTCCCAAAATATTGATTCTGCTTGGGATTGTTTGGGAGGAGGAGGAGGGGACGCTCGCGCATCCCGGAGGGATGAAGCGGACATCTGGAGGTGGTCCCCGTGTGGGTGTTTCTTCCAGCATTTATCCCATTTTTTTTAACTTTAAAACCCGGGATCAAACCACGCAGCTCTGAGGGATTCGCTGCCCGGCGAGGAGGGAGCTGCCGGCGCAAATGGGATTGATGGGATGAGCCCGGTGGATTTCCCTCTCCTCGGGGTAATTCCACAACCCACGGGTGAGGGGCACCGTCCCCCACTGCCCACTCCCATCTGGGCTTAAATCTGGGGGGGTTGGGGCTGGAATTTGGGGAGCTTGGTCTTGGATCTGGTGGGTTTTTGTGCTTAAATTTGGGAGAGTTTGGGTTTAAGTTTGGGTGATTTGGGGTTTAAACATGGGAGAGTTTGGGCTTAAATATGGGAAACGTTTGGTTTAAATTTGGGATATTTGTGTTTTAAATATGGGGGATCTTGGGCTTAAATATGGGAGCAACCCCCCATGGGTGAGAATCTCTTGGAGAATTGGAGATTTATTCTTATTTCTCCATTGAATGATGGGACCTGGAGGGTTTGGGGGTCTCCCCCTGTAAGGAGGAGGTGCTGGATCATCCCAGGCAAGGATAGGAATTCCCGTGGGCTGAAAGCAAATGATGAGGGGTGGGAGTGATGAGTGCCAGGGAAGGGGCTGGGATGATTCTTGAGCCCTCAAGGAGCTTTTTGGGGTGCAAAAGTCTGCCCAGGACACCTCAGTATCCACTGAGGAATTCAATGACAATCCCATCTGCATTCTCCCTAAAATCCCCCATCCCTGTCAGTGCTTCCAGGGGTGAGAGTGGAGCCCCTCTGCCCTGGCAACGGGACTGATCCGGGCAGGATCCTACAGAACATCCAACCATTCCCACCCTCCTGCACATCTCGGGGCTTTCTGACCTGCAGGGGCTGGAGAGGCACCCGAGGGGACGCGCTGTCCTAAGGAAACCGGGATGTTTGGAGTAACTCCTTCAGCAGAGGAGCCAGTGCTGCTGATCCCAATGATCCCTTTGCTGTGGATCCTACTGACACCTTTGCTGCTGATCCAAATGATCTCTTCACTGTAGATCCCAACAACCCCTTTGCTGTAGATCCCAAGAATCCCTTCCCTATTGACCTCTATTATCCTTCTGCTGTAGATCCCAATGATCCCCCTGCTGTAGATCCCAATGATCCCTTTTATGTTGATCCCAATGATCCCCCTGCTGTAGATCCCAAGAATCCCTTCACTATTGACTACAATTATCCTTCTGCTGTAGATCCCAATGACCCCCTTTATGCTGATCCAAATAATCCTTTCACTGTAGATCCCAATGATCCCTTTTATGTTGATCCCAATTTTCCCTCTGCTGTGGATCCCAACGATCCCTTCACTGTGGATCCCGAGGACCCCTCTGTTGTGGATCCCACAGATTTCCCGTTTGTCCCGGGCAGAACCTGCCAGGCTCCTGCCGAGGCTGTGGGTAATGAGGAGCTCATCTGAGACTCCTTAAACAGCCGTAAAAATTGCTTTTATTAATTGCTTCACCCCCTCTCATCTCCCTGCCTGCGGGAGGGGTTTTTGGGATGGGTTTTTCCAGCCCCTTTATCGGGTGGGGGTCGTGGATGAGCAGCTCCAGGGGCTGGATCCATCCAGAGCACTCCGTTAATGACACGGAGTGACACCGGCATGTCGTGACAGGTGACATCCCCGACACCCAGCAGGGCTGTGAGCCAAAGCCCTGGCATCAGGGCCAGCCCCACGCTGGGGAAAATGGGATTTCCCTCCAAACTTGGCTTTCCTGCTGTAAGCACAGGGGATGGCTTTGCCAGCTGGGTGAGGGGCGCTGCCCCAGCCCATCCCCGTTCTGGACACACCACGGGAGGGATGAGGGAAAATATTTAGGGAAAATCCCACCCAGCAGCAGCAAGGCCTGGGCACAGGGCTGGGGACAGTCCCCGTGTGGGATCCGCTGTGCTGAGGACAGGATGCTCCCCCTGCTCCTCGGGGTCCCCTGGGGTCCCCAGCCCTGGGAAATGGGGCTCTGCAGCTCTTCCCTGTTCCCTGCTCCCTCCCCTGCCCTGCCCTGCAGGGTGGGGGACACCAGCCCCACCCGTGACCCCACTAACGAGGGCACTGTTAATTGCCCGGCCCTCACCCCATGGATAATTCAGGGCCCTTTGTTAGGGCCGGGTTTGCTTTGTCTGGGAAGTGCCACCTACCCGAGGGACCCCGATGCCACACAGCTCCTTCTGCGGGGGAGGGGTTGGAATAAAAATAATCAGGGCCTGGGGCTGCTGTGAGGTGGGGGATGGGGTCGTTAGCGGGGTTGGGGTCATTAGCGGGATTGGGGTCGTTAGCGGGGTCAGAATTCCCCTCCTGGAGGAGGGGATGGGGCAGGGGGACATGGGAAGAGCCCAGAGCACCATTTCCCATGGAAGGAGCCACAGGGGGACCCCAAAAGGTGCTGGAAGCATCAGTCCAGTGTCCAGGCTGTGGGTGCTGCTGGGCTGGGACTTGCCCCCACATTTTTAGGTGGAAATCCTCATTCTTGCTGTGGGTGCACCCAAAAGAGGGGAAGGTTTGGGGCCAAAGTTGGGGGCAGCACCCAAGTCCTGGCTGGATGATGGAGAGGACCTTCACCAATGAGGAATAAACCAGCCCCAAATGGGTGAGGCTGTCCCTAAATCCACCCACCAGAGCCCCAGGCAGACACCCCAAAGTCACCCCAAATTCTCCAAACATCCTCAGCTCCCGGTGGTGCTGGACCAGGATCAGACCCAGGATCAGACCCAGGCTGGGCTCAGGGGCAGCAGCCTGAAATCCAGGTGGGATGCAGCCCTAGGAGGGTTGGGAATGGGACAGGGGTGACCTCGCCCCCAGAAAGATTGGGGGACCTGCACCTCTCCACAGGCCACCACCACACAGCTGCTGAACTTGGGGGTGGAAAAGATCAAAAAAACGAAAATAAAACTTTTAATAAGCCACTGGTCACAGCAGCACCAGGCTGTGCTGCTAAATGGAATCCCTGGGGGAGCCACCAAATCTGAGACACGAGGCAAATTCCCAGGAGGGGACAAAACAGGGAATTAAACACTGACCCTGAGATTCCCATCGCTCCAGACTCTGCCCTGTGTCCCTCCCAGTGGACAGGGGGACATCCTGGGTGTCCCCTAGGAGCACAGGGTGACCTCAGGCAGTGGCAGAGCTGAGAGCTGGAGGGGACTGAGGGACAGCCAGGGTGGGCACAGGGACCCCCAGCCCCTGGGGTCTCCCATGCCTGGGATCATCCCCAGGATGTCCCCACCCAAACCTGGCTGTGGCACCCACGGCCTCAGGGCTGCCCATCACCCCCTCAATGGTCATGGGATGCCACCACCCACCCACAGGTGCCACCCTCCAGTGCCATCCCCCAGTGCCACTTCCAGTGCCGGGCACCCTCAGACCCCGCTGGCTGCTCCGTGACCCCCCCAGCAGCTGCCACGGGCACTCAGTGCCAGCCCTGTGCCACCCCATGCCTGTCACAGGGCTCTGCCTGTGGCCCCACTCCCTGAGCCCAGGGAAAACGGTGCCAGGTGCTGCAGGAAAGGGCCAGGGAAGGACGGATTCACTGGGAGCCCTGGCAGCTGCCGAGGGGAGTTGGCAAGCACCGGTGATGGGATGGGAGTGGCAGCAGAGGAGGGGACAGCAGGGGACAGGAGCTCAGGGGGTCCCACAGGCACAGATGGAGATGCCAGGTGTCCCCAGGGCGGGTGAGAGGGATGGGGCTGGTTCCTGAGCCAAAACAGGGCAGGGAAAAGCAGAGAAAACACAAATCTGAGCCTGCGGAGGGTTTGTGCAAAGCTGCCAACCCCGGCCTGGCTGCTGCTGCCACTGGTGGGATCTGGGTCCTTTCCTGGGGCTGGGGGACACAAACCAAGGCAGGGGGGACCCAGCTGGGCCCCAGAGCCATGACTGTCACCGCTGCTGAGACCCAGTGGGGTGGAGAGGAGGGGGACAGAGCCCAGGGGGCTGGGCCAAGGGCTCTCAGTGTGACACTTGCAGGCTGAGCACCACCATTAATCCCAGCCCTTCCTGCACGGAGTTAGAGCACGGGCTGGGCTTCCCTGGGGCTCCCATGAGCTTCAGCATTCCAAGAACCCTGCACTGCCACTGTGAGCATCCCCCGTGCTCACCCAGAGCACCCTTCACTCATCCCAAGTACCCTCTGCTCCTGCTCTGAGCACCCTCCATGCTCACCCTGAGCACCCTCCACTCTGACCCAAGCACCCTCCATTCCTGCCCCAGCCACCTCAAGCACCCTCCAGTCCCCGAGCACTCTCCATGCCCATCCCAAGCACTCTCCACTCTGACCCCAAGCACTCTCCATTCCCTCCCCAGCCACCTCAAGCACCCTCCAAGAGCAGCCTGAGCACCCCTGATTCCCACTTGAGCATCCTCCACCGTGACCCAGCACCCTCCAGTCCAACACTCCCACCCCAGGCACCCTCAGCTCCCACTCTGAGCTTCCTCCTCTGCCCTGGGACATTTCCCACTCGGGGTTTTACCTGGGAGTCCCTGTGGTGTGGCACGAGTGTGCCCAGGGGGAGTGGCACAGTTCCAGGGACATTCCCACAGCTCCCTGCAGCCCCAGTTCCCAAACTGGGACAGTCACGGAGGCCACCTCTGGCCCTTTGGCTTCCCAAATCCCATCCATCAAAGGTTCCATATTCTCCTGCCCCAGCACGAGGCCAGGGGAGGCAAATCCACCCTGCTCTGGCTCCTCCCTCCCTGTGCCACATTCCCGGTGCTCCCAGGACACACATCTGTGATGGGAAAGGGCCTCGCTATCGATCCGGCCATGGGAAAACACCAGAGTGCCCCAGAGTGCTAATTAGCCCTAATCAAGGTAATTAGCCTGAGAGCCGAGCAGCAGGGCAGCCCCAAGCGTGGCTGTGTCCCCTGTGTGTGACAGCACAGCTGTGACCCCAGTCAGGCACGGTGGCCCTGCTCAGAGAGCCGGCGTGGGCAGAGGGTGACCAGGGTGACAGGCCACAGCCAGCACCGCTGGCTCTGCAGTGTCATTGTCACCGGCAGCCTCTGGGTACCCCAGCACGCTCAGCATCACCTCCCCCAGCACCCCCAGGGCACAGGTCCCCTCTGCCAGGACAGAGCCATGAGGTGGCACCAGGTGTCACCCCCTGCGACAAAGGGGAGAAATTCCCTTTGGGTGATTCCCAACCCGAGCCCAGACAACTCAGGGATCCCACTGGATTCACACCTGGATGCACATCCCAAACCCACCCAGTGCCCTCCTCCCTCCTTCTCTCCCAGCTCCTGCTTCCCAAAGCCCTGGAGCTGCCAGGATGCTGAGCCCTGAGGGTGAGCCCAGAACCAGCACCCCAAGGCAGGTCCCACAGCTCCTCCCCTCCCAGCTGGAAGGATCCCTATGAACCAATGTGACCCCATGGGGACACATCCTGTCCCACTGCTCCCAACCAGCACTTGGGCCATCGATTTATTCCCCCCCAAAATCTCCTTCTGCCACAGAGGAGAACCGAAGGAGGGGAAAATTTCCCCCAAGCACATGGGAGCTGTTATTAATCTTATTTAAAACCTCTCGGGGTTTAATGTCCTGTTTAAACACAGCCTGGGCTGCTCTCTGCCCACTTTGCCTTCCCAGTTTTCCAGCCCTTTACATCCATGTTTTGGAAATTGAAATAAACAGCTGCTTTCAAATGGGGGAAGGAAAAAATCAGTGCCAAGGAGGCCATTCTGAGCTGTTCCGAGCATCCCCCAGGATTTGGGAAGAATGTTCTCTCCCCACTCAACCCTCAGCACTTCATCAATTCCAGCCAAGCTGCGCTGGGGACAGGGACATCCCAGGGCACCCCAGGAGCAGAGGGGTGGGGATACAGCCTGGAGTGCTGGATGAGGGCTGGGAAGGTTCCCACCCGCCGGCCCTCGGCTCATCCAGGCGCTGCACTGATGGGTTCACATCCCACAGATAACATCCAGGGCGTGAGGGATTTGTGGGTTTTGCAGCCCTGCCCCTTTCCCCGAGGATGGGATATCCGCACGGGGAGGCGGTGCCAGCAGCATCGTGTTCCTGCGGGGAGGGGCAGTGGGACACAAAGCCTGTCCCAGCCCTGGGAAGGGGCACGAGGCTGGGAGTGTCCCCCAGCATCGTCCCAAACTCCCTGTGCCAGTGTCTGTGGGGGCAGGGCTGGGAGCTCCGAGTGGGGAGCGTTTCCCTTTGGGAACTCAATTCCTGCACTGTGAGTTTTGAACTGGTTCAGCCCCAAACCCACCCTGCTCAACTTTTCAGCCTCTCCAGGCCTTCCCTGGGGTTTCTCTCTGAAGGAACTGAGCAGAGATGAGCCAAAAGCACGAACAGCTGCAGAGGGAAGAAGTGGTGGAGCCATCAGGGTCTTGGGCAGGGAGAGCATTCTCTCGGAGCCTGCGAACAAATAACACCACGAGGAGTTCACGAGATGCTCGTGGATCCTCCAGCCGTGAATTCCCTGGGCAAACCCAGCCTCTGCTGGAACAATAACCAAGGGCACTCGGCACCCCCTGAATGCTGCCACCGTGACCTGTGTGGGGACGTTCCTGTTGTCCTCGACCTCCAAACACGGCCCCAGGCCTGCGGCAAGCGCTGGCCAAAGGCAGCAGGGGCAGGCCAGCACACCCAGAGTTAATTTCTGGCTGTGGTTAATCACCTTCAGGGCTGAAAAATCACTTTCCTCCCCAAAACCCACTCGTTTTGCTGCATCTCTCCTGCATTGAGGGCTGTTGGTACTGGGAATCTCTTCAAGGGGGGATGGCTTTAAACCAAGAGAGAAGGGATTCAGATGGGATCTTGGAATTGTTCCCTGGTAGGGTGGGCAGGGGCTGCCATGGAATTGCCAGAGCAGCTGTGGCTGCCCCTGGATCCCTGGCAGTGCCCAAGGCCAGGCTGGACATTGGGGCTGGGAGCACCTGGGACAGTGGGAGGTGTCCCTGGGGGTGGCACTGGATGGGATTTAAGGTCCTTTCCCATCCAAACCATTCCAGGGCTCTGTGATGTTCCCTCAGAGCAGCCACAGCCCCTGAGCCTCTCCAAGGTTGTGTTTTTGCCACATCTCCCATCCCCAGGTTCTTCTTCCCAGCCCCTTCCCAATGGCTTGGTGATGGATTTTGGGTTGGAACACACACCTGCCCCATGGGCTGCCTGGGATGCACTTCCAGAGGGACTCTCCCACGCCAGGCTCTGCTCACCACATCCCCTCATCCCACCCCTTTTCTCCAGCGATGATTTTATTCCTTCTCTTCTTTCTGCCTAGTCCTGAAATGAGCATCATTGATTTTTTATAGCGCTAATTTTTTTTCCTAACAGAAGCCACCTGGGATTAAATCAAATTCCTTATCAGCATCCAGACATTGCTGGGGCAGCTCAGCCCCTTCCAGCAGCCAGACCTGTGAGCTCAAGAAGAAACAAGAGCCAGGTTTGGCTGGGCAAGGCTCATTTTCCCAGCTCTCCATGAACGCACCTGCTTTAGGCTTTTCTGCTCACATCAACCTTTCCTTCCCGGACCCTGACAGCTCTGCTGTTGGGCCAGGCTGGTTTCAGCCTCATCCTCTTTATTTTCTCTACAACCCAGCCCTCTGAGACATTTATTTTCCAGTCCCCCTTGCTCCCAGCTCTGTTTAGAACCGCCATGAATGATTTAGGGAGTTCTTCAGGCGGCCTCGTTAATCCTCTTGGGTGCACATTAGCTGGTCTTGCAAATTTAGACGTACGGCACTTTAATCGCGGTTTTAATTGCGAGCTGTGAGGCCCTGCCTTCCCAAACTCACGTCGATAAACCTTTCCAGCCCTGCCTGGAATGTGGATGTGCCGGAGGATGCTCACCCACATGAATTCTGGGCTGGCTGATGCTGCTCCACGGCCACCCAGACCCTCGGTCCCTCCGGGGCTCTCAGGGCACTCACCGGGGAGGTGATGGAGTGGGGTTTTTCAGCCTTTTAAACACACTCCCCACCTTGGGGCCGGCTCTGGATCCTCATTCCTGGTCATCCCTGGAGGATCCTCACCCCTCCGTGTGACCCCACAGAAGCGCAGGTATCAGCACCCCCCACCCCACGGGGGGGATGTGGGGCAGCGAGGGGGGCTCCGGGAACCGAGGGACTCCCCTCGCCATCCCCGCGCTCCTGCCAGCCCCCCATTTCCATGGCAACCATGCAAATGGGAAAGCTTTCCATAATCATCAGGGAGCGGAGCAGAGCAGTACAAACAGTGGCGGCAGTAGATTACAAGCCCATTATGAACAGTCGCACCTTCTGAGCGCTGGTAATTACACCTAATTGTGCATTTAATTGCGTAATTGAAAACCTCCATCCCGGGTTCAGCCCGGGCTCCTTTGCCCCCTTTCCGGGGGTGGGATGCGGCCGGGGGCGGCCCCGCGGTGCCCGGGCCATCCCCGGAGCCGGGCGAGGACAAAAGATGCCGGCAGATGTCGGAGGAGGGAGGTTCCCACCGGTGCTCCCGGTGGTGGCCGAATCCAGGGAAATCAGAGCAGGAAGGGGATGGGAGGGGGTGCAGAGGGGTCCCGCTGTCACCCAGGGATGTCACACAAGGCTGGGGATGGAGAATCATCCTCTCCCTTCAGCCCTTCATCCATCCAGCTCCTTCTCCAGGCTGGGAGCAGGGCTCACATTCCAGCGGCTCCCGGTGCCCTGCACGAACCCCACGGATGGGGGAGAGGATGGGAGGGAGCCGCGGCCCCTCTGCTGCGCCCCAAACCCGCAGGGCGCGGGGATGGCAGTGCCGGCTGGCACGGTATGGCATGGCACGGCATGGCATGGCACGGCACGGCATGGCACGGCACGGCACGGCACGGCACCCTGCCAGCCTGGCAGGCTCCGGCAAGGCGGGAGGTGCCAAGCCAGCTCTGCTTTTCCAGCCAATTAAAGGAGAAGGAGAGAAACAAAGAAGGAAACGAGCCCCCG
>PYHW01010077.1:183553-195875 GCA_013186435.1 Turdus rufiventris
CTGTGGCTGCCCCTGGATCCCTGGCAGTGCCCAAGGCCAGGCTGGACATTGGGGCTGGGAGCACCTGGGACACTGGGAGGTGTCCCTGTCATGGCAGGAGTGACACTGGATGGGATTTCAGGTCCCTTCCAACCCAAACCCTTCCGTGGCCCTCAGAGCCTTTTGCCAGGAGGGTCTCTCAGGCACTGACAATGGCCATGGATGAAGTTGTGGATCCTTGCTGGAGCCTGGTGCTGCTGTACTTGCACAGAACGCTGCAGCTTTGCATTAACCATGAGCAGGGCACAGCTATTTTAGAGGCCCATTCACCTGCTTCCCTTTGCTCCTCAAGGGCAGGAACTCCTGAGTTTTTGCAGGATGGGGTTTGCCAGCCCTGGGCAGCATTCCTGCTCCCTGCTGGAAGGGGATACAACTCCACAGGGTCAATCAGATCCCCTCTCCAGGCCTGTGTTCTGATTAAACATCCCCAAATTGCCATCCTGCATCATTAAACAGTGCAGATCTGCCTTGGGATGATCCCAGTGCCGCCCAGGCCTGATCTCAGGGTAATCTGTCTGCTGCTTCATCACACGCCTCACATTGGAGGGTTTAGATCCATTTCAGAGTTCCTTATGGGCTTTATTCCAGACCAGCTGTTCTCGTGCTGCAGCCCAGGGGCAGATCTGGAGCTTTGGTTTCAGGGCTTTGCAGAAGCTCAACATGGGGGGCTCTAGAGGGGAGAGAGCAGGAAAGGTGCAGGGGCAGTTGGGGAGCAGGAGAGGAGGGTGGAAGAGAAGTTTGGGAACAGGAGGATGTGCAAGGAAACCTGAGAGGCAGGAGAGTGTATGAAGGAGTCAGCAGGATGGGGTGCCATGGGAGGCTGGGGAGCAGGAAGGTGTACAGAGGAAATTGGGGAGCAGGACAGGGTGCAGTGGGAAGAGGAGCAGGAGGGGATGCAGAGGAGATTGGGGAGCAGGAAGGAGTGCAGTAGGAAGTTGGGGAGCAGGAGGGGTTGCAGTGGGAGGTTGGGGAGCAGGAGGGGGGCAGTAGGAAGCTGGGGAGTACGAAGGGGAACAGAGGAAGTTGGGAAATGGGAGGGGGTGATGAAATCTCTAGGGAGATTGTGCAAAGAGCCACATCTTGCAGGAGGGCACTGACCTCACCCTGCTGCAGGAAGCTCCCCTGGGCTCTCCTGCCTGGAGCAGGGACTGTTTGGATGCTCTAGTGCTCCTGTCCTGGCAGGCTGGGGGCTGGTTGTGGGTTAGAGCTGCAGGGATGCCACTCACGGCTGGTTTACAAACGCATTTTTTAGGCAGAAAAGCTTCATCTTTCCGACTTGTATTAATAAAGAACCACGAAATAATGAAGTGAGAGCAAGAACTTTCCTTCCATGATTTAGCCAGTGTTTTCCAGCCTTGGATTTCCCTGTTGCTGCTCCTCTGCTCTGATTCCATGCTCTGTGCCCTGCCCCTGCAGCTGAGGGCTGGCAGTGGTGATGAACTCCTGCCTGCTGGGGCATGGTGCCCTTTCCGTGCAGGAGCAGCCCAGAAAGGCCTGTGAGCACCAGGGAGAGCATTCCCACATTCCCAGGCTTTTCCTGTGCTTTCCTAGGAGAAGAAGAAGAAAAAGAAGCACAAGGCCAAGCAGTCCTCAGAATCAGACTCAGACAGCTCAGCCTCGGACAGCGATGGAGCTCAGCCCTCCAGCAAGAGGCCCAAGCACTCGGGGAAACCCAGCAGGGCTCCCAAGAAGAAGAAGAAGAAGCACAAGAAGTAGCCCTGGGATGAGCAGGGCAGGCTGAGCTGCTGCCATGGCCATTCCCTGGTGCAGCCAGCAGGGATCAGCACCTCTCCTGCTCCAGGGACAAGGAGTTTCCTTCTGCAAGTGCCACGGGGTGTGGTGTTACAGGTGTTGACCTTGCTACGAGCTGTCCTTGCCACCCTGGGCACAGGCTGCCCCTTTGTCCCACAGCTGCTGCCAGCACAGGCTCATGACACCCTGCAGGGCACCCCTGCTGTCCCACACCTCGTGTCCTGCTGGAGCTGCTGCCAGCTCTTGTGACAGCTGGGGGACAGCAGCCCTGTGCAGAGGTTGGGGTGGCACAGGCACCATGCTGGGGACAGGGTTTGGTGTTGCTGGTGGGGCCACAACCCCCTGGCACAGCTCTGGCTGCAAACCTGCCCTTGGCTCCCTTGGTCTCTGTAAACACTGGGAGTGGAGGAGCAAGGAGCAAATGGGGGAGTGGAGATACTGGGAGTAAACACGAGCCATGGAGCGTTTGCTGCCTTGGAAAGGGATGGAAAATAAATCTGCCCTCTACAGCTGATTATACTGGCTCCTTCCTTCTGTACCCCCCACACTTCATCTTGGGCAGGGGAAGAGCAGCACTGGCTGTGTGGGAGAGATGGGAAAGGGTTTTTTTGGGAAGTTCTGGCTGCTTCCCGAGGTTCCCTGGGGTGGGAAGGGGGTGTGTGGTGAGGTAAGGCATAGGAAGCTTCTGGAAGGAGCATAAATCTTGTAACTGGAGCTGAAGGTCAGGGGGAGGGATGGCAGGGGGAGTGTGCCAGGAGCAGCTCAGCCCTGCTGGGGCAGATGTGAATGGGGGAAGGTGCTGTGGTCTGGGGGTGTTGATGGTGCCACGACCTTCCTGGAGAGGTGTCCAGCAGGGGACAGCCCAAGGGGCACAGGCACGGCCCTTAGTGGTGAGTGACTGCAGCTCTAGTGATTTGCAGCTCTAGTGATTTCAGCCCTAGTGACTCCAGCTCTAGTGGTTTCAGCCCTAGTGACTCCAGCTCTGGTGATTTCAGCTCTAGTGATTTGCAGCTCTAGTGACTTCAGTTCTAGTGACTCCAGCTCTAGTGACTCCAGCTCTGGTGATTTCAGCTCTAGTGACTTCAGTTCTAGTGACTCCAGCCCTAGTGACTCCAGGTCTCCTGTGAAGTCACTCTCGGGTGACACGGAGATAAAGAACAGGAGCCTCACACAGCGTTCCACAGAGAGCAGAGCTTTTATTGTAAGAGGCCACCCTGTGAAGGATGCCAGGGGCAGCACCTCCCTCGAACTGGGGCCAAACAGGGATTTATATGGGGAAGGCCTGGGGTGGGGTAGAGCAACAGGGCAAATAGTCTGAGGGCCCAGAACCCAAACAGGAGACCAGTGGGGTACAGGCTGTTGACACAAAGCAACAGAGCACGCTGAGGGGCAGCTCTCTCCTGCCACCAGCTGTAAGGGGACTCCTTGGGAGCTCTGTCTCTGGGGAGGGTTTTAGATGTCCCCGGAGCACAGCGGGTTCCTGTGCCCAGGGCTTCTTGCCCTCCACACCAAGGAGTCGCTCCTGTGGCCTCTGGCTCTGCAGGGAGCTGGGGAGGTTGGCAGCTCTTGGCATTGCCAGCAGGAGTTGGGAGTGCTGATACAGCCTTCCCTTATCCCTTTTCCTTCCCTGTGCTTCCCAGCCCAGCTGCCATCGCTGCATCGCCCTTTGGGGCCACTCCCCTTCCCAAATCCCGACACCAGGAGCTCAGGACCTTTATTGCAGGTGAGCCTGCGCCTCAGGGCTGTGGGGCTCCTCCTGCCCTGCTGGATGTGCCTCGCTGGGAGGGGCACTCCCGGGAGACTGAGCTGCTGCAGGACTGAACATTCCCGCCCGCAGAGCACATTTCTAACCACAACTGATCCCCATAGCTTGGGAGAAGAGGCTGAGATGAGCTACTGGGATCACTGGCCATTAACCCCATCCCTGCCATCCCTGTGGGTGGGCACGTGCCCAAAACGCCTTTTCCCCAGTAAACCGAGCACAGAGCTGTAACAACACCTTTTTTATTTGTCCATGTGACTTTTCCCACTATCAATTAAAAAAGAACCCAACAACAAAGCACGAAAGCACCACCCAAGCCCCTCGAGCCCCTGCAGGCGCCGGGCGGGGCAGGGGCGGCCCCGGCGGGGCAGCGGCTCCGAGCTCACGGGAAGCCGTGCCTGGCACGGGGCCAGGCGGTGGGGACGATGTGGCACCGGGTGACAGGCAGGGGACCTGCGACAGCGTCTATGTCGCCTTCTCGTAGGTGCGGGTGGAGACGACGTTGCCCATGGTGAGAGTCTGGAGGCAGAGGGTGGGGGGGAGTTAGTGCTGCCTTGCCCAGCCCCGAGCTGAGCTCTTCCCAATTCAAACCATTTTCGAGGTGGGGACCTCAGAATAAAACCATTTATGAATTGGGAACCTCAGAATAAAGCCATTTCCGAGGTGGGAACCTCAGAATAAAGCCATTTCCTTACCAGAATTAATTTCCCATCCTTCAGCTCCCGGACCAGTGATGTCTCCTTCCCGTCCCATTTCTGCACGTGGACGAGTTTGCCTCCATCCAGTGTGACCACGGACTGCAGGGAGGGATTGGGACCCACAGTTACCTTCCTCCCCGGGCTTTGTGTGGGGTTTATCGCTCACAGGGGACCCTGGAGCCCCTCAGGGCTCGGGACCAGCCTGGGGGTGCCAATGTGGGGATGCCCACCTGGCACATCCCCGCCTGGCTTGGTCAGCCGCGCTCAGCCCAGCCTGGCTCACGGCCTGGGCTGCCCCTCTGTGACCCCAGAGTGCCACCGGCACGGTCACCCTGCCCTCCGTGCCCCAGGGCCAGCTCAGGGAGCGCCGCTCGGGGCCACCGGGACCTGTCCCGGCCGCGCTCCCAAGCGCGGGGACCAGAGAGGAGGGGCAGGATCGGGGCTTGGAACCGAAGCTTCCCTGCCCTGCAGGGCCCGGCGAGGGTTTTAGGAGCGGCTGGTGCAGCAAACTCGCCTCTGCTCGCCGCGCTGCTGTTTGCACAGCGCCGCTGCTGACTCAGCCCCGAGAGCCCGGCCCGTGCCAAGGTTACTGTGACAGCGCCGGCCACGGCACGCACCACGGGGCTGTGCCAGGAAAAGCACTGGCACCAGCGCTGGCACCGCCCACCTGTCCCCATCCTGCCCTGTGCCCCCCACCCAACCCCTCCAGAACCGGGGGCTGCCCCTCGGGTGCCCCCATGGCTTGGGTCTGTCCAGAGCTCACGTCTGTCCCAGCCCCAGGTCCCCACAAAGGCTCTGGGTGCTCCCTCAGATCCCCAAAAAAAAAAATTCTTCCCATAGCTGGGTCCCCCTCTGCTCAACAGTCCAAAAGTTTGGGTGCCCCACTGCCCTGGAACTCACAGCCAGAGAGCAGGGAAAGATGGAATATGGGGGAGAAATTGCTGCCTGTGAGGGTGGGGAGGCCGTGGCACAGGGTGCTCAGAGCAGCTGTGGCTGCCCCTGGATCCCTGCAATGTCCAAGGCCAGGTTGGACACTGGGGCTGGGAGCACCTGGGACAGTGGCAGGTGTCCCTGCCAGGGCAGGAGGTACATTTAGATGATCTTTAAGGTCCCTTCCAACCCAAACCATTCTGTGCTATCCTGGGTACCCCACAACTGCCCATGGCTGACCCCCCTTGCCCCATCCTGTCCAGCCCCGTGCCTCGGGCAGCCGTCCTGGCCCCACTGACCCATCATGTGCCCTCTGGCCCCCGGCCTAGGGGCACCCCAAGGGCACGTCCCGGGCTGTGGCAGCAGCTCCGGGCCGGTCACACGTTCCTGCTGCTTGAACAGCTTCCAGGAGCTGGGGCGGGAGGGAGTCGCTCAGCCCCTTCCCCCAGCCTCACTCCGAGCCCAGCCCTTTGTGCTTCCTGCTCTGGGGCCACGAAAGGGTTTTGTGCCCAAAGAGCCGCCAGGTCCCTCCTGAGGTGCCCCCCGGGCTGGGTGTGGGGCACAGAGCTGCCAGCTGCTCCAGCATGGAGCGTTCAGTGGGGCATGGGAGCGGCATGAAATCTAGGAAAAACCAGGAGATGGGCCATTCCTTCAAGGGAAAATGTTCCTGCAGCGTGGGAGAGGCCACGAAAGTCACTGCTCTCTCTCAGGTGATTTTTTCCCTTGCTGTTGCAGGGAGGAGCAGCCTGGCCTGGGAGGTTTTGAGCTCCCCAGGGACCCGCAGCCATGGGATGAGCTCTTGGAGAGGCACTGACCAGCTGGGATTGTCCCGGTGCTCCGTCCCCGTTTGGGAGGGCAGGCACGGAGGGGCTCAAGAAAAGGGTGTGGTGCCTTCCAAACCCACCACCCCACCACCCCTCCTCTTGAGCAAGCTGGCACTCGCCAGCCCGGCTCTTGCACAACCTTCCCGGCAGCTCCGTCCTGATCCCGGGGGAGCCCAGCCGCAAAACGGACCCAGGGGAGCTGCCTGGACGGGACCGGGCTTGAGCAGCAGCCCCGGCGGGCACAGAGGTGTTCCCTTTGCCCAGGCAGCCAGGATGGAGCCCTGGAGCCGCGGGTGATGGAGCGATCCCCCGGAGCCCACAGAGCCTTTCGGGGGTGCCACGGCGCGAGTGAGGCAGGGTTTGAGGCTCACCTTGACGTGCCTGTCGTCCGCCGTGGTCTCATCGAACTCCTCGCCCAGCTTGAAGGTGATCTCGGTGTTCTTGAAGGTGCTCTGGGTCTTCACGGTGACCTTGTCGCCGTCCAGCTCGATGATGGTGGTGGGCTTGGTGAAGCCGGCCACCTGCCGCGTGGCGAAGCCCACGCCTGGGGGCCGAGGGGTGAGGGGGTGTGGAGGGGCACGGTGCAGCCACGCACCCCCGGCATGGCCCCGAGCTCTTCCTCCCCGTGTGGTGCAGGGTGAACCCCAAATCTGCTGCCCGCTCACGGTCCTGGGGGGCTCCGTGCGCTCCCGAGGCAGGAGCAGAAAGGGGGGGACCAGGGAATGCTGTCCTTGCTGAGGGATGGATCCGGGACCAGTCCCACCAGCCCCTGAGCGGGGTGAGGGGGGGACTGGTGTCTGTGCCCCCTCCCGCACTGCTCTGGGGTGGGGGACTCCCCCTGAGCCTGCCGGGGCTGGCAATGGGGGCTCGGGGGCTGGGGAAGGCTGGGGGGGGTCCTGAGCAGCACCCAGGACGGGCATCCCATCCCTCCACCCTCTGCCAAAGGCTGCCCCGAGGGGGGGCTCGGGAAGGACGAGACCCCTCACCCAGCCCGAAGCCCCCTCACCCAGCCCAACCCCACGTGCACAAAACCCCGGAGCGCCCCTAAACCACCCACGGGGGCAGCAGCGACCCCCCCTCCAGACCCCCGTGCGGGGGCGGGGGGTTCACCACGCAAATTGGGGGGGGTGGGGGGCGTAAAANCCCACTCACCCAAAGCCTTCATGTACTCATCGAAATTGGCGGTGTCCACCAACTTCCAGGTGCCCACGAAGGCGTCGACCATGGTGAGGGGGCGCGGGGGGGGCTGCAGACGCGCGGGGGTCCGGCCGTGTGCGAGCGTGGCACCGCCTGCAGCTGCTCCGGCCCCGCAGCCGCCTTAAATAATGTCCTCATCACATGATTGGAAAGAGCACAACGCGCTCCAGAAATACTCCCCGGCAGCGCTGCCAGCGGCCACCCCGGCCCGGCCACCGCCCCCCGCCCCCGGGGCGACCCGCCGGGCTGGGGCAGGGATGGGGACAGCCCAGAGGGGCACTTGTGTCGCCAGCTGTGCCCGGGCTCTGCGGGGCGGTGGGTGCGGGGTAGGGGACGCTGAGGTGGGCACGGGGGTGTGTGCCCACCCCAGGTGGTCCTTTGGGTGCGTGGGGAGGGGCAGGGGCTACCCCTGGGCACGTCGGCGCATGGGGACAGCGACAGTAGTGATGCCCTTCAGGGACACGAGTGGCGACAGGGGAGCTGAGCTGGGGAAACTGAGGCAGGGAGCACTGCGGGGGGTGTGGGAATACATGTGGGGACATGTGTGACACCCCCTCAATACCGTGTGTCTGTGGGGACGAGTGACCCGCTCCCTGCTTGATGTGCCTGTGTGTGGGCACGTGTGTGACCCTGTCCCCTGCCTGTGTGCGTGGGGACACACGCGTGTGCCACCAGTGATGCTTTGGGTGCTGGGGACAAGGACAGGCACGGCACTGTGGGACCCACTGCAGGTCCTCCCATCTCCCCTCGCTTTGGGCTCCCGTGGGACCAGAGCATCCCCGGCCCCTTCCCAGCGTGGGTGGGGTCACCCTGGCCGTGGGATTTGGTGTGCCCTGGACCCCAGGGGACAGTGCCCACTCCTGCCCCCATCCCCGGGCCGTGGAGGGACCCAGCTGGGGACTCAGGTGTCCCTGAGCCCGGTGGCTGCAGTGTGTCCCCTTGTCTTTGGTACTTCGGGGTCAAAGGCACGAGGGCCATGAGGGACCGGGGACACTTTCTCCCTGCTCTGTCCCCTGTGTGACATCGCAGACACCCAAAAATAGCCGGAGCTCGTGTTCAGCTTCCTCCTGTTGACACTGCCACCGAGCAGGACCCCTCACCTCGTGCCCTGGGGGCACAGGACCCATCCCTGTGGAATAGGTGTCCCCTGCCCTGCCCCTGCTCGCCAGGGTCACAAGGACAATTTAGTCCCCAGGGAGACAGAGCCCCCATGGCCCGGGGCGGGGACACAGAGGGCAAGGATTGTCCTCTGTCCCCTCAGCTGGGTGTCAGTGTCCCAAACCTGCACAGCCCTGTCCCCTTGGGTGCTCCCTCTACAACAGGACTGTGAGATGGGGGCATTGGCAGGAACGGCTGCCCAGGCACAGGGACACCCCGCTGGCAGGGACACCCTGATATAGGGACACCTCACTGACAGGACACCCGGGCACAGGGACACCCCGGCACAGGGACACCCCACTGATGGGGACACCCTGGCACAGGGACACCCCACTGACAGGACACCCGGGCACAGGGACACACTGGCACAGGGACATCCACTGACAGGGACACCCTGGCACAGGGACACCCTGATATAGGGATACCCCACGGGCAGGACACCCGGGCACAGGGACACCCTGGCACAGGGACACCCTGGCACAGGGACACCCCAGCACAGGGACACCCCACTGACAGGACACCCCGGCACAGGGACACCCCGGCACAGGGACACCCACTGACAGGGACACCCTGGCACAGGGACACCCTGATATAGGGATACCCTGATATAGGGATACCCCACGGGCAGGACACCCGGGCACAGGGACACCCTGACATAGCGACACTCTGGCATAGAGACACCCCACTGGCAGGGACACCCCACTGACAGGACACCAGGGCACAGGGACACACTGGCACAGGGACACCCACTGACAGGGACACCCCGACACAGGGACATCCCAGCATAGGGACACCAGTCGACATGGACAGCAATCCACAGGGTCACCAACACAGAATGATACCCACCCACTGGGACACCCAGGCACAAGGACACCCTGGCACAGGGACACCTCGGTACAGGGACACCCCAGCACAGGGACACCCACACGGCCTTTGCACACAGAAGCACCCATGAACACGGCCACTCACTTACCTGGGATGCACACAAAGCACACAGAGACGAGACACAGACACACACGCACACACACATGCACACACACAAGACACAGACACATGTGTGTGTACATGCCCTCAAATGCCCATGTAAAATTGAGGTGTGCCCATAGATCCGCAAACATGAGGATGACCACACACAGATGCTCGTGACCAGGGATGCACATGCACACACACTGATGTCCACACACAGATACACACACATGGATGCACACACACACGGACACACATGGGTGCACAGATATGGATATACACACACACAAACAGATGTCACAAACACACAAACAGATGTCCACACACATGGGAAGGCATGCCCACGAATGCCCGTGTGAAGGAGTGTCCATGACCACGGATGCACACACACGAATGCGCACACACACACTGATACCCACACAGATAGCACTGCATGTGTGCACACAGACATGCACAAACACACGGATGCGCACACATGGATGCATGTGCGCATGGATGCACACACACAAGGAGACACACAAGCAGACACACACACACGGATGCACACACACAGGGATGCACACACACAGATGCACACGCACACACACGGATGCGCGTGCACATGGATGCACACACATGGACGCACACACACACGGATGCACGTGCGCATGGATGCGCACACACACAAGGAGACACACAAGCAGACACACACACGGATGCGCACACACGGATGCAGACAGACGTGGATGCACACACACAAGGAGACACACACACACACGGATACACACGGATGCACAGACGTGGCTACACACACACATGGATGCAAACACACGGATGCACACACACGGATGCACACACAGATGGATGTGCACACACACACATGGATACACACACAGATGGATGCGCACACACACACACACGGATGCACACACATGGATGCACGCACACACACGGGTGCGCGCACACACACGGGTGCACGCACAGACACACGGATGCTCACACACAGATGCACACACACACGTGGATGCACACACACAGGGATGCACACACACACACACAGATGCACTCACACACGGATGCACGCACACGGATGCACACGCACACACATGGGTGCACATGCACACACAGGGATGTACATGCACATGGCTGCCCATGGATGCCCAGACACAGAGATGTACATGCACACAGGACTGTGCCCATGAATGCCCATTTAAATGAGTGCCCATGACCACACAGATGCCCACCCACAGCGATTCCAGGGTGTGTGGGTGCCTGTGACCCTACACATGGCTGTACACGCACAGGAGAGCCCATGGCAGTGAACACCCATGTCATTGTGTGCCCACGCACAGGGATGCCCACGCACACGTGTTCCCATGCCCATGAATGCCCGTGTAAGTGTGTGCCTGTGCCCACACGTGCCCATACACATGGATAGCCATGCACGGATAGCTCTAAACGTGTTCACTCCCACCCAACCCTGCCATCCAGGACTGCCCTTCACGCCAAGGGATGGACGCAGGCTTGGGAGCCTGATGGTGGCCAGGACACCATGGGGTGCTGGGGACAGGGACTGAGGGACACAGTGGCCCTGCCTGTGCCCCTGCACGGCTCTCCAGTGGCCAGGGGGAGCCTGGGCTGCAGGATTCCTTTGCTGGTCCCACAGCGACAGCTATAGCTGATTGTCCAGGATGGATGGATAGAGGGATGGGGTGGGTCCAGCTCCACTCCAGCCATCCTGCCTGGCTCCGGCCAGCGGCCAGCGACCCCCAGAGCCGGCGGACGAGTCTTCCCTCAGCCCCTCAGCGTCCGGGCAGGAGGGTCCCATCCCGCCCTCCGGCGGACCCAGAGGATGTGTGGGGGCACTGCCACAGCCTGGGAAAGCCCCACTCCATGTGTCCCGCGTCCCCAAACCCCGCAGGACCCGGGGCTGCGGGAGAGGAGCCGGCGTGGGTCAATGGGTGAGCTGGCTCGTGGGGCTGGGGTGCTCCAAACAGCATCGCCCTGCTCCCCACCCCCCAAAGTCACCAGCAGCCCCATCCCCAGGAGCGGGCACCACGCTGGGTGCTCTGCTCCTCAGTGGGATCCCTCAGAGACGTGCTGGGCTTCGCTTAAGGCCTGGGGGGCTCTCGGGTTGTGTTTCCTCATCTCACCCCCCCAAAACTTGGAATGGCTCCTGAGGCACCCAGAAGAAAGGCCAGGAGACGAGGTGGTACCCAAAAACATCACAGTGAACACCACACTTAGCAAGAAACACCCGTGGCTGCTCCTGCGGCCAGGAGGGCCCACCCGGGACCCTCCCCGCGCTCGGCTCCGCCAAATGCCCCAGAAGAAAAATCCCGCGGGGAGGCAAAAACATCCCCCCCAGCCGAGTCCTGGCCCAGGGCGTGGGTGGGAATCACCCCTTGGTCACAGCAGGTCCCCTCCATGTCCCCGCCGCGCCCCCGCCGCGCTGCTCCCCCATGGCCGGGGGGACGCTCCAGGGTCTCGCTGCGGCAGCACGAGGAAATCCCAGCGGGCTCCGGCTGGGCCAGGAAAGCTGGGCTGCTGCTCCACAGCCTCCTCCTTCCTCCGCCGGTCACAAATGTCCCCCCCCGGGCGGGGTTAGGACGTGTCCTTCAGCTCGGGGCTGGGGGATTGCGGAGGGGGCACCTCCGCTGAGGGCGACTGCATGTCCTGGGCGCTGCCTGCCAGGAGAGAGCGGGGAGAGGGCATGGGTGGGATCAGAGCACCTGTGCCCCATGCCCACCTTGTCACCAGCCAAGGACCAGGCATTCCTTGGACCCCTCCAGGGATGGGCACTCCAAACCCCCCTGGCAGTTCCAATCCCTGAGCTCCCTTTCCGTGGAGAAAATCGCCCCAGTGTCCAACCAGGACCTCCCCTGGCCGTTCCCTCTGCTCCTGTCCCTGTTCCTGGAGCACAGCCCGAACCCCCCCGGCTGTCCCCTCCTGTCAGGGAGTTGTGCAGAGCCACAAGGGCCCCCTGAGCCTCCTTTTCTCCAGGCTGAGCCCCTTCC
>PYHW01010078.1:65499-78871 GCA_013186435.1 Turdus rufiventris
CGGGGGGCGGGAGGAGTGCTAGCAGGGAGGAGACGGGCGGGAGGAGTGCTAGCAGGGAGGCCCGTACGAGCTGCGCAGGGAGAGAGGGAGGCGCTGCTGGCCCTGGCTGCCGCGTGGGGGGAGAGGGAGGCAGCGCCGGTCCCGTACGAGCTGCGCAGGGAGAGAGCGGAGCGGTGCCGGCCCCGACCGCCATGCGGGGAGAGAGGGAAGCGCCGCCGCTGGCCCGGCGCGAGCTGCACGGGGAAGGCAGGAGTGGGTGGCCACAGAAGCTGCGAGTCGCAGGCACCCCGAGCCAACCCAGACCACAGGCAGCCCCGAGCCACCCCGGACAGATGCGAGCCGCAGCCGCCCCCAGCCCCGCCTCGTCAGACAGTGCTGCGGGCAGGCGGGAGTGCCGAGGCTCACGGCACAGGGAGGGCGCCTGGGACTGCATTTAAAGGCTATGCCCATCTGTGAAAAATGTTTCAAATTGAGCACATGCAAGTAAACCCACGATGGCACGATTCTGTTACTAATTCGTTACTTTGTTTCGCGCCGCACGGCTCCTCGCTGCAAAAAAAAAAGTGCGCCCTATAGACTGGTGCGCCTTATCTGATCTACAATGTTGCCAATTTTGCCGACTCCCGGGGGGTGCGCCTTATAGTCCGGTGTGCCTTATGGTCATGAAATTACTGTATGTTATACTAATGAACAGTTAGTTATACATTGTGCTATATCCAAATATTTATGGTCAATACTAACATGCAAAAGCTAATACATAAATGCGAAAGCCAATATTACATTGTAGTTTTTTTAACACCATCCATCTTGCCACTTCACTCCCAGGAACTGGATCTCTCGGGCAGGTCACTTGACTTTGTTCTTTTTGATGGCGAAACCAGCTTACAGGAGAATCTGGATGATTTTCTCTCCTTTCTCAAATACTTCTGCTGCCATGTTACCCCACACAATGATGTCATCAATGTACTACAGATGTTCTGGAGCTTCACCTTTTTCTAGTTGTCTTAGTTTGGTGGACAGGTGTTTGCTAAGAAAGGCAGAAGCCTCTCTTTGAAATGGAGCATGTAAACACCCTCCCTCAAAATTATATAATTTTGAAATTAAGGGGCTCTCAGGCAAAGGTATGGGAATTAGGAATAGCAGTTCTTTACTAAGAAAATTAAAATAGAAATACAGTACTACAAAGAACAAACACTAAACACTGACAAAGTCAGAATACAACCTGACACCCCGTCAGTCAGGGTGTTGGTATAAGTCTGATTAAATGGTGACTACAGTCCTTTTGCAGTGACAGATGTGATTGAGTTGAAGCAGTGGTTCTGTAGAAGGGTGCAGTTTCCCTCTGAAGGTTCAGTGATGATGTGGAGAAGTCCAGTTTTCCTCTGAAAGTCCAGTGGAAAAAAGGGTTCCTTTAGTGTCCCAAAATCTCAGTTTTTATCTAGGTAGGAAAGGCTTGGCTCGTCCCCCTGGCTGGAGCATCTTCCAATTGGATGAAATAATTGTATCAGTCATACAGTGGGACTCAATGGGCCATTAGCAGAAGCTAACTTCTTGGAGGAAGGATGGGTTGTGAAAAGATAAAGAACAATGCTCTGCCTGGTTTTAATGGATGGCCCATTAGCAGAATATCTCCCATGGAGATAAGGATCACTGCCCCACCTGGTCTCAACAGATGGTGATAGAATAGATACTTTTTATCACACTCTGTATTGTAACCCAAGACACTAGTGCAGTCTGAATCAGTCCATAGCAGATGGTAGGACTGTGCTTCTACCCCTCGGGCAATCGGTTCCAGGTCTACTGCATGCCCCTCCAAATGAAGGCAAATTGAGGCCTGCATTCTGCTGTGAGAGGAATGGAGAAAAATGCATTTGTGATGTCACTGATGGCGTACCACTTTGCTGCCTTGGACTCCAGCTCGTATTGGAGCTCCAACATGTCTAACACAGCAGCACTCAATGGTGGACTCACTCCATTCAAGGCACAATAGTCCACAGTCAATCTCCATTCTCTGTCAGTTTTGTGCACCGGCCAAATAGGACTGTTGAAGGGTGATTGGGTTTGCTGACTACCCCTTGGGTCTCCAGCTCATGGATCATCTTGTGGATAGGAATCACAGCATCTCCAGTTGTTCTATACTGTTGGTGGTGGAGTGTCAAAGCACTTGTTACTCTTGCCCCTTCAGAAGTCCTACTGCAGATGGGTTGTCTGATAATCCAGGCAAGGTGTTAATTTGCTTAACACCCTCTGTCCCCACAGCAGGTATCTGAAAAGCACATCTTAGTCCTTTTGGGTCTTTGAAATACGCACTTCAGAGGAAGTCTAAGCTCAAAATGCATGGGGCTTCTAGGCCAGTTAAAATATGGTGTTTTTTACACTTATTTCTAGTTAGGCTTGCACCAGTTTTCAACACAGTCAAATCCTGTGACCTTCCTGTTATGCCAGCAATAGAAACAGATTCTGCTCTCACATGTCTCAATGGGATTAATCTGCACTGCACACCAGTGTCGACCATGGCCTCATATTTTTGTGGTTCTGATGTGCCAGGCCAATGAATCCACCCAGACCAAAAGACACAATTTTCCCTAGCCTTTACCTGGCTAGAGGCAGGGCCCCTCTAAGCCTGGTTATGCTTCCTTTCCTGGGCATATGTTTTAGAGTTTTTTCAAGGGGATCAGACATGTCATCATCACACTTGGCAGCTTGGCTATGGCCAACTGGAGCTGTTTGCTTTCTGGTGGAACTTTTTCTCTGAGTCTTGCCCTCCTTCATTTCACACGCCCGTTGAGCCAGAGCAGCAGTGGGTTTTCTATTCGGCCTCCTCATGTTTTTCTCACAATCACACAGGAACAATTACAGATCACCTCATGGGGTGTATCTTCTCTCTCTAGCTGAGGGACATCTTCATTTGGTAACAGAAATTATGATCTGTACTGCCGAGATTTGGAGAAGGTCTTCTTTAATCTCCTCCCTGAATTTCTGGTCATTCTCCTCCATCTTAACTTATATTTTCTGAATGCACTCTGACAGACATTCTTCTACAGCTACGAATCTTGCGTGTGTTGGGCCTTGAATGGCATCTTTATATGCTGGGAGCTTCTTCACCATATCGAGCACAGTCTCCTCCCAGTCATCCTGCTTCATCATTGCTAAAGCAGAAGCATATTCTTGTGGCCTGTCTTAGGTTGCAATATAGGATGTGATAAAAAGTATCTATTCTATCACCATCTGTTGAGACCAGGTGGGGCAGTCATCTTTATCTATTCCATAACCCATCCTTCCTCCAGGAAGATATCATCTGCTAATGGGTCATTGAGTTCTACTGCATGACTGATAAAATTACATCATCCCACTGGGAGATGCTCCAGCCAGGGGGACGAGCCAAGCCTTTCCTACCTAGATAAAAACTGAGATTCAGAACACCAAAGCAGCCTTTTATCCACTGGATTCCAGAGGAAAACTGGACTTCTCCACATCATCACTGAACCTTCAGAGGGAAACTGCAACCTTCTACAGAACCACTGCTTCAACTGAACCACATCTGACACTCCAGGAGGACTGCAGCCACCATTTAATCGGACTGCTACCAACACCCTGACTGACGGGGTGTCAGGTTGTATTCTGACTCTGTCAGTGTTTTGGGTTTGTTCTTTGTAATACTGCATTTCTATTTTAATTTTCCTAGTAAAGAACTGTTATTCCTATTCCCATATCTTTGCCTGAGAGCCTCTTAATTTCAAAATTATAATAATTTGGAGGGAGGGTGTTTACATGCTCCATTTCAAAGAGAGCATCCTGACTTTCTTAGCAAACACCTGTCTTTCAAACCAGGACACGGCCCAAGTCGTACCAGTTTTTGCAACATCACTGATGTATATTTTACCATGTCTAGATACCTAAGCATTGTTGGGTCCTCTGTGAAGACAATTTCTGCCACTGCCATTTCTCTCATGTGTTGAATTCCTTGTTCTATGGTCTTCCACTGGGTTTGCTGCATATAGAGATCATCTGCACACAGATATCTTTGTCCCATGCTTCCAATGATCAGTGCCCAGAGACTGTGATGGTTAGCCCCGCTCATCATTCCTTGGTTGATAACCTGATCATGTGACAGGGATCCTAAATCCCTTGCTTCAGTAACATCCAAAATTGTATCCTCGTCTGCAGCGTCCCAAAGACAGACTAACCAACTAGTTATAGATTCATCAGATCATTCAACATAATTCTTTCTTAGGTTACAAAGGTCCTTCAGGGACAAGGACTCAATAGTGACTTCTGATTCTGAGTCAGTTGCTTGCCTTGAGGGTCCTTCCCCTGGATCATCATCATCCATTGGGCAATTGGTTTTGGATTTGTGCTTCTTTCCCTTGGTAGGAGCGACTCCCAGTGGCTTAGGCTCACTGTCTGGTTTAGCTGCAGCCTGAGTGACTGGGGTGTCTGCTGATTTATGTCCCTGCCCCCCTGCCTCTGTCTGCTGCCCTACAGTATCTAGCAGAGTGTGATAAACATATGCCAAGGCCCAGCTTATTGCAATGATCTTTTTCTCCTTAGAGTCTTCATTGCAGTTCTCTTGCTAATATTTCCCTACCTCAGCTGGGTTCTGAATTTGTTCAGAGGGAAAATTCCAGGCTGTAGGGTCAGAGAATTCTTTCAAGGTCTAACCCATGTTCTCCCATTCCCCACACCACTCAGGATTTTCCATGACTGGGTCCATGCCTGGGTCACATGTCTGATCAATCCCTCTTGACATCTCAGCCCTCATTTTAGACAAGCTGTAAACCATATAGAGGAAACCTACTAGATAAAATGTCAGGAAGGTGGCATCTTTGACATCCAGGGGAAACTAAACATTCTGAAAAGGTAATGTAACAGATTCAAAGGAGGAGAGGAAAGGCTGGGAAGCCTCATCCCCTGCTCCTCCCCTAACAAACTGTGTGCAATAGCTAATAAACTCCCAAAACGGGCTACTGAAACTAGGACACAGGGTAGGACAAAGAAACAATAAACCATGCATATCTTGAACAGACCCCAGTACCTTTGTTAGCTTCCTATAAACCATTATCACCAAACACATAAATATAGCAAGACTTATCCTTACCACTGCTCTATAAGTTACAGGCCAAAGACACAATTGGCATTATCTCTGGATAGCTAAACAAGCCTAGAGACCAGAGAGAGATTACAACCTCAAACCATATGGTGGCTACTGACTGCCTTATCCCAATACAGAGAAGTTACAAACAAAATGCAATTAGTACAGGGTTTTTTCACTTTCTCAAACCACTCGTTGGGTGCCAAAATATTTGTCCCATTTAAGACAAATTTGAGAAGAAACTTCCTGAAGGGGTCTTGTCGAAAAAAGCAGATTCCAGCAGCCCCTCCCCCAACCAGTTCGGCAGACAATCTCCTTGGGAAAAAGTGGGAAAAACTGTTTATTTCACAAGCAAAGTGCTCTCAAACATGAAAAAAATGAATATTAAACAATAAAACCTCCTGTTCTGAAGACATGGCAAATTCAGAGAGTCCTTCTGTGGGTGTGTCTTGGTCTCAGTCTCTCTCAGTCCACCCAGGGCTTGGGCCACAAAGCAGCTTGGGGGCCCCCAGGCAATTGTCCTGGTGTTTTGGACGCAAGAAAAAAAGCTGAACGGATCCAGAAAAAAGACACAATCCTGGGAAAACTTTTCTTGCTGTAGCTAATGAGGAAAACCAGTGGAAAAAAAAAAGAAAATTTCCCATCTCTCTCTCGCTCTGCACTGCTGCGAGCCCGGAGAGAACTGAACCTTTCTCTCTGTTTTGAATAAAAGCACCTCAAGGATTCCACTGCTTCTCCCCCCTCTCTCTCTATCTCTCTCTGGGCATAGCTTAAAGCTACAGGACCAATTTCTGGACAGAAAAAATAAGACAGTGGGATACCAGACCATACAGTCACCCCAGGACAGCCATGTAGTTTAGAAAAAGCACCACATTTCAGAACACGATAAACCATTTTAACTTCTGACCCTAAAAATACCTACATGTTTCACATGAATCATCTATTTATCTTACATCTCACACACTTCAAATATATGTGCAGGACTATTTAGAATTTGGTTGTCAAAGCAGACAGGCTATGCTACTTTCATAAATTGATTTTCTATGTAATGATTATTTTGGGGGAGTAAGATACTACTGAAGAATCACATAGTAAGTATGAATTTGTAGGCTGTCATGCATCAAATTGAAAAAGAAGTTGAGAGTACTGCTATTCTGCAAAACTATTGGTCCTAATGTAGGCCTCAGGGAACTAGAGGACAGTAATTGGGAGTGGTAACAGGCAAACCTTGGACTGGACATTGCCAGAAAGTGGAATAACTGGAGAATTTTTGTTGTTGTAATGTGATGAAAGAAAAAGGGGGGAAGTGTGTCTAAATTCTGCACCTTTGTTGGTGGATAATACTTTGGTGTGAGAATTCTGTTTTTTTAATGTAAATGAAGGATGTATGATAAATGTATATTTTAAAGTTAATTCTTAAATATATTTTTCACAGAGGCAAGAGGTAAAATGTATTTGGCTTATATGGCAAATTTTGCTAGCAGAGGAGGCTGCAGGACTGGCTTGTGTGAGGATATCAGAGCTCATTCCAGCAAATTCCACAACAGCTCCACCACTGCCAAAGCTGCGCCAATCACCGATACTGATGGCACTCTCATGATGTATTTAAGAAAATGTAAAAAAAACTGTGAAGCAGCTGTGAGTGAGAATATATGTGAGGAAAAAACCCTGCAGACACCAAGGTCAGTGAAGAAGGAAGGGGAGGAGGTGCTCCAGGTACCAGAGCAGATTCCCCTGCAGCCTGTGGAGGAAGGGGGGAACCTCCCTTGGAATGGAAAATGCAACCCACTTCCCTCAGAATTATTATAACTTTGAAATTACCGGGGTCTCAGGCAAAGATATGGGAAAAGGAATAACAGTTATTTACTAGTATATGTACATGTGTAACCAGACAAAAAAAACCAAAACAATGGCAGCAACAACAAAACCAGAAATCCAATAACAGCCTTCTCTTGGCTGCCAAGCACTTTCCCCTTTGGTGGAATTATGGTCACAGCCAGTAGGGGTGCTGTTGGCTCCCAGACAAATAGGGCAGGTATGATGATTCCCCTCTCTCTATGTGGGCAATGTCAGGAGAGCTGGCAGAAGAGATAGAAAAGGAATTTTCTTTCCAAACTCACAGGGGCAGCCAGTCCTGGTGCCCCTCCGGATGGCAAAATGATGTCTAGCAGGAACCTCGGAGCAGCCAGCTGGAGGCGAGCACACCCTGGGGTGGTAAACAAAATGTAGTAGAAATTCTGCAGCCGTAGCAGGAGCTGCGGGGTTTGGGTAGATGTGGGGTATTGAGTTAAAGTGTAGAAAGTAGCCCTGAATTAGTGGCAGAAAATAGGGGGGCTGGGTGGGGAATCACTCCCTTGGATAGGTCATGGGCAATGGCTGGTCTCAGGATCAGGCCACACAGAGGTAGTGGCCATGAGGGGGGACGGCAGGCTCCCAGTGCAGAGACCAATTCAGGACACAAAACAAAAACTAACAAAAAAATGGATATGGGATAAAAACCATGCCCAAGACAGCTGCTTACCAGATTTGTCCCACAAGTAAGAACTGTGGAAGGTTAATCTTGTCTGGCTGCTAGGTGCCTACCAAACAGATCACTTACTCCCCCCTCCTCAGCAGGAGAGGGGAAGAAAACAACACGAAAATGCTCATGGGTCAAGATAAGGACAGGAAGGTCATTCACCAGTTACCATCATGGGCAAAAGTGACTTGACTTGGGAAATATGACTTTAATTATTGCCAGTTAAAATAATGAAACAAAATCCAAAAATAAAACCACCTTATCCTCCCCCTTCTTTCTAGGCACAGCTTCACTCTTGCCTCTACAACCTCCTTGTCATGGTTTAAGCATAGATGGAAATTAAGCCCCACACAGCCACTCCACTCCCCTCACTCCCTCAGGAAGAGACATAAAAAGTGGAGATTCCAAGTTGAGCTAAAAACAATTTACTGGAAACAACGAGATAAGAAAACAAACAGTAACAGCTACAATACTAATAACAAGTGCATGAAAGAGGGTGATTACATGCAAAAAATGCTCACTGAGTCTGACCCAATGCAACATAACTGTAACTGGAGCCACCCCACTGCTCTGTTTGCCACTTGCTATGCTGGAAAAAGGAACAAAATGGTGACGATTCCCACATGTAGCACCTTTTTCTTCCACCCAAAGCCATGCTGCCTCCTTCCTGGAAGTGAGTCTCTTACTTCCATCCCCCCCAACAATGATGTGAATGGTATAGAATAAAAATCTAGACACAGCCACACAGCTCTAGGCTCTGCACCCTCTTGGCTACTGCCTCCTACTGGGGAACAGGCTGGAGAGTAAGAAGTTTGGAGGGGACACTGAAAGAAATAAAGAAAACTAGTAGCTTAGTGTAACTTACTTAGCATTAGTAACTAGATGTGCTGAAGTCTCAGGCTGCAAGCTGTGAGCTTACACCAAGATACACTGAACTTTTACCTACTTAAGTAAAAGAAGGCCCCAGAGCCAGTTTGGGCCAGAAGATAAGGAAACGAGGAAGGCGACTAGCCCTGTCAGCATAAGATGTAACCTTAGAGGTAAGAGAAGAAATGGGTTTACCTAGACACAATGAAGAGACCCAATGAAAAACAAGACTACCCCATACCATAATTAGTATTGGACTGAACTGCCACATGAGGGGTGGGGAACTTGGATTGTAAGGGTATAATTGCCTGGGGATTTCTTTGTTCAAGGTCCCTCTCCTGAGGCACCCAGCTCAAGTTGTATCTCACCACTGTACCAAATAACCTAATTTGCTAGATTCTGCCTGAGACTCTGCTTGGGGAAACCTAGGGTAAAAACAAAAGGGAAAATGTGAGTGTGTGTGTCTGGAGTCAACACAGGGTACCCATTGGTTCAGTGGAGCCATCCATCATGAATGGACTGCAAAGTCCTAGTGGTTGAAGTCTCAGGTGGTATGAATGTAACTCCTCGACTGAGTGTGAGATGAGGCCAATTTCCCTAACAGACACAGATAGGACAGCTGACCTGAACTGGCCAAAGGGTTATTCCATTCCGTTCCATTCCATTCCATTCCATTCCATTCCATTCCATTCCATTCCATTTAATGTCATGCTCAGCAATAGAATTCAAGGGAAGGGATGAAAGTTTATTTGGGGGAGAGAGGGAGGTAGCTGTTTTTCAGAGACTAGCTGAACATCAGTCTGCTTCTGGGAGGTGATGAGTAATTACCTTTGCATCACTTGTTCTGGTTTTCTTTTCTTCATCTTTCTCAAACCCTGAGTTCTCTTGCTTTTGCTCTTCCTATTTTCTCTGGTCCTGCCTTTTTTTTGGTGGGGGTGGGAGTGGGGTGGCATTTGAGGAAGTAGCTGTGTGTAGTGCCTAAGCTGCTGGTGAGGGGTAAACTACAACATTATTTTCACACACTCTTTAAGGAAATATGCAATGGTGTCAATTTTTAAAATATATATACTGTATTGTTTTTGCACGGCCTGGTTTTTGGTAGCAGGCGGGCCACAGAGATATGGGTGAGAAGTTACTGGAAGCTTCTACCATGTCCAGCAGAGCCAATCCCTGATGGCTCTGAAGATGGACATGCTGCTGGCCAAAACTGGGACAATTAGAGAGGTTGGTAATGCCTCTGTGATAACATATTTAAGTAGAAAATCAAAACAAAGTCGCACAGTTTTTCTTCTAGTCAGAGAAGAGGAGTAGGTGAGAACATGTGAGGGAAAACAATATGGTGACACCAAGGTCAGTGGAGAAGGAGGGGGAGGAGGTGCTCCAGGCACCGGAGCCGAGATTCCTCTGCAGGCCATGGTGAAGACCATGGTGAAGCAGGCTGTCCCCATGCAGCCCATGGGTCCACGGGGGATGCAGAGATCCACCCACAGCCCAAGGGAGAGGTGCCCATGCTGGAGTGGGTGGATGCCTGGAGGAGGCTGTGGTCCAGTGGGAGTCCCAGTGGAGAGAAGGGGCCCTTGCTTTCAGCCTGGAGCAGCCTGTCCTTGGAGGACTGCACCCCATGGAAAAAGAGGCCCACATCACAGCAATTTTGAGAGGACTGTGTGCCCATGGGGGGAATTCATGTTGCAGCAGGTGTGGTAGGACTGCTGCTCATGAGAGTAGACCCATGCTGGAGAAGTTAATGGAGAACTGTCTACCATGGGAGGGACCTCATGGTCTCACAGGGGAATGACTCATCTCCCAGAGAAGTGGAAGAAAATCTTGGTGATGAATTGACCAAAACACTCATGCCCTGTCTCCCTGTGCTGTCGGCAGGAAGGAGGGAGGGGCTAGGGGGAAAAGGTGTTTTAAGGGCTTATTTTACTTCTCATTATACTCCTCTGATTTTGTTAGCAATAAATTCACTTTGTAACTTTAAGTTGAGACTGTTTTCCCCTTGAAATTTTTTCTCCCAGTCCTTATCTCAATCATGAACCCTTCGTTAAATTTTTTTTTCCCCCTTCTTCACTGCCCAGCTGTAGCAGAGGATGGTGAGCGAGCAACTCTCATGGGTGCCTGGTGTTGAGCCAGTGTTGAACCACAACATATACCTAAATGCAACTTTACCTACAGTCAGTTTTATCAATGCATTTTATATGCAGTAGATAGACAGCCAACCATATCTGTCATCCAAATTTCATTTTTACAGTGTTCTATTACTTGAACACAAAGTTAGTTTCTATGGAGAGTCTATTGGAAGCTTGATTATTTCAAAAACTTATTTTTCAGGTTTAAAAATAACATTCATGGTAGCCTTACATTACACACAAGCCCAACCAATATATACATTATAAAATGGTTTAAAGGATGCATGCATGTCTGATACAGTGATAATAAATTTACCAAATTCTAATTGTTCACTTTTGTAAACATTTTACAAAAGCATTGTGATTTGCTTGGATGAATACACAGTCCTTGATGGAAGAATTCTTTAGACTGAATCTGTGGCACATTAAAGCTGATAAGATCCGTTCTGCATATTCTTTGGACGTGATTCCAGCAAGAGAAATAGCATGGTATAAAAAGTATACAGGAAAGATTGTTCTTACCATAACCATCAAACTCTGGAAATTGTAAATACATGTTTAAGTGGTTGAAAAAGTCAAAGTCATAATAATTGTAACCACTCAGAAATTACAGTAAGAAATGTTATACAGTTACATGCAGCTGTCAAAACAATGCATATCTTTCCTTGCCAGTTGGTCAGTCTTTTCTAACAAGGCAGAAAAACTTTGGCATTTTCAGGCGTTGAAAATAATTTTCAAAGTTCATGACAGTCACAGCATTTTCTTTGCAAAAGGTAAACTGTACACCAAGGCTCAGAGGCTGTAAAAACTGGTTCCAAGTGGAAAAAAGTACAAATATCCTGCACAGATAGCTTAAAGAGCTGCTGGTTCAATAATTTGCTAACAGAATCTTTGTTTTCTTTTTTGCATAGTTCACACATCACTGGTAATGTGACAGGGTGTGCTATTTTTGGCAAGAGCAAAAAATGTGATACCTATGTAAGTTGCCATGTTAGACATGCTGGATCCATGCAGAATTCAGGTAGAAGGCTGCTACCTGATGTTATTAGACAGTGAATACTGATGTTGTTTTTGTTGAAGCAGTTCTGTAATAGCCAACAGCTTCTTAAGAACATGCTGTAGAAAAAAATACAAAAAACAAACAAAAAACCCCAGTACAACCCTACATTAGAAACTTGAAAAAAAACAACACCCATCTTGCTTGAGAAGCATCTTCAACATTAACCTACCAGACTTAGAATTAGGTAGTTTAAAATATACTTAAATCCACATCCCCCACACCCACTCCCCCCAGCTCCAGTTTCAGAGTCATGAAGACATTACTTCAAAAGGCAACTGTAAAACAGCAATATGCAATTTATCTGCAGCCATGGAAACCCATTAAGTCTTGCCAACTTAACCTGAGAGTTTGAAAATGAAACAGTTCTATCTGTTAAAAACAATCAGTAAACCAAAAATCTGTTCTTGGATATTTTCCCCATGTGAAAGTGCAGAACTGGGACAAGAACATGAAAAAAATTCAGGTGGGAAAAAAAAGGTGATAATCAAATTCACTTCTGCACAAGCAAGCAGAAGCACCTTCTAACTCTGAAAACCTGGTCATTAAACTTAAACAACTAAAACTGAACATATAAAACAGGCTGAAAAATTGTATTGCTAGTGCACTGTCAGGAGTTCAATAATTTTTTTGTTATAGTAGAACTGTGTTCAACTACAACAGATTGATGATGAACATTAGGGCACTTATAGGTGAAAAAAAGAAAAAAGATTCAAGAGGTTTTTTTATGGAAACCCATGAAGAGAAATTACTCATCTGAAGTAGAAATATAAATGCATTGAGAAAGCAGTGTTGCATTTATGACCATTAAGTACTACAGATGCAGGCCTTGTGAAAGAAATTATATCCCTTATCTGTAAGCAATACATATTTATAACTGAAAACTTTTATTATCCTGACTTGCCAGTCTACCCATCATCTTTGCTTTGTCAGGACTAGAAGTAGCTGTGAATTATGAACTTGAACATGATTGATTTTTTCCTCTCATATGCCACTGAAGAGGCAAATTGTAGTAGTTATTAAACTAGATTAGTTTTTAATGGCTCTAATGCAGCATTATCTCATTTTTAATTCCTTGAGCTTTTTTCTGCCAAAGCTAATTGAATACAAATATATTTTCACCATTCGCAAAATTGCCATAAGCATTCCCAGTAATACCCTTATCAAAAAAAACCCCATTACTGCCAAAAAATACATTGTTTGAGTAAAATCTGCTGAGATGAAATATAGATTTATCATCTATTTGGGTTTAAATTAGCACCTTTAAAGAGTCAGGATATAGAAAGCTCAGTCTTCAAACCATGACAATAATAAGAAATCTGATTACAAGAAGTTATTTTAAAGCAACTAAGAGCTATTTTTAAAACTACGTCTTCAACATTAGTCATTAAATAGTTTGAACAGATACTGATTAAATTTAAGGAAGACCATCACTTAACCAAAAGGTTTTCTATAGTACAACTTCTCCTATCCTCAAATCATTAGCATTAAAAAGGGAACTGTATTTAAATTATGTCCTGCATAGCACAGTATACTAGTCAAGCATACCAAAGCATATCACTGTGCAATAAGTAGGATTGGCAAGTTGAAGTTCATCATAATCAGTAGAACATAGGCAAGTACAATAATTTCACGATTATAAGCCGCACTGAGTATAAGCCGCACTTCCAGGTGCCAGCAACTTTTCATTCTTTGTCCATATATAAGCC
>PYHW01010078.1:97163-111658 GCA_013186435.1 Turdus rufiventris
ACCGGACTATAAGGCGCACTTCCGGGTTTGGGGAAAAATTTTAGTCAAAAGGGTGCGCCTTATAGTCGTGAAATTACTGTACTTTCCTAGTACCTCAGCCACTAGCGAAAGGAAGAGGGAAACATGCGGCCAGGATTTTAGGATAAAAGGAGGCTGAGTCCTACAAAACCTCAATAGAGAAAACCCCATGGGCATGTGCCCCAGTGGAATCTCTCCCTTTCTTCGAATAAAGTTGCAGGACTCCTCTGTCTCCTTTATGGACACTGGCTTTTCATAGCATGATTTTCCGTACAAGATGGGAGCTCTTGTCTGAGATCCTTCCACCTTCTGGGGCTGGCACATGGCAAGAGGAGCTGGAGGTGTACCTCACCCGCTCTTTAGGTGACCAGCTCCCTTTGATGCTGGCTGTCACTGGGAGATTGATTGGGTTCCTGAGGCTGTACAGGAGACAGATGAGAGGCTGACCAGGGGGGTCTGTGAAGAGCCTACAGGAAAGGACAACTGGAAATCTCACCGGTGAGCACAATGGAAACTTTGGGGAGTAAAACAAGGCAGTGAGAGGAATGACAGATTTGTCTTTACAAACAAGCTGTGGGTCTGCTGGTAGATAAGACTAGCACTGAGAGATAAAAGAAACAGTAGAATGGATTCCACTGATTGATGAATGGGAAAAGATATTTGCCTTTACAAACAAACTGTAGGTTTGCTGATAAATGAAACTGGTTATTGAAAGATGAAAGAAGCAATGGGGAAAAACTAAGAATTTTATAAGAATTAAAAATTAAAAGAGAGGGTTATACATTAGAGGGGAATCTCAGGTATCAGGCGTTCTTGGAAATCTGTACCTCTCAAGCACCAAAAATTTGAGAGATCCCAGGTGAATGCCCCATGGCCTCTCCCTTTATTCGAATAAAGCAAAAAGGACTCCTCTGTCTCCTTTTTGGACATAGACCTCTGGTGTTTGTGGATTAATTTTCCTGATAATTTGGGACATCTCATCCGGGATATTTCCACCATTTGGGGTGGCAGGCAGCAAGTGGAGCTGAAGGCCCGCCTCACCCAGTTTCGGTGATCTGCTACCCTTGGTGCCAGCTGGCACCAGGCAATCGACTGGGTTCCCGAGACTGTCCAGGAGACAGATGAGATGCAGACCAGGGAGGTACATGAACAGTCCACAGGGAAGGACCACTGAAAATCTCACCAGTGAGTAAAATGGGATATTCAGGAAGTAAGCCTGGGAGGGTACCCATGGAGGGTAGCACAGGTAAAACAGGGCACCCATGGAGGGTTGCAAGGGCAAAACCGGGAAGGGGCCCCAGGCAAAAGGGATGATGATCCCAAAATATCTCTTTTGGAATCCCTGGAAGAATGTGGAGTTGGTTTACACATTCTCACAGAAGTAATTAAGGATATAGATGCCCAAAGGGGGCAATAAGGGGATTTGCGAAAGGGTCTTGACAACAGCAGATGGACCGAGAGTGTTTGTGTGTTGGAACAAAATTGGTTGAGTGGGAGTGTGGAGAGATATGGGTGAGGAAAGGAGAGCCAGGACAGGGTGCAGAGGTGCAGGACTGGGAGCATGGGCTGGGGGCCTGTGGGGCTGCTGAGACTCAGTGCCAGGCAGTGCCTGACCCTGCCACCCCTGAGCAGGGGCAGCAGTAGCTGCTGGCCCCCAAGAGGTTGTGGGACACCCAGGCCCCGTGATGCTGCGGGATGCCCCGGCCGCCTGTGATGCTGCTGGCCATGCCCACTGGGAGCGCCAGGAGGAGAGGAGCCACGTTTAGACTGCAATAGGACAGGGACCGACTCTGGAATATGGTGTATGATAAAGAGAGGGAGAACAAGGATAAAGGAATATCTGGGAAATGCAGATTTTACGTGAAAAGATTAGGATTCTCTTTTAAGGATTTTGTGAGTTTTGCTGGAAAATAAAAGTAACACGGGGACGGCCGTGAGAGTTTGCTGAATGTATGAGATGGGTTTGAAAAGCATGACTTTCTGATTATTCCTAGTTGTGATTGTGGTTTGCTAGGAGGGGATTTGATGGCTGGAGTTGGGAATGTGAGTTGGTGTTGTGGGGAGTAATGGGGAGGCTAACGTTGTGAATGCTGGAGTAAACCCAGAGGTGTGGGCAGTCCCAAGGGAATATGGAAAACTGCATATGGAGCCACATTACTCTGAGGCAACCTGGACAAGTGGTGTCTAAAAAGCAATACCCTGTTTCAAGGGAAGGAATGAAGGGGTTACAACCTGTTGCTAAGCTAAGGGTGGATCTTTTGGAACTGTGTATGTCCCCTTATAACACTCTGATCCTGATCAAACCCAGGCACTCCATAATCCTAGATCCTTATACCATCTTGAGCTGGGTTCCCTCCTCACACTGGTGCTATTCAGTACTTGATTGAAGGGATGCTTTCTGGGGTGTTTGATTACAGAAGATAGTAAACAGTACTTTGCCTTTGAGTGGGAACAGGAGGAAGAAAGGAAAATGATAAAATGACAATTGACATGGACAGTACTCCCTCAGGGATATACAGAGTCACCGGTTTTGTTTGGGCAAGCTTTGCAGAAAATATTAAGAGAGTTTACTCCACCCTCAGGAGTTAAGTTGTTGCAGTATGTGGATGATTTGCTCTTATCAGGGGAACAGGAAAAGGGTTGAAGGGGCTACTGTAAGGCTGCATAATTTTCTTGCTAAAAAAGGACTTATTGTCCAAAAAGAAGGTGCAGTTGGTAGAAAAGAAGGTCAAATATTTGGGACACATTCTGACTGAAGGGTTACAGTGTATTGATCCAGAATGAATACAAGGGATTTTAGAAGTGCCATTACCCCAGACAAGAAAAAAGAAGTTACAGCAGTTTTTAGAGTTGGTGGGGCACTGCAGAGCATGGATTGAGGATTTTTCTGTTGTGGCCAGACCCTTATATAACTTTTAAACCCAAGACAGTCCTAATGTGGTGGTATGGACACCAGAAGGAGAGCTTTAGAAAATTAAAAGAAAAATTGGTTAATGCCTCAGTCTTAGCTCTTCCAGATGCAGAAAAAGAATTTCAACTAAATGTAGATTTTAAGCAGGGTCATGCTAAAGGAATTTTGGTGCAAGAGCATGGGGGAACACAGAGGCCTGTTGCTTATTTTTCTAAGTTGTTAGACCCAGTGACCAGAGGCTGGTCACATTGTCTACAGAACTGTGCAGCCACAGCTCTGATGGTGGCTGAGGCACAAAAGCTGACAAGAGGAGGGCATCTGATTGTTAAAGTTTCACATCAGATTAAAGCTTTGTTGATTCAGAGAGCCTCTAAGTGAATGACCAGCACTTGGTTATTACAGTATGACTTTTGTTTAATGGAACTGGAGGATTTAAAATTTAAAAGTAGGAAAGGGTTTTAACCTGGGCTAGAGAAGATTTACAAGATACTCCCTGGCCTGAGGGAAAAAATGCGTTCATTTATGGGTCTTCAAAGGTGGTAGAAGGGGAACTATTTACAGGATACTCTATCGTGAATGGAAAGCAATTAAAGGAAAGAGGAAGTTACCACCCGCTTGGTCAGCTCAGACAGCAGAGCTGTATGTGCTTGTGAGAGCCTGTGAATTACACTGGGACAAGATAGTGAATATTTTTACTGATTCTAAATATGCATATGGGATGATACATGCATTTGGGAAACGATAGGAAGAATAAGGTTTATTAACCAGCAAGGGGAAAAAGCTAGCTTGGGAGAGCTTAATTTCTCGTCTATTGGAGGTGGTGAATTTACCAAAAGGGGTGGTAATTACAGTAATTTCACAATCATAAGGCGCACCTCAGGGAGCCGGCATTTTCACAACTTTGTACATTATATAAGGCGCACTGGACTATAAGGCGCACTTTTTTTTTGCAGCGAGGAGCCGCGCCGCACGCAACAAAATAACAAATTAGTAATGGAATCCCGCGATCATGGAGTTGACTGGAAGGTGCTCAATTTGCAAACATTTTTCATAGATTGGCATAGGCTTTCAAAGGCAGCCCCAGGCGCCCTCCCCGTGCAGTGAGCCCTGGCACTCCCGCCCGTCCCCAGTGCTGGCTGGCGTGGCTCGGCACAGCTGCGGGGCCACCTCCCCCTTGCGGCTCCACGCTGCTGTGGTGCTGTTCCCCCTCGCAGCTCAGCGCTGCCGCCGTGCCGCCTGTCCCTCTTTCGGCTTGGCGCTGCCGCCGTGCTGCCTGTCCCTCTTTCGGCTTGGCGCTGCCACCGTGCCGCCTGTCCTTTGCTTGGCTCGGCTCTGCCACCGTGCCGTTCCCCCTCGCGGCTCTGTGGTGCTGCCATGCTGTTCCCCCTCGCTGCTCTGCGGTGCCATGGCGCCACCTCCCCCTCGCGGCATGGGGCTCCTGCGGCGCAGGGCTTCTGAGGCTCAGGGGAACACGGAGCTCCCGCAGCGCCGGAGCTGCGGTGGCTCGCGGGGGTCGTGGCTCACAGCCAGCTCGGAGCGGCTGCGGCTCAGAGCGGCGATAGCTCGTGGCTTCTGAGGCAGCCTGCTCCCTCCCTCCCTGCGCCACCCCGGTGCTCTGGCAGCCCCATGCAGCTCCGGGAGCCCCGCGCTCCCCCGGGCTTTGCCCCCGCCCCGGCGCAGCCCCAATGCTGGCGAACTAGCACTGTGCTGCCACTGGCCCAATGCCGGCAGGCTTACGCTGCCACTGCCCCGATGCTTGCGGGCTCGCCCCACGCCGCCGCTGCCCTGATGCTGCCGGCTTTCTCCTCCCCCACCTGGGCTATGCTGCCAGGCTTTCCCCCCGTGCCAGCGCTGCCCCGATGCCGTCGGGCTCGCCCTGGCCCGGCGCTGCCCCGATGCCACCACCAGGTGGGCTCTGCTTGGCTCGGGACTGTTGCGGGCTCACACTTCCGGGTTGGCAAATTTCACAACTTCGCACATTATATAAGGCGCACCAGACTATAAGGCGCACTTCCGGGTTCAGGGGGAAATTTTAGTCAAAAGGGTGCGCCTTATAGTTGTGAAATTACTGTACGCACGTCAGGGAACACCAAGCAGGGTGCTTGGAGGAGGCAACAGGCAACCGACTGGCTGATGAAGAAGCTCGGAAAGATGCATTGTTGCCAGAAATCTCTACGATCCTCACCATGCTCCCAATAACTGCACTGCTGCCAGAGAAACTGTCTTTTCCACCAGAGGAACTTGAGATACTTTAAAAGAGTGGGGCAGAGGAAAGAGGGGATTACAAGGTTTACAAGGGATGGTAAGCAGTGGATGCCAAAAGCTCTGGCCTTACAATTGTTAAAACAACTTCATGAAGGGAGTCATTGGGGCTCCCGAGGACTAGCAGAAGCCTTCCTCAAAATGTATGCTGCTGTGGGCCTTTTTACTCTGGCAAAGTGAGCTATTGAGGGTTGTTTGATTTGTGCTAAAACCAATAACAAGGTTACAAAGAAACTTGCCGGGGAGGGAGGCCTTGGGCTGTACATCCCTTCCAGAGATGCCAGGTAGATTTTACTAAAATGCCCTGAGTGGCAAGATTTAAATATCTTCTGGTAATAGTATATCAGTTAACAGGGTGGCCAGAAGCACTTCCAGCCTTTTCAGCAACTACAGGAACAGTTGTTAAAGTATTTTTGGAACAAATAATTCCAAGATATGGGATTGTAGAAGCAATAGACTCAGATAGGGGAACTCATTTTACAGGGAAAACACTTTGAGGAGTTATGACTACTTTGAGGATACAATGGAACCTCCATATACCCAGGCACCCCCAGAGTTTGGGCCCGGTTGAGAGGATGAATGCAGAAATAAACACCTTCTGAAGCTGGAGATAGAAACGAAGATGCTGTGGGTACGGTTCCTGCCCCTGGCTTTGGGAAGAATAAGGGTCAGACCGAGGAGAGATATTCAATTAGCTCTCTTTGAACTGATGTTTGGAATTCCTTACCCTTGTAATTCTCAGTCTACTGGGGGATGGGGGGGTAGAGATAAGAGATGTATATTTAAAACAATATGTGGCCATGTGCTGGTTTTGTATTGAAGTCGCTTAGGAAGAAGATAAACTCCGAGGGTTTTTTTTATGGAAACTTTGTGAGTTGATAAGACCAATTAGAGGCGGATCAAATAATTGACAGTTTAGGAAACTACAGTAATTTCACTACTATAAAGCGCACCAGATTATAAGGCACACTTACGGGTGTCAGCAAAATTCTGAACTTTTGCTGACAGATAAGGCGCACTGAACTATAAGGCACACTTTTTTTTTTTGCAGCAAGGATCCACTGCCGGCTCCCCCCGTGCGGTTGCTGGTCGAGGCCCCGCCTGCACCCAGCAGCCATGTCCCTGGCAGCTTCCCCCGTGGCTCGCGGCTCACACTTCCGGGTCGGCAAATTTCTGAACTTTGTCCATATATAAGGCGCACTGGACTATAAGGCGCAGTTCCGGGTTCGGGCCAAAATTTTAGTCAAAAGGGTGTGCCTTATAGTAATGGAATTACTGTAATTGGAGAAGTTAGTTTGATTCGTGACATACATTTTAAAGCAAGTAAACGCTGGAAAACAACTCTTTTTGGATTTTCGGCTTTTCACAGGTAACATCGGTTTCCTGGGCCTTCCCATGTAGCTCAGGCTGAGTGGGGGCCGGGTCCTGTTTTTAACTAAGGGCCCTGATGGCCGGGGGAAGGAGAAGCATTTTGCCAAGATCTTAGCTTTCCTGTCTCCCCGAGTGGCCACAGCTTGGCTGGGGCCCTGCCGCCATCTCAAAGCAGCCATGGGGAGGCGAAGCCCCCCAGCCGCCCACACAGCTTAGGGGAAGGCAGCTGGGCTCCATTTCAGCAGAGCCCCCCCACGCATGTGGTTGCTGGGCTTTGCAGTTTCATCCAGGTTTTCTAGAGTGGCCTTCGTGGCCTGAGATCCTGGCACGGCTCCAGCATGGCCTGGCCCATTTCCTGCACCTACTGTGTGAATTTTTAACCCTTCCAATGCTCAGATAAAACTTGCAGACCTCCTATCCTCCTTTGAGTAAAAAACAATAGAGCAGAAAGAAATACACTAAAGTCAGTAAAGTAAGAACCAAGTTTCCAGATGGGAGGAGATTGAGGAGACACTGTGAAAGTTAGCTGAAAAATCTTTTTGTAAGCTATGGGGTGGACTGGACTGCACTGAAGATTCCTATAAATTGTGGAAAAGACATGGGAAGGTTGAAGTGTTTGAGAAAAAGATCCTTTCCTCTGAGGGAAAGGGAGTCTGTTCTTAGAAAAATGAAGTATGAACAGAGGAATTTGAAGAAAAAGAGATAGAGAGAACTTTTGTTTTTGAACAACTTACCCTAAAAAGTAATACCCCCTGAGTTTGACATAGCTCACAAACACAGCTCTGGGAAGGCTGTGAAGATGGGAGGAGTTTCATGATTTGCAGATTTTTTCCTGTGCAGATGTGAATCTTGAAAGTAAAAACACAAGAGAACTTTATTTTTCTCTTGGAAAAAAATCCTATAGTGAAACAAAAAAACCCTCCTCTCCCTAAAGTAAACTGAAACGATTATTCAAGTAAAGAACAGACTAAAGTGTCTCTGTATATTGTTGTTAAGAAGATGTTGGAGGTGGGAGGGAGGAGGGAGTGGTCTAAAAATCTAATTCTGAATTTCTTATTTTCTCTGTGTTGTTAATAAAAGTTTTTCTTTTTACCCTTTTAAGTTTTAGGCCTGCCTTGTTTTTGCTCCTAATCCTATCACACAACAGAAATTGCGTATATTAAAATTGGAAAACCTAAACTAAACCAAGACAGGCCAGGATCCTGTCTCTTGTGAAATCTCTTCGACAGGAAGTTCAGCTGGCACAGACCCTGCCTTTGAACTTTGCTGTTCACAACATCCAGCCAGGAGACTGGGTCCTAGTTAAGGAGTGGAAAGAAGCACCACTGGTGGTGAAGTGGCATGGACCTTTCCAGGTGTTGCTGACCACAGAAACAGCCATCAAGACAGCTGAACACAGGTGGACCTATCACACTTGGGTCAAGGTCTCTAAGGCCCCAGAGATTTGGAATCTCAGCTGGAGGAGAAGAATGGGAAGCTGCGACTGATACTCCGCAGGAGTGGACTGGAGCAGTAGCCAGTGTGTCGACATCAGGGGAAGCCTCATGTGCCTACCCGCAGACTGCCTGCTGAAACAGTTTGTGTGAGCATCCCTCCTCTCAGATCTCCAGTCACTGGGGGGGGCTAATCCTCGCTGTCATTGTTTTCTTTATGTTAAGCTGTTTCTGTGCCTTCACTCACTACAGGTGGTGCGGAAGACAACGTGAAAGTGAAAATTAGGTTAGGAAATTAGATTACACCATTAGAATGTTTCTTTTAATAATCTTACCTTTATGTTGTCAGTTAGGTTGGGGCCAAAAATGGGAAAATAAGTTTTTTAATCTTAGGAGAAGAAGTAGCAAAAACTTTAACCTTAGCAATTGTTGGGTCTGCGGAGGGCCAGGGGGATCTGAAAACTGGCCATGGGTGGCCAGCCCAGTTGAACCTAAATGGTGGGTTAGAACCCTGAGTGAGGTCCGTAATGGAACAGGATTTTGGGATGAAGAAGCAAGTCCACGGTGGCTTCATTCTTCTGAAAGAGGCACTTATTGTCTAAATAGAACAGGAAGCATATACATAGGAAAAAGCATTTGTAACTGGACTTTATGTTTGGGTTTAGATTGTTGGACCCCCAACTGCCCTCCTTATGATTGTTCCAGATATCAAGGCAGATGGAATCAAACGCATGTTAAGCTCACTAATGGTAGCTGGGTAAGGTGTTCCTACTATAATTACCAGAAGGATTTTGAAGGCTGTAAAGCAGTGGAGAATGATAAGTTTTTTGACCCCCTTATTTTTAATCTGCCCCTGAGATAATTACACAAGTAGGACACATGTTGAGTGTGACTATCAGTGGAAGTGGTAACACTGGAATGGAACTCAAACCCTTTTTAGTAGGTTCTGGTCCAGATCTAACAAATCAGATCTGGGATGTAACTGCAGGTGGAAACCTCATGTGGGAGCTTGGAAATGCAAATACTGTGATTCTTATGCCAGGGCAACTATTGTTGGGGGACCACTAGGCCCAGGAAGCAAGCTTTATTTTGATCCACCAATTGGGAAGGTCTCTTTGCCAAAGGGACCTGGGCTTTAAAGGGGCATTACTGGATTTGTGGCCAATATACCTATAGCAGGTTACCCCCAAACTGGTCAGGGATATGTTGTGTGGGGTATATGAGATTGTTGCTCTTTCTGTTACCACAACTTCAGGGAAGTTAGTTAAGAATCAAGGTATATGATGATCTAATTAGAGAAAAGTGGTCAATTGATGTATCCCTGGCTGAAGGGAGCACCCAAATGTGGGGTGAAGATGAATGGCCACCTGAACGAATCATACACCACTATGGACCAGCCACTTGGAATCCTAATGAATTAATATCAGGTGCCAGAGAACCCATTTATAATTTAAATCGGATAATTAGGTTACAAGCTGTCTTTGAAATAGTAAGTAACTAGACAGCTATAGCCCTTGACCTTCTTGCTGACCAGTCTACTCAGATGAGAAATGCAATATTTCAACACCGGATGGTATTAAGACTATTTATTAGCAGAAGAAGGGGGAATGTGTGGCAAATTTAATGACTCGAACTGCTCTTTGCAAATAGATGACAATGGAAAGGTGGTGAAACAAATAACAAAAGGAATGAGAAAGTTAGCTCATGTACTGGTGCAAACATGAAAAGGATAGGAATGGGACATGTTTCCATGGTTACCTGGTGGACTATGGGTTAAACAAATGCTTTTTTTCCTCTTATGTGCTCTAGCAACTCTAATCATTTTACCATGCATGATCCCTTGCTTAGTACAACTTAACATGTGATCAAAGGGATGCACGTAACAGCCATGCTTACTGATCCAGTGATGGCTACAAAAGAACAGAAATTGATGTCACTGCAAATAATTTCAAAACCAAAAAAGACCGAGGAACAAGAAAGTAAGTCAATGATAGCTAAAGTTTGTAAAGACGGTTATTAAAAAATAAAAGAGGAGGGATTGAGAGGAATGACAGATTTGTCTCTACAAACAAGCTGTGGGTCTGCTGGTAGATAAGACTAGCACTGAGAGATAAAAGAAACAATTAAATGGATTCCATTGATTGATGAATGGAAAAAGATATTTGACTTTACAAACAAACTGTAGGTTTGCTGATAAATGAAACTGGATATTGAAAGATGAAAGAAGCAATGGTGAAAAACTATGAATTTTATAAGAATTAAAATTACAAGGGAGAGTTATACATTAGAAGGGAATCTTAGGCATCAGGAGTTTTGGGAAGTCTGTACCTGTCAAGTACCTCAGCCAATAGGGAAAGGGAGAGGGAAATGCGGCCAGGAAAACAGGATGAAAGGAGGCTGCATCCTCCAAAAACTGGAGATCCCAGGGGAATGCCCCATGGCCTCTCCCTTTATTCGAATAAAGCAAAAAGGACTCCTCTGTCTCCTTTTTGGACATAAACCTCTGGTGTTTGTGGATTAATTTTCCTGACATAGAACTCTTCAATGTTTTTCTTAAACTGGCTGGAGTAGTTAGGAGCCAAACAGGATGGAGAAACCGCATTAGAAATGCTGCCAGCAGCCCCCACCAAATCACCCAGCAAAGACCAAGAGGAGTGGGAAGTGAATGGCACCTCAAGCGAGTGAGCAGAAAAAAAGGGCAAAAAAATGAGCAGAGAACAGCCGTAACATGCCAGAGTCCCCCCGCAGCCGCCGGCACCAGCAATGCCTGTATCGTGCATAAGCTCGCTAATGCCACGACCACCCGAGCCGCTGCCACCCCATGCATCCGCGGAATGCCAGGGGGCCTCCCACGCCTCAACTAAAGAAACAATTTTTGTGCTCTGTACCCCATAACGCGCCACAGAGACAGCCCGCTGTTATAAGTGCGTGATATATTTTTGGCTTTTCGCGACTATTGGGATAAATGCTATATGTATAATGCTAAAATAGCTTTTCTGTATAAATATAGGGGTTTTTTCTTTTCTTCTAATAGCAAAAGTTAGACATAAGTTTTTTAGAGATAGCATGCTTAAACTACCTGCCTAGTTGAGATAACAGCCCGTGAATGCGTGATGGGGCCCTGCAGCTGACACAACAATTATCAACACTCACCGGCTGCAAAAGGCCAAAACCACCACCCAAATTAAAAGATGATAAGAAGAGGATTAAAACCACAAGCCAAGAAACACGCATGCTCTAAAAAGGTGGACCCAAGGAGTGGCCATGCTAAGCAGTTCCCAGAATGTTTTTACTATACATGAGAGACTATGAATATGCAACAAGTTGATGTATTGTAAAGTGAATTTAAAGGGGCGTTCCCGAAGCAACTGTGTGCTCTTGGCAGCTTGCCAAGCACCCGGCCATTTTAACCCTGTGCTTTATGTGTGTCTCCTATTGTCTTTTTATTAAACTTTTTAAATTTTACCAGGACAGTGAAACACGTTTTTCACACCGACAAAAAAAACCCCAAAACCACAACATGGCGGATGTCATGCGCTACAGATGCGACTCTCACCCAACATGGCGGAGAGCACATGGCTGCAGACTCACTCACCCAAAATGGCGGAGCGTGCGCACCACAGAAGCAGCCCGCCAAATCATCTCAAAATGGTGGAGCACGGAAAGCAGCCCATGGTGGAAGATACTGCGCCGAACATGTGGAGGCAGCGGATGGAGCCGCCCCTATCGTGGCGCCACTGGGTCCCTCCCGTGCGCCAAACTGACCCCGGAAGCATCACAGCACCAGAAACTGGAAAAGAAACCAGCAGCCCTCGCTGCCGGAAGAGCTCCAACAGTTCGTTCACCCTATGACGCGTGGCATCGCCAGTGCCCGGAGCTGTGGACAGCAGCATACCACCGCACCCACAGTCGGAACTCAAAAAATTTGGGAAACACCACGACAGCCAGCATCGCAGTCAGCACCGAGAAGCTGGGAGACCCAGACAACACAGACGGCACCCAAGACCGCAAAAACATAACACCAAGCAGCTGCAAGCAGCCACCAACACCAGCGAGGCGGAGCGGAGTTCCTCGTTGTCCTCGACAGACCGCGTTGCCTGGCAACGACTACAGCAACTGTATCCAGTACTCTTATACCATCAACAAATTATTGTGTTTACTGGGGCTGGGGGAGGAAAACCAAAAGATAGCCCATTCTTCTTTGATCCTTTGAATCCTGGAAAAGATCCTAACAGTGTCACAGGAAAGCCCGTACTGCCCTGTGCTGTGCAGAGGTGGCAGGAGCCAGGTGGGGCTCTTCCTAGCAGCATGCTTTCCCCTCCGCCTGCCCTCTGCAAAAGTGAAGAGAGAGAGGCAGAGTGGGGGAGGGAGCTTGCGTGGAACCCCAGCGTCCGTCCCAAGGGGCTGCAGAGGGGGAACAACCCAAAAAAGCCCGGGGGTCAGTGAGAGCAGCACCGCGACTCCCCTCAGCACCGCGCATGTGGGACCCATTCACTATTCTTTCCACACCCCGCGTTGCTATGGAAGCGCTAGACCCGACTTCGCCTCCAGCTGATTGGTTCCGTCCTGGAGCCTGGCACTCCTTTGACACACCCACTCGCAGCCTACCGCAGCTCAAGGAAACACACCACCCCGGGGCGGCCCCAAGCAGCTGCCCCCACGCCGGAACCGGGGAATGGGGACTGGACAGAGTAGCCACGAGGAGCGGCAGGCGCCCTTCCAGCTACCGTCGTGAGCCACTCGCACCGTTCCTGCAACAGCCCCAGCTCCGTCTGCTGCAAACCTTCGTGAACCGACACTGAAACCTAGCTCAACAAGTACAGTATTTTCACGACTATAAGGCGCACCCTTTTGACTAAAATTTTCCCCCGAACCAGGAAGTGCGCATTATAGTCCAGTGCACCTTATATAATGTACAAAGTTGCGAAATTTGCCAAACCGGAAGTGTGAGCCGCAATGGGGGGGGCGGTGCCACGGGAGCGCCGAGTCACGAAAGGGGGCAGGAGCGGGTGGCCACGGCCAGCAGGAGACGCAAGGGGAGGGAGGGAGATGCCGCCGGTCTCAGCCTGGGCGCGGGGGAAACAAGAAGCTGGGCAGCGCCGCCCCCGGCCAGCAGCAGCCGCACAGGGAGAGAGGGAGCGGGCAGTGCTACGCCGCCCCGAGCCGGTCCCTGAACTGCAGCAACCCCGAGGTGTGAGCCGTGGCCACCCCAAACTGCGGCAGCCATGAGCCGTGGCCGCCCCAAGCTCCGCCTCGCCAGCCAGGGGCGGACGGGAGTGCCAGGCCCCGCGCACGGGGAGGGCATTTGGGGCTGTGTTTAAAGGCTACACCAATCTGTGAAAAATGTTTGCAAATTGAGCACGTGCCAGTAAACTCCACGATCGCAGGATTCTGTTACTAAATAGCTACTTTGTTGCGCACGGCACGGATCTTCACGGCAAAAAAAAAGTGTGCCTTATAGACTGGTGCGCTTTATGGTCGTGAAATTACTGTAACTTTTTCTTCAGAAAACTGCAACACCTGCACAAGCCTTCTGAAAAAGCAACTGCAAACTAAGCCTATCATTTCTACAGTTAAACTGTAAAACTTTTTTTATTATTCAGATAACGATTGCTATGTGATTTAAAGAGTCAGCACTGTTGTTGTACCTGTGTTACCACTGTTACAATACCACCCTGTAACTCTCTGCATTGCTTGAATTACATTTTATAAATAGATACTCCTGTAATTATTTTAAATTACAAGTTATCCTTTCAAGTAAAAATTAAATGATATTTCCTCAAAGTACTTTTAATTTATAAGAACAGCATCCATTCTACTACTTCCCTAATATAGAAAAGGTTACTTACTAGCATTAAAAAACCTAACCCTCTTTCATCCTAAAGCAGAGTACTGAAAATACATAAACTCTTTTGTTAAACATACTCTCCTTAAAATATGTACTGTATTTAATAACCTAAAAGTTTCCATAGACTCCACAGCTTTAAATTGTTTAATTAACATTTCAGTTGCAGTTTTCTAAATACTTATCTCTTATCACTTCTAAAATCACTACCTTTAATATTTCTACATAGCTAAAACATTCATGCCAACTCCTGTTAAAATTAACATCAAGTTTCTAAATACAGCAAGCTTATCACTGCTATCACTACAGTACTAATTTACATGTTTTCTTATTTTCAACCAAAATATAAACATAGATTTAAATATTAAGCTTTTACAACTAAATATGAAGATGCAATATTTACAGAATTGTGATAATTTGAGATTACAAGAGTTAAAACTATACATGAAAAGATAACAGAAACTTCTAAATTAGCAAAATAGTTTGCCTTGCAGCTTTGAGGTCATGTCCTATACCTTTCCTGAAGAAAACATATTATTTAAAGATGCATAATCATCCCAAAACACATTTAAATTACAGTAATTTCACGACTATAAGGCGCACCCTTTTGACTAAAACTTTCCCCCAAACCCGGAAGTGCGCCTTATAGTCCGGT
>PYHW01010078.1:138747-151088 GCA_013186435.1 Turdus rufiventris
TTTTTGCAGTGAGGAGCCGCACGGCGCGCAACAAAGTAGCGAATTACTGGCAGGTTCTCAATTTGCAAACATTTCGCCGCGATTTTTCGCTGATTTTTTGGGGCCATTTTTAGGCGCTTTTCAGCAACTTTTCGTGGCCATTTTTCACCACTTTTTCAGCCGCTTTTCACGGCGATTTTTCGCCTCTTTTCAAGGCGATTTTTCTCCGCTTTTTGCCGCGATTTTTCGGCGCTTTTTGGCCGTTTTTTGCCGCCTTTTCGCGGCGATTTTTCGATGCTTTTTGGCCGCTTTTCACCGCGATTTTTTGCCGCTTTTTCGCGGCGATTTTTTGCCACTTTTTGGCCGCTTTTCCGCGGTGCTTTCTCGCCGCTTCTCGGCGCTTTCCCGTGGTGCTTCTTGGCGCTTCCCCGCGGCCACACCACTTCCCCCCACTTCTCCCTGGCCAGCGACCACACCGGTTCCCAGTTTCCCCCGCCCGGCGGCCGCGGCTCCCGCGGTTCCCGACTCCCCCCGCACGGCCGCAGCTCCCGCGGGTCCTGGCTCAGTTTGCAGATCGCACTTCCGGGTTTGCAATTTTCCGAACTTTGTCCATCATATAAGGTGCCACCGGACTATAAGGCGCACTTCCGGGTTCGGGGGAAAATTTTAGTCAAAAGGGTGCGCCTTATAGTCGTGAAATTACTGTACATCTTCATTAACCACCACCCCTCCTTCCCATCCTTTAGCATGCATACAGATAACATTCCCTTCGTTTATAGCCCCCCCCCTCCCCCCAAAAAGCCCATAAAATGTCCATTCAGTTCACTTAGTCTGTAACCTGGGCTCTGTTATGGTGGTCACTTGGAACAGGAGTAGTGCATTGTGTGGAGTCGTTTGGCACCAAAGGCAGCTCAGATTGTGTCACTGCTGCACTTGCACTGTTTTTTGCAAATCTCATCTACCACTAGTTCAGGTGGTCCCTTTTATAGTACTACTTCTAGTATGAAACTCAAATCATGGGTTACAACAGTTTAATCACATATCCATTATAATCTCCACCCCTGGTCCTTTTGGATCAGGCTATAGAGTTTTGTATCACAATGAACTCCATGCCTTGCCTGCATTCCAGCATGTATTCTCCATGGGCTGCAGTCCTTTTGGAGGCATACCTGTTCTACTATATGCTTATCCACAGACTAGCCACTTTGACTCCAGCTCATACTGGAGTTCCTCCATGTCCAGTATGGCAGCACTAAACCATGGCATGATTTCATTCAGGCCATGATAGTCCACTGTTAGTCCCCACCCTCTGCCAGACTTTTGCAGGCCATATGGAACTATTCGAGTGATTGAGTATTACTGCTTACTCCTTGGCTCTCCAATTGATGAATCAGCTTTAGCCAGGGTCATCAGTCACTCTTGTTAACTCAATCACCTTCTATTCACCCCCCAGGTGGCACCTCCTTCTTGTCCCAGGGTCTTTTTCAGATGACAGATGGAAAGAAATTCCCTGAAAAACCTAACCCACAACACAGTCCTAAAGAATTTTGTCTTAGTACTGATTAGTATAAGATAAACCAATAAAACACCATTTTTATGGTGCAATATAAACCACAAACAGGAATTTTCAAGTACAATTTTGAACAGAAGAGTGCAAACTTACGGAGGTAGTATCTCTGCAGCCATGAATATTTTCTCCACCAATTCCGAAAGTATACTGAGTAGATGTGCCAAATTAGTGTTTACGTCCTCATTTTTTTCTAACTTTGAAGGATTTAACTGAAACCAAAAGGGAAAAAGACATAAATTTTCTCTCTTGAATAGAACTACACATAGATAATCTGATAATACTACACACTGAATACAAATTCAAAATAAATTAAATATTCTATGGCTGTACAAATCTCGTACAAAACTTACAAATCTGTTTCAAGGGCTGGCCAGAAAACTAAAGTGAAAAAGCAAAGTTTTTAAGTTTTAGTGCACTATGCTTTTAACAGCACATTTAACACTATCTGCAAGTACCCATCTTTTTCTAACTATGTATATTTTCATCTTTTAATCCAGTATTCTGAGGAAACAGAAGAAGACGTTAGGAGAGTTGTTTTAGAAATAAAGATAAGATCTAGCACAAGCAGTTAATGTAAGGGAGTTTAAAAATTAAACTTAGTTCAGACATTGACTTCTAGCATATCTGGAGCTTAAAACAAGTTATTTAAGGTAGACCATTCAGTAACTGAACTTACAACTGCTAAAGAATAAATATATAATTTAAAGAAATTTGAGTTTAAAAGCTTATTTAAAAGTGATGCTATGAACATTGTTCAAGCTCACATTTAGGAAAAAACCTCATAATCAGTTCAGTTCCAGTACTGAAATTATTTCTGAAGGGTTAATAAATGTTTCTAAAGCAAATAACCAGTAGATCATCATTTCAACAAATCATAATTTAAAAAAAACATAGTTCAATTTATCACCTCACAGGACTGCTTGCTCTCCATTATCTTTAAAATACTGTCTTTTAGTGCATGATGAACAAAACGTGTTGCTGTAGCTTTCATATATTGCTCCATAAGTGTACTTGCTAAAGTGGTGGCACGAAACAAAGTAGTAGCTTCATCTGAAAAAAATGAAGTGTAAAGTTGGGAAAAAGAGACAACAAAAAGCAGAGGGGAAAAATAAGCTATGTTCACTGTTTGGTATATGATGCAAGAGGAGACAGAAATTAAGACATGGGAGTCATTCCCTCCCCAGAGTTTCAGCTAATATTAGTGTAATTGGTACAGTACCTTCCATGTTTATTTCCCTGTCATTTAGTGTTCGTAACAATAGCGACTCAAGCTTTTCATGAAGAAATATCTTCAATAAAATGCCAGCCAACAGTGTTCTATCCTGGCCACAAACATGTGATAAGGCATAGACTACATGCATCTCTTTCTGGAGTATGAGCTAAAAGAAAACCAAAACAATGTTAAGAAATTTGTGTTCAAATAACAGTCACCACAAATGCAACTTAGCAACATCCGTAAGTGTTATTGAAATTTCTCTCAAACAACAAAGAAAGTGAATTTTGACAGAAAAAAATGAGGAAACAAACTTAATACCTCTTTAAACTCACTGTACTCCTCTTCTGGCATGATCTTCTCCATAGAATATCGTGCTCGAACACGCAAAGATCCTGGCTCAATACCTTTCAGTGGTATATGGGAACTGAGTTGAAACCACTCATCTGTTGCATGCCCTTTCTGTAATCGGCTTAATTGGCAACGCATAAACACTTTAAGAAAAAAACATTGTTAAATAGGTTATCTCCAGCAAAACAGCGCTAGCATTGAGTAAAAAAATATTTTTTTTTTTAGCACGTCACCTTGTTTCAGCAAAAGAGTATTAATAAAAATGATCAAAATTTGTATCATCAAGTATATGGACAGATTACCTCAGATGGTTTAACAGGCTCCTGAAAACTGAAGTTGAAACATAAAGCATGCTGTAAATACTGTATACCCAGAGATATTTAAAAAGTTTTCTTTTTAATGCCCAAACAGGGGAAAAAGCCTCTCTGTTCGCTCGCTACCTATCAAACCTAGGCAGCAATCAGAAAATTAAAACAGGTGAAATGATTAGAATTCACTGTCCTCTTTTGAATCCCTGGGCTCGTACCCCTATCAGGTCTGCTCTTGAACATCTTTGTTACCATTTTTAGTCTTTATTTTTAGTCTTTATTTTTAGCCTTTTTTTTTAGCTTTACTACATCTTTCCCAGATGTTGTTAGATGTATTTCTTTAATACTTTGAAACTCCTAAGTTTAAGGCTGCAACATTTTATGCAAAACATAAAAAGTCCTTCCCAGACAGGTTACTGCCCAAATAATGACAAGTTAACCACATACGACAAAAACATTAATTCACCTTTTTTTTTGGGGGGTGTTGGTACTTTAAAATTACTAAGTAATGACCTGCACCAGCCTATTCAACCATAATTGAAAGTCTGATCTGACAGCCAACTAGTAAGCTGCAGTAGTCAGACCACTGAACATTGCAAATTAAGCATGTGCACTCCTGAACAGACTGTCTGGAACTTCTAAGCAAACACTCTTTTTCTGCATCTCTTGATGATATCTACTTTTAATCAAGTCCCTCACATTTAAACAAAACAACTCCCCAAACAAAAAAAACCCAATCATCCCCACAAAAATCAAAACAATCAAAAACACTATCACACACTTCTTTTTCACTTTTCTGCAAAACATTTAAACAGTTCTAGCAGACTTTCCACTGCTCCAGTTCTGCAGTATGTTGGGTCATCATTTGCATAATCAGATAATGGAACAGAATGACATCATATTTCTAATATAGATTTAATATCTCATATTCTTTGGAGTTGATGAATTGATAAGGTAACACATTTAAGTCAGGTAGTGGATAAACCAATTCATCATCATCTGCTACTTATCACAAGTGCGGACTGGACTGTCTTTACACCAGATAATCAATTGACTTTCCCAAAATATTTCTTCTGAGCAAAGCTCTCGGGTCCTCAACTGAGCAACATGCTTTCTTCTTGTTTTGATTGTGCATACAAGGCATGTATCTCACTGATAGGAACAGTGAGATAGAGGATTCAGAATAACCTGATTGAAAGGAATGAGGGATTTGTCTTTTAAAACTATGGCTCTCCTAGTAGATAAAACTAGATACTGAGAGATAAAAGAAACAATGGGAACAATTCGGCTGATTGATAAATTGAATGAGAGAGATTTGTCTTTCCAACCAAACTGTAGGTCTGCTGATAAATAAAATGGATACTGAGAGATGAAAGAAACAATGGGAAGAACCATAAATTCCATAGTAATTCCACCGATTGACACAAGGAAAAGAAAAAAAAGGGAGGGGTATACATTAGAAGGGGATCTTAGGCATTTTGGGAAGTCTGTACATCTCAAGTACCTCAGTCAATGAGGAAAGAGAGAGGGAAATGCAGAAGGGAAATTAGGATAAAAAGGAGGCTGCGTTCTCTAAAAATTTGAGAGACCCCATGGGAAATGCCCGTGACTTCTCCCTTTATTCAAATAAAGTCAAAGGACTCCTCCGTCTCCTTTTTGGACATAAACCTCTGGTGTTTGTGGATTCATTTTCCTGACACTGATGATTTAATTTTTTCCCATGGTTATATAGTAGCCCTTCCTAGTGATTATATAAATATTATAATCATATTTTGATCTTAAAAGATTGAAACAGAAACATCAACATATGGACCGCAAAATACTTGTTATAATTTATATTCAAAAAATTTAAGGAACACTTTCTGCTACTTAGAAAAGTATATTGAACTATTAGGCTATGATCAATAAGAGACTGACATTAGTTGAGAATTTAAGGATGTTTAAACTTTGCAGTCTAGCACATTATGATAGAATAACAAATATACAGAAAAACCTCCAAAAGTTGATCCATTCTTCGCAATCACAGTCAAAAACTGTATACAACAACCTTGGAACAAGAATGCTTTACATGATCAACATTAGCAAAACTAAAAGGCAAAACTGAGGTTTCTTAATGGTTTGTTTGCTAATCAAGCTTAGGGATTAATATTTAGTAAAAAGCACAGTAATTTCACAACTATAAGGCACACCAGATTATGAGGCGCACCTCCGGGAGTCGGCAAATTTCGCAACTTTGTACATTATATAAGGTGCACCAGACTATAAGGTGCACTTCTTTTCGCAGCGAGGATCCGCACGCAACAAAGTAACAAAATAGTAACGGAATCGTGCGATCGCAGGGTTTACTGGCTTGGCTCGGGGCCGGGCGGGCTCGGCGCCGCTCGGGGCTGCCACTAGTGCTGGGCACCCGAGCCGCACGGGGTGCCAGGAGCCTGTGCCGTGCCGTGGTGCTGGGACCCTGTGCTGTGCTGTGGTGCCAGGAGCCCGTGCCCCGCCACGTTGCCAGGCAACTCTGCTGCGTGGCAGTGCTGGGCGCCCTTGCTCTGCTGCTGTGCCAGGAGCCCATGCCACGCCGCGCTGCTGGAAGCCCGAGCCGTGCTGGGATGCAGGAAGCCCGTGCCAAACCACGTTGCTGGGCAACTCTGCACCTGTGCCTCACTGCTGTACTGGGAGCTCGCGCCCCGCCATGGCGCTGCCGGCTTCCCCTATGGCTGTCCTGGCTCGCACTTCCGGATTGGCAAATTTCGCAACTTTGTACATCATATAAGGTGCACCGGACTATAAGGCGCACTTCCGGGTTTGGGGGAAAATTTTAGTCAAAAGGGTGCGCCTTAAAGTCGTGAAATTACTGTACTTGTAACAACTGTTAGGCAAGTGGGTGTCTGCTCTGCAGGCAACAGAGAGGAGGCAAAGGGATGAAGTTACAAGATAATTATGGTAAGAAACAAAATATCTTGAAAGCCAAAAAATCACATTGTGTGCCTCAGAATTCAAGTGTGGGTTTTTCGGGGAGGGTTCATTTTGGTGGGTCTTTTGTTTAGTTTTTTTTTTGAAAGCTAATAAGTCTTACCATCTTGTTACTAGTTTTCTGGAATAGAATAATAGAAACAAAACAGCTGAAGAAGCTGTAAAAATAACAGGAGGAAAGTACAGTCTTGGGAACACAGAGGAGATAGAATGGGGGGAAAAACAAGATGCTACAAGGACTGAGGCAAATTTTGTTCTATAGACTGTCAAATTGGAGTTTTTAAAAAATTATTTTCAAGTGAAGAAATTACTACTGTTTTTCCCTCTTTCTCACTGGAAGCAACAAAAAAACCCTGAGAAGGACAAAAATAATCCCACACAGTTGAGCTTAAAAATTTAAAGAAATTAGCTTAATGAAACATAACATTTTATGAAGGAGATTAGTTCTGACAGCTTCTCTTTTTTATTGTAAACATGGTCATGGTATAACATAATAGGTATACTGGAATAGAGCTAGAAAAGCCATCAGATATATAGTATTGGATTACTGTGCATTTTACTACTGAAAAACATGCAGGTTCTTACTGTAAAAACATTAATGTGAAATCAGTAACAGACATCTAAAACATACCAATACAGCTGTATGATAGTCACAGAATATACTTCATTCTCTTGTGACAATGTTTGACAAGAGCAATGCAAACTCTATCCATTGTTAAAGTATATATGCATCCTTTACATAAAAATACTTACATATATCTGGATCTTTACTTTTCTTTGTTTTGTTACTAAGACTTATCTCAAATCTATTAATATCAGATGAAAGATCACTGGGGAAAAAGACAGAAAGCCCCAATTAATACTATATTTGGCCAACATTTAAATTTATTCTGAAGTTATTTCAATCCTGAGTTATTATGACCAGCCAAAGACAATCATATTAACAAAGATACTTAGATTCATACATAAAATTCTATTCATGCATTTGTGGATCCTATATAACCATGCATACAGTATTTTAAAAAAGCATATACAAAACAGTACAGTGCAAAGGATCTTAAATACAATGCAACTTTGAAGTAAAATTCAGTAATTCAGTAAGATTAAGACTTACTCAAAGACAAATTCTTCTGACCATACAGGGTTCTGACCTTCCCTGATATGTGTTTTTGCTACCTGGACACTGTTCAGGTAGATGTTACAATATGGATTAGTAAAATGTTTTACTGGGAGCGTATGAGCTTCTTCTACATGCAAGATAAGACTGCTGACCTAAAGAAAATACACAAAGTTTATTTATTTATTTATTTAAGAAAGTATGGAATTCTTTCCCACAGCCCTCCTCCCACCATGTGGAGGCTTAATGTTAAGGAATAAATATTAAATACAAAATATAATTTCCTAATAGAAAGAGCAGGGAAGAGGAATAATGAAAGAAGATTTTAAGAGGCACCAGGGACAAAGTAAGAGCAACAACTTGAAAATAAACCTCCAGCACCATAGCTTTACCTCATTTTTTATTTTAAAACCATCACTATAAGATTTGCAATTACTAACTTTTCTACGCATAGAAAATTCTGCTGAAGCTAAGGACTTGCATCTTAAGTAAGAACTGTGGACAAATGCAAACACAATGCTGCATTTCATGCTTTCCTAACAGATTAGGCTCAATTGAAGCCAGCAATGATCCCTGGCAGCCAAGAGGGCAAACCACATCCTGGGGTGCATCAAGCACAGCATAACCAGCCAGTCAAAAGGGATGATTATCCTGCTGTACTTAGCATTGGAGCAGCCTCACCTTGAGTACTGTGTGCAGTTCTGGGCCCCACCATTTAAGATGGATGTGAAGGTCCTTAAATGCATCTAGAGAAGGGCAACAAAGCTGGTGAAGGAGTTGGAATTAATGTCCTATGAGGAGCAGCTGAGGATACTGGGTTTGTTGAGTTTGGAGAAAAGGAGGCTGAGGGGTGACCTCATTGTTCTCTACATACAGCTTCCTGAGGAGGGGAAGTGGAGAGGGAGGTGCTGAGCTCTTCTCCCTGAGATCCACTGACAGGATGTGTGGGAATGGTTCAAAGCTGCCCCAGGGGAGGTTTAGATGACATTAGGAAGCATTTCTTTACCCAGAATATGGTCAAACAGTGGAACAGGCTTTTCCCAGAGAGGTTGTTGATGTCCCAAACCCATCAGTGTTTAAGAGGTACTTGGACGATGCCTTTACTTAATACTATGCTTTAACTTTTGGTCAGCTCTGAATTGATCAGGGTGTTGAACTAGATGATTGTTGTAGGTCCCTTTCAACTGAAATATTCTATTCTCTTCTAAAATCCAGTAGATTTCATAACATTCTTTTGTTTAACACACTAAACTGTTTTGTCCCTGTTATAAGGAAGATATTAGTCTGTACCACAGATTCTCAAAATAAGAGCACTTGGAAACTTAATTTCCAAAAAATGAGAAATGAACACTGAACGCATTTACATTAAATACATTTTAAACAGTCTACTATTTTACAAACTTCTGAATGGAATGCAATTCATAGCATAATCAAATATCTACAGATATTAACTGAAGTCAATTTAGTCAAATACAGGAAATATCATACTTGATCAGGTCAAAATTTAATTTAAATGCAAATATTCAGTACCAGAAATGTCAAAGGACAGTTTGAGAAACTCTGAAACTGCTATAACTTCTGTATGGCAGTCATGGAAGTATGATTTTTGATCTTTATACACTTCATCTACCTTGATCATTCATGCTTTTTATAGTTTTCACCTTTCTAAATAGTCCAATACTTCCCACAGTTATTTACCTGGAAATTCTTTTACTCATTCCACCCTATAGTTTTCTCATTTTCTTTATACATTTGATATAAGATGATCAAAAATAACAGTATCCTAAATGAGAATACCATAAATATTAAATAGTATCTATGCTCTATACTATTCCTTCATGCAACCTAACATTTGCTTTGTGTTTGCAAGTACAGAATTATTTCAGATGATCACTCTGTAGGTGCTTCACTTTTTTGGCTCCAAATTTCTTCTGCCTTTCATATATCATTTGACCTAGTTTAGTTTACTTCAGAAGTATTCAATCATCTTTAATCTCGACCACAGAATAATTCTGCATTTCCTAAAAAAACTCCACCCATAAAACATATTCCTTTTCCTATAGACTGGTAAAACAGCTTCTTCCAACATTCATAGTGTTCAAAGATACCAGGGATTCTCGATTCCCATTATTCTTCAATCATCACTTATGTAGTCATTTATGATTATCTGTCCTCTACCTCTGAAAGAAATTCTGGACACAACAGTACTCTCAAGAAACCAAAAGAATATATACCACAATCACAGTTAAGTATGTATTTGTCACTGAAAAATAAATATATTAGTTATACCATTATTTTGGTTACATGTGACATAAGTCTGTCAAATCTGGTGAACTGTAAGAGTTAAGACAATACAAATGCTGAATTGTTGACACTTTTACTTAAATGTGATCAGAAATTAATACCTAGCAAAACATCTGCCAATTGCCTAAACACCATTTTGATCTTTGTGTATATAGATATCATATAGAGAGTGGAAGTCATTCCCGTTGGTTTAACAAAGGTACTGTATAACTCCAAGAAAAAGAAAGCACATGCAGAATTTACTATTGTTGAAAGGAAAGTTCTGACACATATCATCATTTTGCAACAAGGAGGTAACCTCTCCCCCTCTTCCCCCCCCATATCTGTATAGCTTCACCTGACGTAGACGTTTATTTGATGTCCCCGGACTGTTTTTCCTTAAGCTGCAAAACATCTGCAGAGCCTTCATCCAGTCCTAAAAGATAAAGGCACAAAACAGTGTAACAAAAAGTCAGATACAGATTCTTGCAATAGAACTGACATATAAAAAAGTATATGAAGTTGTTTCTATAGCTTAAAAAGAACCAACTTGTATACAAATCAGAGAATATAACTTTGAATAGTAAAGCAAAATTCATATATTTCTCCATAAATCTAAAAAGAGTTGAGTTTCTCCTTTTATAAATATCAAGCATTACTAATGGATATACAGTGCGACCTTTATCAATTTTCCAGATTAGTCATACTTAATTACAGTAATTTCACAACCATAAGGCGCACAGGACTATAAGGTGCATCGCCCAGGAGTGGGCAAAATTCCCAACTTTGTAGATCATATAAGGAGCACAGGACTATAGGGCCCACTTTTTTTTTGCAGCGAGGCTCTGCCCCCAGCTCCCCCCGCGTGGTTGCTGGCCGAGGTCCCGCCTCAACCCGGCAGCCATGGGCCCCTGGGCCCTCCTGTACTCGTCAGGAGGGGTGCCTCAGGCCCCCAGGCCTGCCTGTATCTGGAGGGACCGGGCTATGCCTGCCGCCCCTCTGTGCTGCCTTCACGGGGCCAGCCTATGCCTGCCACCCCTCCGTGCTACCTCCACGGGGCCGGCCTGTGGCCGCTGCCCCTCTGTGCTGCCTCCACGGGGCCAGGCTATGCCTGCCTCCCCTCCGTGCCCACTTTGGGAGTGAAGTTTAAGCTTTCAAAATCTTCCACAAAATGAGAAACTGTCAAGTATGCATCAAATTTTTATTAGTTTGCTTTCTTATTCAAATAAGAAAAAGCAAATAAAGAACCATAGAACTTACTAAACACTCTGAATTAATATAAATATTTCCTAGATACAGTAATCTTTTCTCCCTTTTAACAGGAAAATCTCTCCTCTTAAATGTCACAGTTTACAGCAGCAAGTATGAACAGTGCACCATAGTATGCACGAGGACACTAGCTATGCCATGAGGCTAATATATGTCATGTATATGAGGCTAACACTACATTACAATACATTCACTTAATGGTTTGTACAAAACTCAGACAACATGCAATACATTGGACAGCTGCTTTGATATTTACCACATTATATGAAAACCATCAAATTCTCCTTAGTACGACAACAAAACTATTCTTCTGTGAAATGTTACAAAGTACAGACAGCTCTAACTTCTGAGAACACAAGCATCAGTAAAACATCTGACTTACCTGAACCAGAATCATCTTATAAAAGAAATCCCAGTATTCTGTATAAATGCAGTGAACATATTAAGTGCTAAGAAAATCTAAACCAAAAGCAGATTATACCAAATATTCAGAAAACAGGACAGGATATTCTTCATGTCCTGACAGGATATTCTGCCTACTACACATTCTTAAATAAAATCAAATGCATAGCTTGACTTCTGACACAAGATGTCTGTTTCAGAGCTCTGGAATACCAAAACAACTTGATAAATAAGAACATAGTCACATCTTCCATATGCTCTCCTATTAGTGAGTGACTTTCAGAGAATTACAGTAATTTCACGACTATAAGGCGCACCCTTTTGACTAAAATTTTCCCTCGAACCCGGAAGTGCGCCTTATAGTCCGGTGCACCTTATATGAGGGACAAAGAGGCGAACGTTGACAACCCGGAAGTGCGAGCCGTGAGGGGGAGTGGCCCCGCAGCAGGGTCGGGCTGCGAGGGGGAGTGGCCCCGCAGCAACGTCGGGATGCGAGGCGAGAGGGGCTCCGCGGGGCAGGGAAAGCCGGCATCGGGGCGGCCCCTGCGCAGGGTGGGGTAGAAAGCCACCGAAATCGGGGCGGCCCAGGGGCAGGAGGAGTAGAAAGCTGCCGAAATTGGGGCGGCATCGGCGCGGGGAAGGGGAGAGCTGCCGAAATCGGGGCAGCCCTGGCGCGGGGGCGAGGAAAGCTGCCGAAATCGGGGCGGTCCCGGCACGGGGGGGATAGAAAGTCACAGAAATCGGGTCGGCCGCCGCGTGGGGAGGGGGGGAGCCGCCGAAATCGGGGCAGTGGCGGCACGGGGCCTGCCGGCATCGGGTCACCCAGAGCGCCAGGGGACTCCTGGAGAAGCAGGGCCCCGGGGACGCTCCACGGAGCGGCGG
>PYHW01010078.1:151340-163256 GCA_013186435.1 Turdus rufiventris
GGCGGGTGCGCCTTATAGTCTGGTGCGCCTTATGGTCGTGAAATTACTGTAAATTCCATTCCTACATTTCTTAATCAGCAAACATTAACTGTTAGAGAGCTAATAACAAAATGATACCAACGTAAAACACAACCCCCCCTTTATTTTGTGCAAGATCAGGGCCTAAGACAGGACAAAAAACTGTAAATGGCTCAACAGATTTTGATTGGTGGGCATATCTGCATTAGCATTTTAGTTCTTATCAGGAACGTGCTCTTTAAGCAAAACTCCCACTTGCCATGTTTTGGTTCATTAGTTGGAAGAGTGCTGGAAAGGGAACTTTTTTTTTGCACTGAACTACTCCAAAATATATTCTCCAGAAATATCTAATGGAAACTAATGGAAGTTTAGTCCATGGGACCAGACTAGAACTTCTCCAAAGCAGAATCCCTAAAGCACAGGTAATATAGGTGCTGGATTATCATCACCAACTCTATCCCTAACAGATCTGCTATTATTGCATGGTAATATTTGCTAATGCAGACATAGCCACCATACATTGTACACTTGCTTTCTATTAGAGAAGGATAATACCAATAAGCACTACAAAACAAAAAAAAAATTACTTTTAAAATTGTATTTACCAACAAAAGCTCTCACCTGCACTTGTTCTTGAGTTTCTCCTGCAAAGTAAAAGATGTAATGCTCTTCACTGAAGTGCTGAACTACTATCTGAAAACAGTTTGGCCTTAAAATCAAACAAAACAAAAATGTCAGAAAAAAACCCCAACAAGAAATGTTTCTACATGCTTCAAAAGTGCATTTTGGTTTGAATGAATGATGCAATTTCAAGAAAACTGCACTGTAGTTCAACTAGTTCAACTAGTTTGTTTCAAAATATTTAAGGAACTTGGAACAATTTGTATTGAATATACATGTATACTGACTTACACTTGAGGCAAAATGCATCTGATATCATTAACAAGTGAGGACTATTCACCACAAACATTTTAAATGATGCACAGGTTCAGCATTACATCCCAAGCATTTAATCATGCCTTATGGATTTGTTGTTTTAGGAATTCAGGAAACTATATTAACATAATGAATTCTTTATCTGAATGTGTTTCACAGCTCTCACCCCAATAAAATGGGTACTGGATCATGATCAAATATGTGTCATAGAAACTTTTAAAGCTTTAAATGTGAGTATAACATCTTCTCCATTTTATGTATGTACACTCATTTGTCAAGAAAGATCAAAAATATTTTGTACTGTTACATTAAAAGTTGCACACTACAAGTACACTGAGTCTTCCACATTACCGTCAAGATAATTTGGCTCTCCCAAACACAGAGTTACATGAAGGATCTTACTTCATTTGCATATATTTCAGTCTTCCCTTCCCCCCATCCATTGTTTAGGTAAATATTGGCATGGCATTTTCTAGCCATGCACACAGAAGGATTGAGAAGGCAGGCAAAAAGTAGCTGGGTCAGGGGCTACTTAAGACATGCAAAGCTACAGCTCTCACTGTACTTCTGAGAAAAGGGGAAAGATATTTTAAATAGGTGGTTAAAATAAGAGGAATTTTTTCTCAACTACAGTTCTTCATTAACAGCTTTCCCAAGCAGGTGCAAGCATACATCTCCTTCTACCCACACTTTCAGTGTTACTTATTATCCAAATATATTTTAACCCACAGTACAGCATTTCTTATAAGCTGCTCAAGTCACCATTAACCAAAACACTCCTTGTTTACAGTCTCCACCAAAGTTTCATGTATAATCGCCAACTTTCATGAGGAATATTTCAGTATTATTTTTAATGGTACCCTCATATATATGGCTCCTCATTGCAAAAGTTGTGCAGATCTTTTTAAATAATTGCAAAATGTATAAAAAACAGATGCTACAAGAACACCAGATCTTTGCAGTTTAAGAAATGCCACTAATTTTAAACATCTATCTTGACATTATCTATGCAAAAAGACTCTAAGTTGATTAAATACTCTTAATAAATATTAAGATGCATGGAATAACCAGAGCTGCTTTTAATGTGTTTATCTATCTGTTATGAAAATATAACATTTGCAGGAGTAAATACATATTTTTCTTCTATATTGCACAGGACTGCATATTTTTTTATAATTAACAATGAAAAGTGTGATCTCTTTCATCTTCGTTACCAATGATATAAAGAAGTGGTTTGATTCTCAATGTCTTTGTCAATAATCAAATCACTTGCAGTTGACATATATAGTACAGTAAATGAAACTGTGAAAATGCTCTCTTGCAAAAATAGTTTAAAAAATATTTGTTTATATGAACTAACTTGTTCCTCTAACACTGATTGGTCTAATATGCTTCTTATTGATTCCTAAACAGAAAAGCACTGATACATTATCTACCTAATTTAGCTTTGTAATACCCATCAACAAAAGAACGTAGATCTTTTGGAACTGACTAAATTCTTGCTCTTATAAATTCTTGGTTCAATTAAAACACTCAATACAGTTGCTTCACAATCTTTTTAATACATGTATAACAATTCATACATAATATTGAAAAATGACAGTGCAAAAGGTCAAGTCATTATCACATCATATTATGTGAGAAAATCTTAAATTCCAAAATTTCTTACTAGAATCTGTTTATGAACAGTTACTAGCAATCAAGTTGCCATGGTTAAGTTTTCATTAATCAGTTAAATTTGTTTACATATGCTCTTGCAATCTACACCAACTATGGTATGAAATGCAATACGAAACAAGTCACAATACTTGCATTTCACAATCAACAAAATCTAAAAAAAACCCAAAAAAACAAGACAACAACCAACCAAAAAAAACTCCACGTGGACAGTAGCCAGGGCTCAAGTGTCAAAACCCAAGTTTTTTGTGTCAGGCCAACTTGCTCATTAGTGACAAATTTTTTGTATCTTGTATATGCCTCAAACTAGTAGTCAGCTGTCCTGCTGTATGTACAAGAATTAAAAAACCAGTGCCCTACCTGCCAAATAAACTGTCGTGTACTCCATAGACTGAACACACACTAAGGTCTATTAATCCTTTAGGTTTTGTGGCTCGTTTTTCACTTTCAAAATAAATAAGCTGGGCATCATTTCCCTCCAATATAAAGTACAAGTTTTTCCATCTCTTTCCTTTACCTGTAAGGCAAGTACAATATTGTTTTAAAGAAAATATAAATTCTGTAAATGAAGAAAAAAGAGACCAGTAAGGTTTTTGTCAAAATACAAACAGAAGAACAATGCGCAGTTAATTATGTTTAAGCAATAATGTCAGTATACATACTCAATTTGTTCAGCATGTAGCTAAAACCAGACCCTCTTCACGTATTAAAGTAGAATTTTAGATGGTTCATCAAACATTTTCATTAATCTCAACAGGATTAAACAAGTGTGTGAGCTCCGTTCATATCAGTGAGAAGACGACATCTATACAGCTTGCAAATAATGTATGATTCTGTAAGCAATCTAATTTATTATGGTTATTTTAAGTAAGAAACAGAGTTCTCTTTACATGAGAAAATTATTCCTAAAGTCTTACCAACTGATCAGCATAACAAATTGCATCACAATATCTTAAATTAAAATGACTAAAAACCAGAAATGGGAATACAGTATATGCAAATCTGGATCAGAACCATGCCCCAAACACACATATATAAAAAAATTGACCATTAAAAAAAAAAAAAAGGAAGAAAAAAGAAAAAGAAAAACAGCATTAAAAAATGTTAATACCCAGAGATTTATATGTCAAGGATTGTTGGAAGACAAATTAGATGTACCAGCAAAATGTGGATTTAGACACTGACTAAAACGAAAATAAATCACTCATTGTTTAACATCCATTGAATAAAACTGATAAGGTTCCGAACTAATTCATACATAAACTACAGTAAATTTTGGAAAAATATTCAACCTTAATTTTCAATTTGATCATCATAGATCCATCACAGTCCTTCATAAACAACCTTTTGCTCACTTCAATTTTGCCTCCACTAGTACCACTACTACACAAAATTTGCATACATATCTGCATTTTTTAGAAAAAAAAAATTTATAAAATCAAACAGAACTCACTTTTTTTCAGAAGATATCCTTTTTTGACAATATTTTTATAAAAAGCATCCTTAGTTTTGCGACGAATTGTATTGTAGATTTCTTTTCCATCAACTGTATCATTAAACACTTGTTCTTGATGCTGGTAAACAAGGAAGAAATCAACACTTTTTAAATCTCAGAAATCACTGTGAAACAATTGCGTACTATGCAGTTGCAACCAAACTTTTAATGAATGCTATCAATTCTTTATTCTCATGTATCTTAACAAACCAATATAATTTAATACAATACATTTGGCAGAAATGTAATATAACTATTTTTTGTGGAATTATTAGGCCACAATTATAATAGGATAAGAAAAACAAGGTTTAAATATAGATAATTTTTCAAAAAGCAACATCTGTATTTAAAGGTTCTTTAGCTTCTAACTGTCTTCTACCACAGATTTTGGGACTGAGTAATTAAGGATACACTCTGAACCAACAAGAATGGTATAGATCACAATAAAAACTGAATTATTAACACACAGCTAATGCACAGTGGCTCACTAATTTTATTAGCACTCATATCCTAAATGACTATCATTCTAACAAATGCGATAGGAGAAAGTAGAAACAGGACATCAAAAAAGGATAAATTCACATATAAAATGAAGATCTGGAAATGTAGTTACCCAGCTACAATGGCCAAAAGCCAAGCCAAGTTTGACCTTACCAAGTCAGCTGATCAGCAAAAGTTGTTTAGCCATAAGAAAACATGAAAAACAAGACTATCAAGCAGTGAGAACAGTATCAAGATGAAGTGATATGCACTAGTTCCATACTAAATATTTTACTTTTCTCTCCTCTATTTCATAAGAATCATGGTTTTAAACAACATGACAAAGGCAAGATGGAAAACATTTCAGTAATAGGAATTACAGGGCTGACAATAGAAGCAATATCCAAGTTTTTACTAGCTCAGTATAATCTCCATAACATATCTATGACAGAAATAACATACAAAACATCTAGTGAAAAATGTTTTAAAGTAAATTTCAGAATTAGAAATAGGAAGTCTATTAGATTGAAGGAAGAATATGCAAGACTTCTGATTTTTTTTCGTCATAGAGCATGACAGTATGTGGTAATTACACCACCAATATATTTTTTTTTTAACAAAGGAAAGTCACAAATACAACTAAAAAGAATTTTATGCATTCTCACATGGAAAATTAGCCAACACAGAGAAAGTTATTTATAAAGGAACCATAATCAGATAGACAAAGTACCAAAAGGAAGATGACTGTCATAATCCAAAAAGAATGATGGAGAACAAGGAAAGTTATTGGGTGAAGCTTTTCAAGGATCAGTCTCTGAATTCAAATTTCCTCACATTTGTCTCAAACACATTGAAGAGCATGAGTTAATAGTAGCAGAAAACTGGGAAGCATTGATGACAAGTCAATCAGCAAAAAAAAAAATCAACCAATCAGAATAATAAGGTATGTCTAATAATACAAGATAAAATTTGCTCTTGTTGATACTTACCAATAGTAAACAATATAATACAATGTGGGTACAGTAATACTTCTGAACTAGTTATAACTGTATGAAAAACTAGACAATATAGTTTGTTTATTATCAGTGGTCTCTTAGGATAAATTTATGGTACAGGGCAACAATGTTCTTGAACACACCCTATAATCCCAGCCCCTTGATCATCTCTGAAGCTTTTCTGTTCATATAGATTTTTTCCGAGGGAAGATACTAGACACAGAAGAATAGAGGAGTAGCCTAGTTCAGGGACCAGCATTAGGGGCACAAGATGAAGCATTTACACCCCAGAGCACAGACAAAGCTTATCATAACTTCTGCTTACTACAAGCCAACAGATAAACAAATGCATATGAAAATAAAATGAAAGAAATACACAAACTCAAAACAAAAATTCAGGAGGGGATGATGCTGTTTAAGTACAATGGATACCTTTGCAGTAATTCAGCTCCTATATTATAAATATTTGAGGATTAATTTAATACCTTCAATATCAAGCACTCAGAGATGAAGTTTTACCTGCATTGGAACAGGATCTTTAAGGTAATATCCTTCAACAATCTGTTCTTTTCTATAATGTTCAATGATCTCTGCAATACTGTTCAAATAAGAAAAATAATATTTAAAATGTTAAATGAATTAGGTTTTCCTCTGTATGAGACATGCAATCAAACTACATTTCCTTACAAATTTATAATAAAAATCCAGTGTTAAACATCATCATCTCATTTTCAGCAATGACAATCTACTAATACACTGAAGTCAAGAAAATTCACAGAACTGTATTTATTTATTCTAAACTTCATAGAACATTTTCAATCAATTGTTGAAAATGCATGTATTGAGTATGTCTGGGATGGAGTTAACTTTCCCCACAGCAGTCCTCACAGTGCTGTGCGCTGTATTTTTAGCTAGAAAGGTGTTGATAAACAACCAGTTTTGGCTACTGCTGAGCAGTGCTCACACAGCATCAAGGCTGTCTCTCCAACCCCATTCCTCAAAAGCCAGTAGGTTGGGGATGGGCAAGAGCTTGGGAGGGGACATAGCCAGGAGAGCTGACCCAACTTGACCAAAGGGATATCCCATACTGTATGATATGCTCAGCAATAAAAGCTAAGAGAANTTCCTTTTCCTTTGCTTCCCTTTGCAGCCTTTACTTTTCTTTGTTAAACTGCCTTTTTCTTGACTCACAAGTTTTTTACCTTATTTTTCTTCCAATCCCTCTGAGGGGGCTGGGGGGTGAGAATGGGTCTTGGTGGGCACATGGCAACCAGACAAGGTCAACCCACCACAATTTCAAATGAGTACACTATCTTTTCCACATTCAAGTAACGTGTATTTCTCAGCTCTCCAACCAGGCTGAAAATTGTTATTTTATTGGTAATAATTTTCAAAGTCCTAGAGTAACTAGGGAAGGGGAATGGAAGATATTTCAAACTCTGGAAATCAAGATCTTTCTAGGAAGACAGGAATGGGAAATAAAAGTTTTGTAACACAGATTATGCAGATTGTACTTCAAATCACTGAACCATCATGTTAAATTAAATACCCAGTCAGTAACACGTCTCTATGGGTAAGCTTACATTCTAATTACCAAAGTCAGGTTTAAATTCTATTTTGAAGGATCAGGAAAGAAGTAGTGACAGACACAATCTAAAATTCAACATATCTTTGAATTGCTCTTATTTTTCCAGTTATTGAAAGTTACATTGCAATAAAGAGAAATTAACATCAACGCAGACGAAACATTAAAATATGAAATATAAACCTGAAGATAAAGAAGTAATTCACAAGGGAACAAAAACATACATTATGTTTTCTCATTTCACATAGACTGTTAGCTGTGTGTGCAAGTGTAATCAAAAAGGCACACATGATAGATCTTTGGCTTATTACAATTGGATAAAATTTTATCAAAAGGGAAAATATAGGATACTATAAAAATGATCATCAAAATGATCATAAAAACAATCATAAAATACATGTAACTAAAACAACAGAAAGAAATCTATTTGCTTTTTCTCAATTTAATTCTTCTAAAGCTATGAACTAGTGTATACGCATTAAGGTAAAAATGTTCACCGGAAGATAAGTTATTTTTTCAAGTTTGTAATGACTTGAATTTCTCAATATTACTAAAACCCAAATAAATTTAAATTTTTATTGATATACAACATGCATATGCCATTTTCACCATGAAAATTTAAGCTTTACTACACTGCATAAAAGAAACATTCTCTGTATTTTGCATGTTGAACAGCTATTGCCAACATGGGGGCAATCAATAATAAAGCAGTTTTATACAATTTCTTTAGTCCTCCTCTACACACTCAACTCAGATGGTAATTATCTTTTGTCTTACTACTGAAACAGTCCAAATGACTGAACAAACCAAATATTACAAACAGAAAGATGCTACATATAATCAAATACACTTGAGAATGAATTTGCAAGTCATCCAAGTTATCTAATGTAAAATACAAAGCATGAGATGGAACAGACCACAAAAATAATCAAGGTTACAGGAAAAAAGATTTATAAAAATTTTCAGCATCTGACAGCAACAAAATCCTACTTACACAAGATACATCAAGGAAGGTCTAAATAAGCATGAATTTTAAAAAATGAATGGTTAAACTTGGTTCAATATGGAGAAAGAAATATGAGTCTCAGTGCTACACGACAGTTACATTAGTAATTGTAAAATGTTTAGCACAGTGTATTAGGCTGCCCAGATCCTAGCTACTTGGATAATTTTAAAAGTATCTCATCATAATGAGTAGTATCCCTCTTTTAATACTTAATGGATGAATTAGGAGTAATTCCAATGGCTGATGATAAGGACATTAGAACAGAACAGCATTTTACTTTTATCAAGGCCAGTAGAATAGAACAGCCTTGGAGAAATAAATAAAGGATGTCACTTAAGTTAGGGTGGTGTCTCAGATTCCCTCACCCAGCAACACCTCTGGCTCCCCCCATGGGGCAGGCTGCGCAGAGCCCATTACCACCCACATCCTTCCCCCCGGGGAGAGCAGCGTGGGGCCTGCTCCGCTCCTGCCCTGCCCACTGCTCCTACCCTGCCCGCCCCTTCAGCACTGCCCCTGCACCAGCCCCGAACCCATGCTGGAGCCAGCACAACTTGGTGACCGGTCACAACACCGGCTCCCCGGGCCGCGGGTGCGGGGAACCCCCCGCCGGCTCCCAATGCCACAGCCACATGCTGCACATCTAACAAAGGCACTGTGTTCCTGCCCCCCACTTCTCCTCTGAAGAAAACTTAAACTCCTTTGATTCCAGCAGTTTCATCGACTCATGGGAGAAGACCAGAACAAACGAGGTACAGGGAGGGGGAGGAGAAATGCCTTCCAAAAAAACTGCTTCTTCAGAAAGATACAGGAAAGGAGAAACCGATCTTAAAGGAAAACCCCTAGCCTATCAAGAAGGAATGAAACTGTGTAATGCTATCAAGAAATTTTAGATGGATTTTCTTTTGTTTAGCAATCTAATGCAAGCTAAAATTATTGCATTTGTTAACCCTCCATAATCTGAAACACAGTATCTGTGCTGCTGCCCTCAGCTGGGTTCACCCCGTAGAACGGAGGGTGGAAAAAACTGTTAGATCAGCTGTTGCCTAACCAGGCACGCACAATATTAACATCAGAACCCCTAGCTGAAAAAAGGATAGATACCCAACCAGACAACCAGGCTGGTAACACACCTGCACAGGACTTTGTGGAGTTGAAACAGGGGCCCAGTGAACTGAAACACTACAGTAATTTCACGACTACAAGGCACACCTTTTTGACTAAAATTTTTCCCCAAATCCGGAAGTGCGCCTTATAGTCCGGTGCGCCTTATCTGATGGTCAAAGTTCAGAAAATTTGCCTACCCGGAAGTGAGAGCTGCAAGCCGCAGGGGCAGCCGGCAGGGCCATGGCTGCCAGGTGGAGGCGGGGCGGAGCCCCGGCAGGCATGTCCCAGTCCCGTGGAGGAGAGGAGGAGTCCTGGCAGGCATGTCCCAATCTCGTGGAGGAGGGGAGGAGTCCCGGCAGGCATGTTCCAGCCCCGTGGAGGGGGGGAGGAGTCCCGGTAGGCTTGCCCCGACCCCGTGGAGCTCTGCCCTGCCTCCACGGGGTCGGGGCATGCCTGCTGCCGCTCCGTGCCACCTCCATGGGGCCAGGGCAAGCCTGCCGGGACTCTTCCCCCACTCCACGGGGTCGGGGCAAGCCTGCCAGGACTCTTCCCCCCCTCCATGGGGCCGGGGCAAGCCGGCAAGCCTGCCGGGACTCCTCCCCCCTCCCCGAGGTCGGGGCAAGCCTGCCGGGACTCTTTCCCCCCTCCACGGGATTGGGACATGCCTGCTGGGGTTCCTCCCAGCCCCGTGGAGGTGGGGCGGAGCCCCAGCAGGCTTGCCCCGGGGAGGAGGGGAAGAGTCCCGGCAGGCTTGCCCTGGCCCCATGGAGGCGGCACGGAGCGGCAGCAGGCTTGCCCCGGCCCCGGGGAGGTGGGCAGAAGTGGCGGCGGGCATGCCCTGGCCCCGTGGAGGCGGTACGGAGCAGTGGCAGGCATGCCCCGGCCCTGCCGGCTACAGGCAGGCACAGGGGCCCGCTGTGCCCCTCCTGCCAGGTCTGGGCGGGCCCGGGGGCCAATGGCTGCCTCGGCCAGGAACCTTGTGGGAGGAACTGGGGGCAGAGCCTCGCTGCAAAAAAAAAGGGTGCGCCCTATAGACCGGTGCGCCTTATCTGATATATAATGTTGCGAATTTTGTCGACTCCGGGGGGGTGCGCCTTATAGTCCGGTGCGCCTTATGGTAGTGAAATTACTGTAATCTTAGAAAAAATTAATATTTTAGTTAAACTTAAATAATTGATTGATTTTAGTTAAACCTTTTCCTCACTGGTACCCCAGGGAGCAGAACTAGAACTGCCGGAGACACAGACAAAAAGGTATGTTTAAAAATTGAAGATAGGTACCTTTAAGAGAACCAAATTCATAAGACACTGCAAGGCATCGTGCGCACAGTGGAAAGGCCTAAAGTGGATTTGTTTGTAAGTTTCCGCGGAGCTCGAGCTGGCTTGTCTTTCAGGTGAGGCTGGAACTTGTGCTTTGTAGTGGGGGTGTAGTAGCAGGCCAGTGGCAGCTGTCAGAGGTAGAGTTCGTGCAGCAGTGGGTCGGTGGAAGTTTTGTTTGTGGTTTAAAGGCAGCATGGTGGTGATTTCCAGCTTAAGGCACTGGCTGCGGGCATTGAGGTGTGATGACTGCATTTTTGGCTTGCAGAATACTGTGATCACAGTTTGTGCATGCTGAATGTGAGTGTGTTTAAGTGTGCAGTTTGTTTTTGTGAGCTTTGTGTGCTTGAACTGTGTAAGTTTCATGTAAGTTTTGTGAGTAGAGTGTTTGAGAGTGTTTGGTTGTGATAGGTGAATCTTTTAGAAGTAAAGAGGAGACTTTAGAGAAAAAAAATAGAGGAAAAAAAAAGAGAGATAAAGAAAAATATAATAACCATTTATCTTGGTCAGTGACTTAAGCTTTGGAAGAGTTACTTTAAGAAAATTGGTTCATTGCTTTTACTGTTAACCCTTTATTTTGTCAGTTGGTTTTACTCCTTCCCCTTTCCTCTGCCGATAAACGTATATGCCAAGGAACAGAAGGTTTAGGGAGGGGGATCCCAGCCCAAAGGACCTTCCCTGCCCCAGAGAGGGTTGTGACTGTAATCCGTGGGTTGTGTTTCATTGTGTAGCTTGTCGAGAATTGTGGGTCAGACAAGTGTTTAAGTGGAGGATACCTAAAAGTGGAATTTGTTATCTTTGTCGTAGAAAGGAGCAAAAGGTTATCCAGATAGTTATACGGGTCTTAATATCGACTGGTCAGGAGAACCCCAGTAGTAGTAGTAGAATATTTGAACTGTTAGAAAACGGGGTTTCAGGAATCCTACAGAAACTGGTGGAAATCCTTAGAGTTGAGTGTGCTCAGAATATTTTTGTACCAAGTTACTACCAGGTAAAACTCCGGAGCTGGGATAAAGTCAAAAAGCGTTGGGAGAAAAATAATTTTCAGCATGGGGGCAAGTGAAAGCAAAGAGATTCCTAAAGGTAGTCCTTTAGGATGTGTTTTAGCACATTAGAAGGAACTGGTGGATCATGAGAATGGAGAAACTAAAAGAGAGCTTATTAAGTTGTGCACACAGTGGTGGCCCCTCTAGAGACTTGAGGAGGGGGCAAAGTAGCCCCCATCAGGGACATTGGACTATAACACTTTAGTACAGCTGATGCTTTTCCTTAGGCGTGAGCAGAAATGGCATGAAGTTACTTAT
>PYHW01010078.1:171206-184857 GCA_013186435.1 Turdus rufiventris
GGGAGGAGTCTTAGGGGGTTTGTTTTGTTTCCTGGGGACTCCTCCTGGAGGTTTTTCCCTAAATTTGCCCTAAACTAGGACAAATAATAGTCACCCTTATTTTCAAAAAATCTTTCAAGCTATTATGTGTACTAACCAAAAGATTTAGTCCAGTTCACCCAGTTCCTGAGACTTCCCTCCCCACAACACCTGTGTCTACTGCTCCTACCTATCTTTCCCAATGCCTACTAACAAAAGAAAGGGGGAATAGAGACCCTACCCACCATAAAAAGAGTTATAAAGGCCATATATGTATTTAATTTTTAAAATAATTCCTTTATGGAACCAAATTCCCCAATTATTGGGTACTTTTCTAATACTACATAAGCACAGTTAAAAGAGAGGACCACCTCTTCTAATCAAAGATCTAAAATCTAGTCAAATTCTAAGGCCTTTCCCACTAATTACCTTGGAAAAAGGATATGCTTGTGTCTCTACAGGTAGAGGGCCCTGCTGGGTTCCAGCAAATAATATAAAACCATATCTAAAGCCTCTACAGGAACACCAAGACGCTCCACAAGAAGAACCCTAAAAGGAATCTGAGGAGAGGATGCCCTGAGAACAACCACCTACCTGCTGCAGAATTCCTTTATACTTTCCTAACTTTCTTAGCTTTCCCACAGATTATCCCATTAAATATGACCCCCAAGGGACTCCTGCTTGCTGCTGCCATCCTGATCAACTCCACGCTCCTTGTAAAGACTTGGATAGTCCCACAGCCAAAACAAAATGTATGGGTAACTCTGGCAAAAGCCATAAAACACCCTGTGCCTGTCTGTTGCCAGCCCTGATGACCCCTGCCTATTAGGGTTACCTACAGATGTATGGCTGATAACCAATAATGCCACCCACAATATGAAAAATAACAATCCTAATAGTAGATGGAAACATAACCCTGTAGATGCCTGGGATCACTGGACCCAGAAGCTCCCACACACACACCACTTAAACCCCAGGAGCTAGAAATTCTCTGCTCAGTGAAAATGGATTTTGTATAAGTCTTTTTTTATAAACCAAGGTGGAAAAAGATTGAGAGACCCACAATCACAAAAGAAAGATAAATTATTAGAAAAGATGCTTCCCCATATCATCAAGCTTAAAAAAATCAGAGCCAATGGTGTAATTATACCTCCTCCATCACTTCTCAGTCCAGTAATCACCCACTCCAGTTACTGCACGGTGTGTTTCTTATTTGAGGGGACAGAGCATGGCCTGGCATACCATCACATATTAAGGGTGGGTCTTGTAGCTTGGGGAGGCTTACTTTGCTGGCACCTGACATAAAAATAATTCATAGCCAAAAGAATAGAGCAAAAAGATCTACGCATTACTTTATATCTGATTGAAGTGATGAATTTATGTATTGGAATAAAATCAAGAGAATAGCTGCCTCCATTTTTCTGCTTTGAGTGGTTGCAGCAAAACCTTTAGGACAATTAGACCATCTTGAGTGCCTCCTAAGTAAGCAAACCAATGCCACCTCACTTGCATTAAGTGGCTTGCTCTCATATGTAGGTGCTATCAGGCACGCCACCTTGTAGAATCGAGCAGCAATAGACTTTCTACTCTTTAGCACATGGGTACGGCTGTGAGGACTCCTAGGGCATGTGTTGTATGAATCTTTCCAATCATAGCGAGTCCATTCATCACAGTATTTAAATTCTCAAGGAAGGATTCAAGAAGTTACAAGAAGATGACAGCAACTGGTTCAATGGACTATTCAAGAAGTGGAACTTATGTAGTTGGACTAGTCAAAATAGGTTTACTGATTTTTTATGTTGCTACCCTGTTTTTTAAATTGACTGTTAAAGAGTTTTTCAAAAATCTTTACCAAAAGCCTTTGCAATACAAAGAGAAGGGGCAGATGTGGGAATCAAATTGGCTAGGATGGACTAGGGCTTGGCCCAGGTTCCCTACACAGAAGGCGTAAGTCTGAGACCCTGGGAGGCAGGCTGTTGGGATACAAGGCCTTAGACTTAAGGTCAGGCCCCTGCCCTGCAAGTACAGGAGGCTTTGGCCTGAAACCGTGAGACTTGTGGGGACATGTAAAGGCATGCCCAGACATGATCCTAGTTCTCATTTGTGACTGAACCTCTGCCCTCAAATACCCCTATGTATTGTTAAGTCTGACACCTCCCCCTGGTGTTTGGATGCTGCCTCTCAGACTGCATGGTCACGGATTGATTAAGAGATTTCTTAGGCATGCCATTGTACCCATCCCATTTATTTTAGCCATGCTCAGACCTGGCCAAGCCAGACAAGAAGTTGCAAGAGGAACAAACCCCTCAGCAACATTTAATATTGTTTTTAAGATGGGAACAGAGGCAGGATGAGGTTAGGTATGCTGATGTGTTTTACACTTAGCAGAATAATCTAGAATGGCAGAAAGATTGTGGCTTGAATACGCCCATCAGACCCTTTGGTGCTGGCTCTTAAAAAGGAGAATCAAGGAAAACAGTTAAAACATTACTCTATGTGCAGCATAGAACAAATTTCTTCTAAACATCTCCCTGATAAAGGAAGATGATTTAGATCTGATGGACAGTCCTAATTGCAGGTTGGATGGGGGAACAGATAATCAGTCTGCCAAGACTGATATTATGAGGGAAATAGTGCGTAAAGAGGCAGATTTAGCACGACTAGTGGAGAGGATTGAGAGGATAGGGAAGATGTCTTGAGGAGCAGAGGGTTTTAGTCCAACTGCAGGGAGAACTAGAGCTAAACACAGAGATGTGATAGTAGCTCCCCTCCATCAGGTTGTAGGTGCAGACAGTCCAATCACAGTAAAAGTGCCATTTTCAAGTAACAGACCTTAATAATTGGAAGTCGATGGCTGGCATCTACCTTAAAATAGTAAAAAATTTTTTTTAAAGTTGCACTTATGGAAGGAATTTTCAAAGGAATGGTACCCCCAGAGAAAGGAAGATGGTGAGCGTGTGGAAAACCTACCTCAAAGTCCCCGCGGGAGACTTGGTATTAATCAATGTGCATACTGTAAGAAAAATGGGCATTGGAAAAAGGACTGTCTGTAGTTGAAACATAAAAGCCCTCATCTCATGGCCATCACTGATGATGACTAAGGGGGACCAGAGGATTCTTACCCACCAGAACCTCTGGTTACAGCTAAGCTGGGGAATGAGGAGGTAAATGAGTAGGTAGAATTTTTAGTAGATAAAGGAGCTAGCTACTCTGTGCTAAATACAGTAAAAGGAAACTTCAGTAATTATTCTATAACAATCATTGGTGCAACAGGGAACTGTGAAACTGGGACATTTTTCAAACCCATTACAGTAATTTCAAGACCATAAGGCGCACCTCCGGGAGTCGGCAAATTTCGCAACTTTGTACATTATATAAGGTGCACCAGACTATAACGAATTAGTAATGGAATCCCGCGATCATGGAGTTTACTGGCAGGTGCTCAATTTGCAAACATTTTTCACAGATTGGCGTAGGCTTTCAAAGGCAGCTCCAGGTGCCCTCCCCGTGCAGTGGGCCCTGACACTCCCGCCCGCCCCCGGTGCCGGTTGGCGTGGCTCGGTGCAGCCGTGGGGCCACCTCCCCCTTGCGGCTCTGTGCTGCCACGGTGCTATTCCCCCTCGCGGCTTCGCGGAGCTGCCATGCCGTTCCCTCACTTGGCTCGGCGCTCCTGCCATGCCACCTGTCCCTCGCTTGGCTTGGTGCTTCTGCCATGTCGTTCCCCTTCGCGGCTCCATTCTGCCACCATGCTGTTCCCCCTCGTGGCTCCGTTGTGCCGCCATGCTGTTTCCCCCTCGCAGCTCTGCGGAGCCGCCGTGCTGTTCCCTCACGCGGCTAGGTGCTGCCGCTGTGCCGTTCCCCCTCGCGGCTCTGTGGTGCCACCATGCTGTTCCCCCTCACAGCTCCACAGTGCCGTGGTGCCGCCTCCCCCTTGTGGCACGGGGCTCCTGTGGCACAGGGCTCCTGCGGCTCAGGGGGGCACGGGGCTCCCGCAGCGTCGGGGCTGCGGCGGCTCGGGGGGGGGGAGGCCGTGGCTCGTGGCTTCTGCGGCAGCCCACTCCCTCCCTTCCTGCGCCCCCCTGGCGCTCTGGGAGCCCCGCACTGCCCCGGCACTCCAGGTGCCCCGTGCCACACCAGGAGCCCCGTGCCCCCCTGGGCTTTTCCCCCGCGCCAGCACGGCCCCAATGCTGGCAGCTTTCAACCCCCCCTGTCCAGGCTGCGCCGCTGGGTTTTCCCCCCCACGCCCGGGCTGCTCCGCCGCCGCTGGCTTTCCCCCCGCGCTGGCACTGCCCCAATGCCACCGAGTTTGCCCCGGCCCGGCGCTGGCCCGATGTCACCGCCAGGCGGGCTCTGCTTGGCTCAAGACTGTTGCGGGCTCACACTTCCAGGTTGGCAAATTTTGCAACTTTGTACATTATATAAGGCGCACCGGACTATAAGGCGCACTTCCAGGTTCGGGGGAAAATTTTAGTCAAAAGGGTGCGCCTTATAGTCGTGAAATTACTGTAATTTCAAATTGGAGAAGCAATCGATGACTCACCAGTTTTTGTATTTACCCAATTCACCAAAGTGTCTCCTTGGGAGAGACTTATTAAAAAAATTAAATGCTGAAATGAAATTTTTAAATGCCAAAATACAGGTTATTATTAAAGAACATAAATACATGGAAGTCTCTATTTTTGCCCTACAGTCTCCAAAATTGGATGTGATCCATCTGCCAGTATCACTTGAGGATGCAGTGATTCCAATAATCTGGACTGGAGAGGTACAAGGGCGTGGAGAGGTGCCCAGGCGATCCAAAAGAGTACATCCTGTAAGAATTAAACTGAAACCTGGAGCAGGACCAGTAAGGCAAAAGCAATGTCCTTTGAAAATAGAAAGTTGTGAGGGGTTATTACCCCTTGTGGAAAAAATTCTAAAACATGGCCTATTGAAGGAATGTGAAGAGAGTTAGGGCAGGAATCCAAATTTAATACCCCTATTTTGCCATTTAAGAAGGCAAATGGAAAGTATTACCAGCTGGTACAGGGTTTCAGAGCCATAAATAAAACAGTAGAAGATACACACACAGTAGTAGTAAATCTTATACCTTGCTAACAGCCTTGAGTGAAAAATTAAAATTATTTACAGTATTACATTTGAAAGATGTCATTTTCTATATCTCTTTGAGTACTGAAAGTCAAGAGCTTGTTACTTTTGAATGGGAAAATCCAAACACAGGGAAAAGAACCCAACTGACTTGGATGGTTCCATTGCAGTGGTTTAAAAATAGCCCCATCATATTCAGAAATCAATCTGCAAAAGAACTGGAGGAATGGAAAAATCAGAATCTTCTTGGAGTTTTGTTACAGTATGTCAATGACATTCTGATAGCCACTGAAACTAAACAAATGTTGGGATCAGACTATGGCATTGTTCAATTTTCTGGGACTAAGTGGATATACAGTATCCAAAAACAAAGCACAAATAGTCCAGACCCCAGTGACCTACTTGGGGTTTGAAATTTTCCAAGGACAAAGGAGGCTGGGAAAGGAAGGAAAAAAAGCAATTTGCCAACTCCCACAGTCACAGACCTTAAGAGAGTTGTGTGTATTTCTCAGGATGGTTGGATAGTGTTGCCTGTGGATCAGCACTTATGGGTTGTCAGTAAAGCCACAGTATGAGCTCTTCAAGACAGCTTGTGGCAGGACTTCCCCCCTCTACCACAGAAAGCTTATCTACTCTGTCCATCAGCTGGTGCATAGCTCCAGACATTCCTCCCCCCTTTCGCCCCCCCACATGAATGAGTGAGATAAGCCAGGCTGGACAGATGTCTGGCAGTGGCCAGATCTCTGGCATCAAGGCGATAAGACCCCCAGGTGACAATGAACATCCCTGGCCTTGAGAGCTAGATGTAGAGATAAGCCAGGAATCCTTGACTGAAAAGACATTACTTTACAACTATAAAAGCTACACAAATTTTCATGGAGGAAGAAGTCTCCTACACACACTCCCTGGAAATGTGTAGGGCTCCTCCCCGAAGCTTGGACGCATTTTTGTGGTTACTTTTCCAGAAATTGAGAGCAAAGGATCCTATGTATGCCCCATGAGAAACTGCATGAAAATATACATTGAATCCTAATCTATACTATTTCTTTGCTAGCTGTAATATAGGTACCTCACTCTTGCACTGTACTGTTTATCTGCTAGAAGTGTTTCTTTCTAAATAATTTATTTCATAATAGACCTAATCAGTCATTATTAAGAACTTGTGAGTGAGAGTGGTTTTGGGGTGCTGGCCGCATCAATGAAGCTACTGTCTAATGCCAGAGGCCTGGGAAGAGGTGGGGACTTGTCCAAGCTCTCTCCTTTCCATTCATAACACAACTCAGAAGGACTTTATAGCCTGGACTGATGATTCATGCGCTGCCTTTCTAAAGGAGCCCTTATGCAGGCCCCTGTTTTAGGGCTCCGAGACCCCATGCATCCATTTGAACTACAGTAATTTCATGACTACAAGGCGCACCTTTTTGACTAAAATTTTCCCCCGAACCCAGAAGTGCACCTTATAGTCCGGTGTGCCTTATCTGATGGACAAAGTTGCGACATTTGCAAACCCGGAAGTGGGTGCCGCGGGAGCGCCAAGTCTCAATGGAGGGGTGTCACTGGCCAGGCCCCTCCACACGGGCTGGGTGTCACCGGCCAGCCCCCTGCTAGGTCCCGCAGCACAGGCTGGGTGGCGCCGGCCAGCCCCCTGCTAGGTCCCGCAGCGCGGGCTGGGCAGCGCCAGCCAGTCAGCCTTAGGCCAGCAGCAGCCACACAGGGAGAGAGGGAGTGGTCAGCCCCCACCCAGCCCCCGCAGCACGGGCTGGGCGGCGCCAGCCTGCCTTAGGCCAGCAGCAGCCCCACAGGGAGAGAGGGAGTGGTCAGCCCCCACCCAGCAGCAGTCGAACAGGGAGAGAGGGAGCGGCCAGCCCCCAGCTAGCCCCCACAGCACGGGCTGGGTGGCACCGGCCAGGCACCGGCCAGCCCCCGGCCAGCAGGAGACGCACAGGGAGAGAGGGAGCAGGCATCGCCATGCCGCCCCGAGCGGCGAATGGTCCCGAGCCATGGCGGCTCCAAGCCGCCCTGAACCGCAGCAACCCCGAGGTGTGAGCCATGGTCGCCACGAGTCGCAGCCACCCCGAGCCCCGCCTCGCCAACCGGGGGTGGACGGGAGTGCCGGGCCCCGTGCACAGGGAGGGCGCCTGGGGCTGCGTTTAAAGGCTACACCAATCTGTGAAAAATGTTTGCAAATTGAGCAGATGCCAGTAAACTCCACGATCGTGGGATTCCGCTACTAATTCGTTACTTTGCTGCACACAGCACGGATCTTTGCGGCAAAATAGTGCCCCTTATAGTCTGGTGCACCTTATATGATCTACAAAGTTGCAAAATTTGCCAACTCCCGGGGGGTTGCGCCTTATAGTCCGGTGTGCCTTATGGTCGTGAAATTACTGTATTTACCTATGAAAGACAAAACATAGCACAGTGGAGTACTGTGGATTTGATTAGCATATGCAGTTTGATAACCAAGATGCTTTGGCAAGACCAAACAGAGCTTTGAAGATTACAAGAAGATTGGATCAAGTCTAGAAACAGGAAAGAAGATTTAAATAAGTAGAAATGTAAAGTTTGTATGTGTGATGTTTAACCCGATGAATGTAGTAAAAAAATACTAGCCTTCCTGAGAATGGTATATAAGCATATGTAGCTCACAGTAAAATTCAAATTCTGATCACAAATCAGTAGTCCCCGTCTCTCAATACTCAATATAGCACTGGGAGTGCTGTCGCAGTTCCTTGGGGACCAGAGGAGGGCCATGGCCTACTTTTCAAAGCAATTAGATAATTTTAGCCAAGGCTGGCCTAGTTGTCTGAGAGCAATAGCAGCTACTGTTCTCTTGATCCAGGAAGCTTGAAAACTGACTTTGGGACAAAGCATTTCCATTTATGTACCATACATGGTGCAGTAAGTACTTGAGCAAAAAGGGGGCCACTGACGATCTCCTAGTCAGATGCTAAAATACCAGTTAGTCTTGCTGGAACAAGATGATGTGACACTCAAAACAACTTCTATTCTTAACCCTGCTATGTTCTTATGTGCCCAACAAGTAGAAGGAACCCCCAAGCATGATTGCTTATAGACTGTAGAAGAAGTGTATTCCAGCAGACCTGACTTAGGAGACAGACCCTTGGAAAGACCTGTTTGGGAATTGTTTACTGATGGGAGCAGCTTTGTCTGGAATGGAAAACGACTATCTGGATATGCAGTGACTACACACCATGAGGTAATCGAATCGGGGGTGCTTCCCTCTGATGTTTCAGCCCAGAAAGCAGAACTAATTGCACTCACTCGAGCTCTGGAATTGAGTAAAGGAAAATGAGTTACCATTTTGACTGCTTCAAAATATGCCTTTGTGTGGAGGTTTGTATTAATTTATTTTTTGGTAAGGAAGGAAAAGAACCAGTTATGGAAATAATTCCCTGTAAGGACCTTGGCAGCTTCCTTTAGACCTGACAAAAACCAATAAATGGCTGATTTTTATTACCGACATATTGTTACACTGATGAAAAATTTATGCGCCTTTGTGAACACACATGTAAAGACTAACAAACTCCAGGGAGGTCTCCTTTTTCTTCCGCTTGATGTACAGGTAACAGCCCTGGCCAGGTGGGAGTCTGCCACAGGCCCAGGCCTGCTTGGCCCTGCAGCCCACAGGCCTGGGCAGGGGTCTGGGTTTCCCCCCCCCAGTGTGGCCAGACCTCCTGAGGCTGCTCAGCTGAAATGCTGGCACTGCTAACATCTAGCTGAAATTTAGTCCTGCCCTGCTGCCGGCCTGGGCCGAGCCCCGGGAGCAGCTCTGGGCCAGGCCTACCCCTCTGCAGTCCCAGTATGACCCAGTGAGGGGGCTGAGCTGGCTTCCCCCCCTGGAATGGAATGCAGCCAGAGCAACCGTTTCTGGTTGGACCCCTACCATCCTGGCCCAGCCCCCAGTGCAGCTGCCAAAGGACTTTCCACCATAAACAGCTCCCCGCCACGACCCAGCAGGGATCACATGACCATCTGCAGGCCCTCAGGCAAGATATCAACTCTTCACTGCGTGGACTTGCAGACCTTTCCAGTCTCTCCAGTGAAAGAAAAGCACAGAGATAAAGACACACACAGACATCTTGGAGACATTGAGGTCAGACAAGAAGGAAGAATTAGGTCTCTGATGGGCGGGGATGAGGAGATGTCTTGGACTGAAATTCTCTTGTAAGCTATGGAGAAGACATGATCGATAAATCAGACACTCTATTTTCCCTGTAACTCATAGAAATGTGTATGGAGTGGTGGAGCATTCATATGGTAAACATAAGCAAAGGCGTTGATGCTGAAGTAAGCAGACGTTGAAGTAGATGTGATTCCATGAAAAGTTTGAACAGAGAGATAAAGAGAGAAGAGTGTGATGCCCTTTGCTGCCTGGGATGAAGAGATCTCTGTTTCCAGAGTTAAAGATGATTTTAGGAGTTAGATGAAAAGAACTTTGCTCTGAACTGATCATCCTTAAAATAAAAACCCCATAAGTTGACATGGTCCTCGATAACAGTTGTGGGGAAAACTCAGTAGAGGAGATTTTTAAACAGTGATCAGATTTCCAGTCTCCCAGGTGGTTGATTCACTGTGACACTCAAGCCACAAGAGAGCTGTTTCTTGTGAAGTCTCCATAGACTGAGTGAGAGAGACTCGTCTCCATAAGTAAATTGGAGAAAGACTATTTTAGAGATGATCAACTGACTGATTTGTTTCTGGATGTTGTCAGTGTGAAAGGAAAGGGTGGGGGGGAGGAGAAATGTTCTGAAAGTTTTATATTGATTCTTCTTATTATTTTTCCTTTTAGTTTCTATTAATAAAGTTTCTCTTTATACCCTTCAAAGTTTGATCCTGCTTTGCCTCCTAATCCTATCTGAAAGCAGGAAATGAGTAAATAATTCTAGGGCATGCACTGGCAATTTGGTCAACACTAAATCCATCACATAAACTGGTTCATTGGCAGAGAAATCTCAAATTGGCGAATCAAAACCACTACACTAAATTGATGTTTCCGCCTGGTTAGAACTGAAACCGCCACACTTTGGAGTAGTACATGCACACGGGCCCATCTGGAAAGAAAGAGGCCTTTTGACATCTCAAAGCACATCAATCAAAAACAGAAAACAAATCTTTGATTTACTTGAAAGTAGCCAGAAAGCAGCAATAGTTGCCATCGTACATTGCAGAGCACACCAAGTGGGTAAGACCAAATCAGAATTGCAGAATCATTTAGCCAATAAGGCTACCAAAGAGGCTGTGGAAAAAGGCACATCAGAAAATTAAGTTCTGTCTTTAATACCCCTCCCAGTAGAAAAACCAGAGATAGTCTTAGGTACTGTCAAGTACAGTACAGTAATTTAACAACTATAAGACGCACCCTTTTGACTAAAATTTTCCCCCGAACCTGGAAGTGCGCCTTATCTGATGTACAAAGTTGCGACATTTGCCACCCTGGAAGTGTGAGCCGCAATGGGGGGAAGATGCCACGAGAGCCCGAGTGGCGAGGGGGGGGCGGGAGTGGGCGGCCGCTGCCAGCAGGAGCCGCGTGAGGAGGGAGGGAGCTGCCCCCGGCCCCGGCCCGGGCACAGGGGGAACGAGAAGCTGGGCGGTGCCGACCCCGGCTGTGGGAATACAACTAGAGAGCAGAGCTGCTAGTACTGCTCAGCGTGTCACTACCGATGTGGATCTGTTAGCCGTAGTAGGCCACAAGCCTTGGCAAGAGTGAGTAGGCCCAAGCCTTGGCAGAGGAAAGTGGGATTTTGGAGAAGGAATGCAAAAGATAAGAAGGTGCTTGGTACAGAGTGCTTAGACTGCAGTTTCTATGGGGATTTACGGGAAATATTGTATCTACCTGGCTAGCTTAAATGAGGCCTAGATTGAGCAATGTTATCTAGTTAAAAGTAAGCAATATACCTTAGTTACACGAATATTATTGGTGCTCTAGTTTTAGTAACAATAGAAAAAGTATATAAACTTTGCTTTGTGGATCAATAAACGGTTTCATGGCTCCTTGCAAATCATGAAGACCCCGTCCCTTCTTTTCCACTGCCATCACCCGGCCTGGGCACGGGGGAAACAAGAAATGCGAGCCCGCAACAGCCCTGAGCCGAGCAGAGCTTGCCCGGAGGCGGCATCGGGGCAGCGGCAGAGCAGCCTGGGCAGCTATGGGAAAGCGGCGGCGGCGCAGCCCCTGCAGCCGCAGGAAAGCGACGAGAAGCGGTGGCACAGGCGCCGTCCGTGGGGAAGGGGCGAGAAGCGGTGACGCAGCGTGGCCACGCGATGGGAGCCGGGAGCCATGAGCTGTGCCAGCTGACGCTGGGGGCGGGCGGGAGTGCCGGGGCCCGTTGCCCGGGGAGGGTGCCTGGGACTGCGTTTAAAGGCTACACCGATCTTTGAAAAATGTTTGCAAATTGAGCACCTGCCAGTAATTCGTTACTTTGTTGCGTGCCACACGGCTCCTCGCTGCAAAAAAAAAGTGCGCCTTATAGTCCGGTGCACCTTATATGATCTACAAAGTTGTGAAATTTGCCGACTCCGGGGGGGTGCGCTTTATGGTCGTGAAATTACTGTAATTTCACGATTACAAGCCACACCTGATTATAAGCCGCACCCCCCGGGTGTTGGCAACATTTAGGTCTTTGTCCATGTATAAGCCGCACCGGAATATAAACTGCATTTTCGTTCGCAGGGAGGACCCGCGTGCAACAAAGTAATGAATTAGTAACAGAATCACAGGATCGCTTGTCCGGGCCTGGTGCTGCCCCTTGGTGCCGGCGGGAGGGAGGCACGGAGGCTGCTCGCACTCGTGGCGGTAGTGGGAGGGGGAGGCACGGAGCCCGCCTTTACCCACGGCGGCAGCGGGAGGGAGGCATGGAGCCTGCTTGCACCTGCGGGGCAGCGGGAGGGAGGCACGGAGTCTACCTTCACTTGCGGCGGCAGCGGGAGGGAGGCACGGAGCCCGCCTTCACCCGTGGTGCTGGTGGGAGGGGGAGGCACGGAGCCCGCTTGCACCTGCGGCGGTAGCAGGAGGAAGGCACGGAGCCCCCGCCTCCTCCCCAGGCCGCGGGGCTGGCAGGAGGGACCCCCCTGCTTCCCCCCCCACATTGCCAGCACGGAGCCCGCCTCTACCCACTGCGCAACAGAGTAACCAATTTGTAACAATCGCGCAATCCTGGGTTGTACTGGCAGGTGCTCGGCTCAGCACCCTGGTTTGCACTTCCGGGTTAAGAAATTTCAGAACTTTGTTCATATATTAGCCACTCCTGAGTGTAAGCTGCATTTCCAGGTTGGGAGCAAAATTTTAGTCAAAATGGTGTGGCTTATAGTCGTGAAATTACTGTAACTGAATTCTTAGAAGCAAAATTTGATCCGTGAGGCTGGGCAGTTTCCCCAACCAGGAAAACAGTAGTCCCTCAACCAATCTTATATGAAATAGTGGATCGCAAACACAAAGCCACTCATTGGAGTACTGAAAAACTTCTGAAACATTTGCAAAAATCTGTAATTGGGTCTAAAATGGCTCTGTACAATCAAGAATCCATCAATGTATAGCTTCTAAAAGAAACAGCCCTAACACAGCTGACAAAGTGGTGCTAGGAGCTATAAAATCTGTAAATGTTCCAGATGAATATTGGCAGATTGATTTTACTGAATTCCCCAAAAAAGAAGAATCTAAATACCTCCTAGTTCTGGTGGATGCTTTTTCTGGGTGGCCAAATGCCTTCCCTTGTTGCACCAGTCAGGCTAGGGAAGCTACTAAAATAGTGCTGAATCAAATAATACCTTGATTTGGAGTACCTTTGGGAATGTCATCAGAAAGAGGTTCCTACTTTATTGCAGAAGTGGTACAACAGGTTAGGAAAGCCTTGGGAATAGCTGGTGGTCTTCATACTTCTTATAGGCCCCAAGCTAGATGCAAAGTACAGGTAATTAATTAAATAATCATTTTGCAATTAGGTAAAATATATCAGGAAACCTCCTTAGCATGTGTCCCAACCTTACATCTTGCTCTACTTTGAATTAGAATTCAGGCACAGAGCACAAGCAAAATAAGCCGCTAGGAGCTGCTATATGGTCGACCCTACTAAGTACCACATGTCCCAGGAAACAGACATGTAAAAGGAGGGGTCAATTTGAATAATTGCCTCATTTTTCTTAGTAAAATTTGCTCTTGCTTAGTTTCTGGCTAGCTGAAGCAGAGAAGCTCCCTGGACCGTGGGGTTTTTTTTTTCCTTTTTCTTAGAACTGTTCAAACCTGCTCTAGACTGAAAACCCAAAGAAGCACCGGGAGATTTCACCCGTGGGCCACTGGGGTCTGGCATGGGCTGCGGCATTTCCCAGTGCCGGAGGGACTGAGAACAGACTGAGTGAGCCAGGCTGCAACCCACGGAAGGGACTCTTCTGAATTTGTCATCTCTTCAGACCAGTGAGAGGTTTTGTTGTTTAGTATTGTTCATTTTTGTGTTGGGGAGTGCTTTGCCTGTTAAATAAACAGGTTTTTTTCCACTTCTCTCTGAGGAAATATTTCCCCAAATCAGTT
>PYHW01010078.1:229920-242029 GCA_013186435.1 Turdus rufiventris
ACTGTTATTCCTAATTCCCATATCTTTGCCTGAGAGCCCCTTGATTTCAAAATTATAATAATTTGGAGGGAGGGGGTTTACATTCTCCTTTTCAAAGAGAAGTTCCTGCCTTTCTCAGCAGACCCTTGTCCTCCAAACTAAAACAGCGATGTTTCGTTCTTTGTCCATATATAAGCCGCACCTGATTATAAGCCGCACTTTGGTTTCGGACCAAAATTTTAGTCAAAATGGTGCGGTTTATAATTGTGAAATTACTGCACTTATTTCCAACACACAGAATTTGGAAAGCTTCACAGGTTCATATAACCCGTTTCCCCAAATAACTCACACCAGAGAAAAGCACTCTGAACTATCCAAAGGGGACAAAGGCTCTCTATAACCGTCTGTGCTGTTTTTGCACTTTTGACATTTAGTGAGGATGGAAGAAGCCACCCACGGAAATGTGTTGAAAAAAAAGTTTAATAAGTGAAGGGAAAATAAGAAGGAGCTGGTGGAAACAAAACAAAGAACAAAAAAAAAAAAAAATCAAAGCAATGCAATGTCAGTCACTTGCTACCTCCCACAAGCAGACATATATCCAGCCAGTATCTGAGCAATGGTTACCTTGGAGGACACACACTTTTTTTGTTGTTTTTGTTGAGAATGATACCTGATATGGTAAGGAATCCCTTTGGCCAATTTCAGTCAGCTGTCCTGGTTGCCTCTCCTCAACTTCTTGCCCACCTCTAACCTATTTGTTGGAGGGCAGGAGGAACAGTGAGAAATTGAGAATTTTTTAACACTTTGAACACATTCTTCAGCAACAGTCAAGATACCAGTGTATTATCAACACTTTTAGCCACAAATCCAAAGCAAAACGCCACAGGGGCTACTATGAAGAAAGTTAACTCAAACCCAGTCAGAACCAGGACACCCTTAGATGGCTCTATACCATTTAGAATTTTACAGGTCAAGATCACTAAGTTAAATTTAATGCTGTTCCAACTGCCAGTTGCTTAATGCACTCAGTTAAAAGCAATGCTTAACATCTCTCAACTTCACACCAAATATGTTTTACCCCCAAAGAGATGCAAAATGGTGTCTTACCTCGCTATTCATAAAAATAAGCTGTCCCTTTGACCATGAATATTATCAAATGTATTAATTTCAAAGAGTAACTATTACTAAGATTTTAAACTTTCATCATTGCCAAGGACAAGATCCCTATAATTTCCAGTCACCTCTTATTTTCTTGCCTAGTCCTAACTAGGAAGACACTTGTATTTTCAACATTAAATTCTAAAGTTTTAAGTGATGTTGGAGGTTAGGACTTGTTCCTTTTTTTTTGTTTTTGTTTTGTTTTGTTTTGTCTTAGGGAATTTTTCTCGCATTTGTTGCCTAAGAGACCAGAACGATGAATACTTGAGAGACAAAGGATGTGGCCAAAACGGGGAGAGGGGTACAGCTGGCTGCAGTCTCCTAGCTGGGGGGGATTTCTCTTGGGAAGTGCAAAGATACCGCGAGATTTTGGCTGGGGGGTGAGGGGTTGAGCTCGTTACTCGCGCTCTCGGGACCGCAGGGGAACAGTCGGGTTGGTGCTACTGTGGGGCAGAATTCGTTGCCACCGCGGAGTTCAGCCCTTTACTGCTTCTCCTGCCGTGGGTCAGCCTTTTCTCGTAAGAGCTGTCGTTGAACTGAGACCTTTTTAACACCCAACATCACTAGGAAGGACCCTCACCATCTACTCGGGTGCCTCAGGGGAAAACCTGGGACCCTGACCCCCTCTGGAGGGAGTGTCTCCTGGCTGCTTGCGGCAGCTGCCTGCAGCAGCCCATCTTCTGCCACCTAGCCCCACTGTTTTCTGCCACTACTTCAGGGCTTTTTGCTACACTTTAACCTGACACCCCGTGCCCGCCTGGGCAGCCCGCGGCTTCCGGCGCGGCTCCGGAGCCTTTGCTACACTTTGTTTGCCACACTACGTGTGCCTACCTCTGCTGTTCCAGCCTGCTGCTCCGAGGTTTTCCTGCTGCAGTCCATTCAGCTTCCCGAGTGGCACTGAGACTGACTGCCCCCCCCCGTGAATTTGCAAAGGAAAGCCCCTTCTTTCTCTCTCCTGCCGGCTGAGTTGTCATTACCCAGGAGGGGACGCAGCTACGCTCGTACCACAGCGCCCCCTGCAGCCATGGAGGACTTATGACACCTGCCGTGCCCAGCCGGGACCCAACAGCAGCCCTGCCGACTGTAATCATAACTGTGGGCATGCACAGGTGATTAGTTACAATTTCAGTCACTCATTTCCTCAACCAATGATACATCAGCACATAGGGTCCAATAGATGAGCTGGGATTTTCACTCAGGTACCTGTCTGATTAACAGGCTGGCTGGGTTTCAAATTGCAGCTGCTAGACTAGCTGCAATATACACTGCCACAATAACTACACCAAGGAGAATGTGCTTGACAGCCAAGAGAAAACTGTTATTGGTTTTCTCATTTTGTTTGTTGTTGCTGCCACTGTTCTAGTTTATTTGTCTTGTTATACATATATATATATATATGTACTGTTATTCCTTTTCCCATATCTTTGCCTGAAAGCCCCATAATTTCAAAGTTATAATTTGGAGGGAAGGGGGTCACATTTCCCATTCCAAGGCAGGTTCCACTATTGTTTTTCCAAAGTTGAAGCTTCCATTTTGTCTTGGGTTACAGTACAGGATGTGATCAAAAGTATCTATTCTATCACCATCTGATGAGACCAGGTGGGGCAGTGATCCTTATCTCCGTGGGAGATATTCTGCTAATGGGCCATCAACCGAAACCAGGTGGGGCATTGGTCATTATCTTTTCACAACCTATCCTTCCTCCAGGGAGTTAGCTTCTGCTAATGGACCATTGAGTCCCACTGTATGACTGATAAGATGACTTCATCCCATTAGGAGATGCTCCAGAAAGGGGGGAGAGCAAAGCCTTTCTTACCAAGATAAAACCTGAGATTTTGGGACACTAAGGTAGCCCTTTTTCCATCTGGACTCCAGAGGAAAACCGGACTTCTCCACATCATCACTGGACCTTTGGAGGCAAACTGCACTCTTCTACAGGACCACTGTTTCAACTGAATCACATCTGTCACTGCAAGAAGACTGTAGCCACCATTTAATGGGACTGCTGCCAACACCCTGACTGACAGGGTGTCAGGTTGTATTCTGACTTTGTCAGTGTTTGAGGTTTGTTCTTTGTAGTACTGTATTTCTATTTTAATGTTCTTAGTAAAGAACTGTTATTCCTAATTCCCATATCTTTGCCTGAGAGCCCCATAATTTCAAAATTATAATAATTTGGCGGGAGGGGGTTTACATTCTCCATTCTCAAGAGAGGCTCGTGCCTTTCTTAGCAGACACATGTCCTCCAAACTAGGACAGACTTATATCACAGAATCACAGAAGCATAAGGTTGGAAGAGACCTTCAAGATCATTGAGTCCAACTCATGCCCCAACACCCCAACTAAACCATGGCACAAAGTGCTATATTCAGTCTTTTTTTAAACACATCCAGGGATGGTGACTCCACTACCTCCCCAGGCAGACAATTCTAGTACTTTATCACTGTTTCCATAAAAAACTTTTTCCTAATATCCAACCTAAATTTCCCTTGATGCAGTCATTCTGTCAGTTGCTGCTTGGAGAGAGAGACCAACCCCCACTTGACTACAACCACCTTTCTGAAGTTGTAGAGAGTGATAAGGTCACCCCTGAGTCTCCTTTTCTCCAGGCTAAACAACCACAACTCCCTCAGCTGTTCCTCATAGGGCTTGTGTTCCAAGCCCCTCACCAGCCTTGTTGCTCTCTTCTGGATGCACTCAAGCATCTCAACGTCCTTCCTAAACTGAGGGGCCCAGAACTGGACACAGTACTCAAAGTACAGCCTCACCAGTGCCAAGTATAGGGGAAGAATGACCTCCCTGCTCCTGCTGGCCACACTATTCCTGACACAGGCCAGGATGCCACTAGTCTTCTTGGCCACTAGGGCACACTGCTGGCTCATGTTCAATTGGGTGTCGATCAGCACCCCCAGGTCCCATTCTGCCTGAGCACTGTCCAGCCGCACTGTCCCCAGCCTGTAATGTTGCAGGGGGTTATTGTGGCCAAAATGCAGGACTCCGCACTTGGACTTATTAAACTTTATCTTATTGGACTCTGCCCATCCACGCAACCGTTCCAGGTCTCTCTGCAGAGCCCTCCTACCTTCCACCAGATCGACATGCTCCCAGCTTAATGTCATCTGCAAATTTACTAATGAAAGGCTAAATACCCTCATCTATGTCATCAATAAAAATATTGAACAGAACTGGCCCCAGCACAGATCCCTGAGGAACACAACCGGTGACTGGCTGCCAGCTGGATGCAGCAGCATTCATCATCACTTTCTGGGCCCGGCCATCCAGCCAGTTCTTAATCCAGCAAAGAGTGCTCCTGTCCAAGCCATGGGCTGCCAGCTTTTCCAGGAGTATGCTGTGGGAGACAGTGTCAAAGGCCTTGCTGAAGTCCAAGTAGACAACATCCACAGCCTTTCCTGCATCCACCAGGTGGGTCACCTGGTCATAAAAGGAGACCAGGTTGGTCAAACACGACCTACCCCTCCTAAACCCATGCTGGCTGGGTCTGATACCCTGGCCATCCTGTAAGTGCTGTGTGATGACACTCAATATAAACTGTTCCATTATCTTACCAGGTACTGAGGTCAGGCTAACTGGCCTATAATTACCAGGATCTTCCTTCCCACCCTTTTTGTGAATGGGTGTCACATTGGCCAGCTTCCAGTCATCTGGAACCTCACCAGTGTCCCAGGACTGCTGATAAATGATGGAAAGCAGCTTCACAAGCTCATCTGCCAGCTCCTTCATTACCCTGGGATGGATCCCATCTGGTCCCATAGATTTATGAACATCTAAGAGGCTCAGCAGTTCTCTGACTGCCTCCTCCTGGATAACAGGGGGACCATTCTGCTCCCTGACACCATTTACTAACCCAGGAAGACAGTTGTCCTGAGTACAAGCCGTCTTCCCACTAAAGACTGAGGCAAAGAAGGCATTAAGCACTTCTGCCTTCTCCTCATCTGCAGTTACTAAGTTCCCTCCTGCATCCAGTAGAGAACAAAGGTTGGTCTTGCCCCTCCTTTTGCCATTAATATATTTGTAAAAGCATTTTTTATTATCCTTCACAAAAGTTGCCAAATTAAGTTCGAAATGAGTTTTGGCCTCCCTAATTTATTTCCTACATGCCCATATATGTACTTAGGTTTGGTTTACTTACTGTTTCACTTCCAACAGAAGGTTAAAATACAATTTCATTCTGCTGCTCCTAACCATTGTTTTAAAATAGTATTTCTGACATCATCTATTCAGACTGAAATATAACCAGATTTATATACAATTCTATTCTGTAAGTACACAAATAAAATCTGAACAAATCAGCAAACTACCCAAAATAAGGTATTTATAGTCCCTCTGCAATTCAAAAAAAGGCATTAGTAAGAAACACTTGTTAACTGATGAAAAAGGTTACCTGCTAACTACATTAATTGTGAAACAGAAATTTCATATACTAAAATCAAGTTACATCACAGTTGCAGACAGAATTAGACTCACATCCAGAAAGGGAGTTTAGCCACCCCAATATCTGCTGGAAGAACAACACATCAGGACATAAGCAGTCAAGGAGGTTCCTGGAGAGGCTCATTGGAAATCTGAAGGCCAAAGGCAACCATGGCTACAGTGACCATGAAATGGCAGAATTCAGGGGGGCAAAAAGCAAGATCACAATACTGAATTTCAGAAGAGCAGTATTGGACTCTTCAGCGATCTGCTTGGAAGAGTCCCATGGGATAATGCCTTGGAAAGAAGGGGAGCCCAAGAAAGCTGGTTAATATTCAAGGATTACCTCAACCAAAGGTAACAAGAAGGGCTTCTATAAGTACACAAGTGGCAAAAGGAAGACTAGGGAAAACATGACCCACTGCTGAATGGGACTGGGGCCCTGGTGACACAGGACATGGAAAAAGGCTGAGGTACTGAATGCCTTCTTCACCTCAATCTTTACTGTCAAGACCAGCTGTCAGGGACTGAAATGATTCATGCCTTAAACACTGTTATAAAATAATTTTGCCCATTACAGCAAAACTGTATAAAGAAGCTGCTGAAGCCCACCCCTCCCCTAAAGATGCCTGACTAGAACTTCGGACTGAAATTCAAACTGCTGAGATTAGATAAAGGGAAACGCATTCTTCAGTCATCTCAGGCCTGGGGAGAAGTAAACAAGGAAAAGAATGAGAGTCAAACTCAGCAGCCATGCTAAGAATCATCTCTGGCTTGTTTTTGGGTGAGGGAGGCCATAGCCCACAGATACATTTGCTGGGAGCAGGTTTGCACAGATTTTCCCCCAACTGAGGTTGGAGGTGGAAATTTTGGTGTGTTGTAACCTCTGCTCAGGAACAGTGAACCCATCCTCCCTTATGCAAACTGACTATGGAACCCTCAACCCTGGAAAGGCTACATCCATGGGACATTCACGTGAGAAACAACTGAGGGGGTGTCTTAATCCATCAAAGACACCCCCCCCCCCCCGAGTCATTCCTGAGGCCTTGCACCACAGAACTGCACCTAATGCAACAAATCCAGAGTCTGTTGTAAGAGATAATAGATAATGGCAAACCACCCCTTCCCCTCCCCCCAGGGAGGTGTCTGGGTTTTCCTAGCTAGCCTGCACATATATTAACACATCGGGTTCTATGCTTTTGGGGGGACCTTCACCACCAAGAAGAGCAAGCTGAAGAGGATCAATGGAACATTGTTGGGATCCACAGATGGTGATATTTTCTTTATTCTGTCTCTGTCACGATCTTTCTGTCCCCCTACCTATTTCTCTTATTTTGTCTCTCTTTCTTTCTCTCTCTCTCTCTCATATTTACTATTAAATAAATCCCATACTATTGATTATGACATATGGTCTTTTTTGCACCTTAATTCAGGCAGAGGCATTTCTAATAATTTTAATAACTGGATCATAACACCGGCCTTCAGAAATCCTGAGTCCCAGAGACCAGAAGAAAAGCTGGAGTAAGAAGTACTCTTGGTGGAAGATCAGGTCAGGGAATACTTCAGCAAACTGGACATATGTAAGATCACAGGCCCTGATGAGATAGACCCATGAGCACCAAGGGAGCTGGCTGATATCATTGTGAGGTCACTCTACATAATATTTCAATGGTCGTGACAATTGGAAGAAGTGCCCAAATAGTGGAAGAAAGCAAATGTCACCTGAATCTTAAAGAAAGGAGACACAGGGAACTAGAGGCCAATCAGCCTCATCATGATCCCTGGGGAAGGTGATGGAGCACCTGATCCTGAAAACCACTTCCACACAGGTGAAGGACAAGAAAAGTTACAAGGAGTAATCAGCATGGCTTCACAAAGGGGAAGTCTTGCTTGACCAACTTGATAACCTTCTATGATGAAACACCTGGCTTGGCAGATGAGGGGAGAGCAGTGGATATTATCTACCTGGACTTCAGGAAAACTTTTGACATTATCTCTCTGTTGGAAGTTAGGATTCCTCCTTTCTGTTTTCTTAGGGAATTTTCTCCCATTTTCTTGCTAAGAAACAATAACGAACGGTACTTAAGAGAAACAAAAGAAGTAACCACAGAGAAGGGGGAGGAATGCAGCCAGCTTTACTGTGGTAGCTGAGGGGTTTCTCAGAGAAGGGCAGATACCATGAGATTTGCGCTGTGGGAAGAGGTTGGGTGCAGCTCCTAGCTCTCTCTTGCTTCCTCGGCTTTCAGAGGGGAAACAGGCTGCTGTCGCTGTGAGAAGAATTTGCCACCACTGCGAGGTTCCATCTCCTGTTGCCTTTCTTCTACCGTGAGTGGAGCGGCCGTTCCACTGAGACCTTATTAACACCCCACACCGCACCAAAGGACCCTTCATCATCTGCTCTGGTACCTCAGGGGAAGCCCCAGGATCCCGAGCCCTTTCCCCCTCCCAGGGAGCCTCTCCCTGCCGTGTTCGGGAGTCGGGCTGCCCACGGCCCAGCCCCCACCATTTCTTTGTCACTGTTCCGGGTTTTTGCTACGCTGTAGCCCGCACCCTCTGCCTGCCGGGACGTCCCGTGGTTCCAGCTACAGCTGCGGAGTTTCTGATACATCTCATCTACCACTCCAGGATTTTTTTTGTTTGTCCCTGCCGTTCCAGCTTGCTGCTTCCGAGGTCCCTGCTACAGCTCCATTTGCTATCCAGAGGGGCACCGCGATCGGCTGCCCCTGGGGGTTTGTAAAGAAAGCCCCTTTTGCATCCCTTCTACCGGCTGTGCCCACCATTGTCCACGTGCAGAGAGATGACCGAACTCGCGCCACAGCGCCCCCTGCAGCCGCGGGGGAATTGTCGCACCTGCCCTGACCAGCTGGGGAGCCACCAGCGCCCTTGCCGGCTGTGACCGTAACTACACCAAAGGGGAAGGCGCCTGACAGCCGAGAGAAGGCTGTTACTGGGTTTCTGGATTTGTTTGTTGTTGCTGCCATTGTTTGTTTGTCTGGTTATACATATATATATATATATATACACACATTAGTAAAGAACTGTTATTCCTTTTTCCATATCTTTGCCTGAGAGCCCAGTAATTTCAAAGTTATAATAATTCTGAGGGAAGAGGGTCATATTCTCCATTCCAAGGGAGGTTCCCGCCTTCCTTGGCAGACACTTGTCTTTCAGACCGAGACACTCTCATATGATCCTCATAGAGAAGCTTTTGATATATGGGTAGGATAAGCAAACAGCGAGGTGGACCAAAAACTGGCTGAACATCAAGGCCAAGAGAGTGGTGGTCAGCAGCATGTCTAGTTGGAGGCCAGTATGTACCCCAGGTGTCAATACTGGATCTAGCCCTGTTTAACATCTTCATTAATGATCTGGACAATGAGGCAGAGCATATCCATAGCAAGTTTGCAGAACCAGCTGATACACCAAGGGGTCATGCTGCCATCCAGAGGAACCTTGACAGGCTGGAGAAATGGTCTGACAGGAATCTCATGCAGTTCAATGACAGGAAGTGCAAAATCCTGCACCTGAGGAAGAATAAGCCCAGGCACTAGTACACATACTGGGGGCTTACCAGTTGGGAAGTAGTCTTGCAGAAAAGGACCTGGGGAGTCCTGGTGGACACCAAGTTGAATATGAGCCAGCAATGTACCCTTGCTGCAAAGAAGGCAAATGGTATCCTGGGCTGCCTTAGGAGGAATGTTGGCAGCAGGTGTTGCCAGCAGGTTGGGGGAGGTGATTCTTCCCCTCTACTCAGCACTGGTGAGGCCACATCTGGAGATCCATGTCCAGTTTGGGGCTCCCCAGTACAGGAGAGATGCAGACATACTGATGTGAATCCAGGAAAGGGCCATGAAGAGACTGAAGCATCTCTCCTGTGAGGAAAGGCTTTCTAGCCAAGAGATCAGAGGAGATCTCATCAACATATACAAATACCTGAAGGGAGACTGCAAAGATGAGAGAGTGTCTATTGTCAGTCATGCCCAGTGACAGGACAAGATGCAATGGGCTATATCTGAGGCACAAGAGGTTCTGTTTGAAGATGAGGAAACACTTTTTTTTACTGTGAAGGTGACTGACCACTGGATGCAGGTTGCTTAGAGAAGTTGTAGAGCCCAAACATGCCAATAGTATTTCACCTCAGTTTTCAATGCAATACAAAGTTATTCTTTGGTATGGAGTATAGCCTTCAAAAATTATTGTAAAGCTATGCACTTTCAGAAAAACATTTTATTAGCTACTGAAATAAATGTTGCAGAACTCTGGACTTGCTACCTCTGACAAATTCAGCTGAAGAAACTATAACTTCACACTACATTGAGACAAAATATGTTTTCCTTTTACTCAAACCATATTAGTTAAATACTTCTCTACCCAGCTCTCTCTCTTTTTTTTCTCACTAACGTTGTCTCAACAGATACCAAGAGTGATTGTAACAATACATCTATCATGGCAAGGATTTTTGTAATCAAAGGATTTCAAAGGATTTTCATTTCAACTTGATAATCACCACTTAAAGAAACATCATATGAAAATATTAATTGTGTCGGAATATACTGGAACTGCTTCTGCCATCTTAATGCAACACTAAGATATATCTTGTCAACTTTAAGACTTTTATTCAAATACATAAACAACTAAACTATTTCACATATGACCAGTTTACTAGTAAATTAAGTATCATTCATTCTTTAACTTTCTAGGCATTTCCATAACACCATTTCAGACTGCCATCAACCTCAAGCAGTAAGCTTTGAAGATAGGATAGACAGTGCAGAGAAAAACATCAAACACACAAAGGGAATTATCCACTGTATTACCTAGCATCCTGTTCCTCCCACCTACCATTAAGCTACAGCATAAACATACTACTTCTGTACTCAAATGCCAAAGTATACACTGAACAGACAATCATTAAGTCAGTCTCATTCAGAACTGTGGTGCATTGCCTTGTACAGTATTTGCATACCCTCTGCACACTAAGGACAGAACTGAAACAGAGGTAGGATTTGTGATGATTGGTTAACATGTCCATATAGTGCTTCCACAATTCAACAATTAAAGAGGTCAGTCCAATCAGGGAATTCTGAATTCCCTGAGCGCATCAGCTGGTCTGTGTCATTCATCCAAAGAAGCCACGCCCTGCTTCTTGCCACCTTGCTCAATAACCATGGTTATGTAAGCCTTTGCACTCATGGATATTAAGTTTAGCCCAGTACTGGTAAATGATTTGATTTGCTGTTGTTTTGACCTGGATAATTATACTGGTGAATTACTGAATGTGTTGTAAAAACACAGATAATCGTACTACTGATCTCTATTTAGCAATAGCTTGTTTATCCCTAAAGCTGTTGGGTCTGGCATCTCTTACTGTATCCTGAACCTATAACTTGGTAGTGCCTCCTTAGGCCATTACAATGATCAAAGATAAATATCAATCAATCATACTTTGGACTTTGAGTATTTTAATTAGCAGAATGTGTTACACATTGGCGAGCTTCTCCCACTGCTACAAAATTAATCATATAAAAATGTATTCCCATTTTCCTGAGGTATTTGGAAAAGAGGAAGTATATTAGGTGCTTGCTTATAATATTAAAGTGACAGATCCTTGTTCAATTCTATAAAAACAGATGGTATGACTACAAAGAAAGTATGCTTCCAAAATAAAACATTGGGACTGAAAGAATAAAACTTATCAACATGCAGCTAATTTAAATTACTTAACTGACAATGGTAAAAAATGACTTTGTATTAAAATAGATGTATGAAAGAAAAAAGTCTGATTATTTTTAATTAGCCAACAACTTAAAAGTAAGTCACAAAAATTATAAGTTACAAAGAAAAAACAGGTAAGCAGATGGAGGTATAAGTCTCCGAATCAGTTTTTCAAAATCTATTTTGCTGCCTGTTTTTCTATTGAAGGACCTGCAAGAACAAATACTCAACTACACAGTTATGCTGGTCCTGCAAAGACTTCAATATCGCTTTTGTCTTAACAAGCTAAGTAGCCTCATAGACCAAGAGAGAAAATCAGGGCCTTCACAGTTACGCTTTTTGTCAGAAATTTTGTATCCTCTTTTATCAAAGTTAACCTTCATGCTATCTATCATGCGAATTACAATACTCTGACAGCAAAATCCACTTATAATTCTGAAAGTAGTAATGATTACTTAGTATCACATACATGATCATTCACCAAAAATTACATCTCTTTCTAAAAAATATTTGAAAAAGAGCACAACCTTACTTTCTGAGATACATAATAACCAGTTCTAACAAAGAGCAGTCTGATCTTCCAGAGAGAACAGGATACTGTCTCTCTCTGACATAATTGTCCTGGGGTGACGTTATGGTGGCTTGTATCCCCAAACGTGTGTTTTGTTTTGTCTACCTATCTCGGCTCCCTTCCCCCCCCACTGCCTGTGTTTGGAACACTAGGTTTTTTTGCTCACTTGGCTAGCTAGCTTTGCTTGCTTTCACTTGCTTCTGCTTAGCTCTGCCTTGCTTGCTTGCTTTAGTTTTGCTAATAGGTCTGCATACC
>PYHW01010078.1:242241-257916 GCA_013186435.1 Turdus rufiventris
GGGGGGAGGAGTCTTAGGGGGTTTGTTTTGTTTCCTGGGGACTCCTCCTGGAGGTTTTTCCCTGAATTTGCCCTAAACTAGGACAATAATAGACAATATTGAAGAAGTAACCACCTTTATGCGCCTCTATTTCCCTCCTCAGTCTTTATCTTAAACTGCCTGATTATATTGCTAGCTCTTTATGGAAGTATAAAACTTTAAGACTATTCAAACAGCCTTCACAAAACAAGGTCTTATTCTTTATTACCTTTCAGAAAAAGTCAAGAAATCAAAAGAGGAAAGGATTAGTAGAAAGCCTGCCATGGTTAGAGATTATTTTTAAAACCCAAACATTTAATATTACAGAAATGAACTCTCCAACACCAGAGTTATGAAAGACTGTAAAAATGAACCCAAATTCAGATGGATTTTCAGATTAATTTTGACCTATACCTTGAATGTATCTACCATCCTGTACCTTGAAACCATATTATTCTCTATACTTACTATAACTTCAGAAATAACATATTCCTATATGCCTACATAAGCAATTTAAGCCTTTGTTCCATTTTGGGGAGAATAAGGTACCTACTTGAGGGCTGTTCCAATACAAGCTGTCATGGTTTAACCTGGCAGGTAGCTAAACACCACACAGCCACTTGCTCACTCCTCCCCCCACTAATAAACTAAAATATACAGAACAAGTGATGCACAATGCAGTTGCTCACCACCTGCCGACCAGTTCCTGAGCAGCAGCCCCCAGACAACTTTCCCTCTAGCTTTATATGCTGAGCATAATGCCATATGGTATGGAATATCCCTTTGGCCAGTTTGGGTCACCTGCCCTGGCTATCTTCCCTCCCAGCCTACTTGCTGGTGGGGTGATGTGAAAAGCTGAAGTCCTTGACTTAGTGTAAACACTGCTTAGAAAAAACTAAAAACATCTATGTGTTATCAACCTTATTATAATCCTAAATCCAAAATACAGCATTATACCAGCTACTGGGAAGAAAATTAACTGTATCCCAGCGAAAACAGGACACAAGCCTTGCAACCTTTTTATGTAAATCTGCAGACTTCCTGGAATTAGTTCATTGTTAAATCCAAAGGTTGTTTAGCGTAGCGCACTCGCTAGTTACGTGAACTCTATATAACATTATCTGATTTTTTTTTTTATGTCGCAAAATATAAACGGAGAACTGCTCTGCCTCTAAAGCAAGACTCTTTATTTAACTAGCACTGTAGGAATCTCGATCAAGCTGATGGAAGGATAATAAAAATATTAACGAAGACTTACAGTTAATTTTTTCAATTGTTTCCTCTTTCCAAACATAACCTAATGAAAAACTTCTACGACACTTCCACAGGAGTTTGAGAAAGTGTGTGGGCCTAACGCCGCGCTGCCCACTGCGGCGCCCCTCTTCCCCCTTCCCCGCGGGGAAAATGTCCAGGGGTGGCGAACACCCGATGGGGTCCAGAAACGCTGCTACTCACTGATTTGTGGGGGGAGCGTTGAGCGGGATGGCCACCTCTTCCTCTTCATACTCGGGCCCATCCAACGAGTCGCCTTCATCCACAATCCCCAGCCCCCCCGCCAAGGAAGGTGGCTGTGGCGGCGGCGGCAGCGGGGGAAAGGCAACAGTGCTAGGTTTGGGTGGGAGCAGCACCCCTCCGGACACCTCCGGCCTTTGTCCAGTTGCTGATAGTGCGTCTCTGGACGCCAGAGACGCAGGCCCGGAGCTTAACGCCAGGAGCTCCAGCGCCGAGCACAACGCCGGACCACCAGCGCCCAGGCTGTCACCGCCAGAGCCCACCAGGAAGGGGCCCTGCGACCCCAGCTCCTTGCCCCGGCATAACGTGGGATAGTGCTCCGACTCAGCTCCGCTAACGGCTCCCACCATCCCAGCAGCGGTAACCGAGCCGCCCTCCTCAGCCCCGGCCTCGGCCGCCATCATGTTGAGCCTCACTCCCTCCTACCTCCACCTCCCCCGCCGAACGCAGCACTCCGGGGAGGTGGCGACGACTTCCTCCTCCCCGCGCCTCCGCCTGCAGGGAGTGGAGCTAGTACTAGAAGATTTCTCTAGCAGAGAGGCTCTGAACAATAACCGTCTTGAGTGCCTAGGTTAATTCCACAAAACCCCAGCACTGCTGCTTTACCCCCCTGCAGCCGCAAGGGGAGCAACTCTTGCGGAGATCCAACTCTACGCTCTCACTCCACCCCTCCCCCAAAAGCCAGCGAGGGCGCGCGACTGCATGGGCGGGGCAAAGAAGAAAAGGGGGAGGAAGCTAGTTAGCTAGCGACAGAGAAAGGGGCAAATCGGTGAGCTACACTTGCGCGTTTAGTATCTCAATCTCATTCTCATGTAGGGGATAGGCAGCAGAGCGCGGAGTGTAAGGTAGCCGATAAAGAAGATGGGGGGGTTCCCTGCTCCCTTTTGAGGAGTGTAAGGGATACAGGGAGGGGAGAAAAGAATAGGGAGTCTGCCACCATTCCTGCCTTGAAGAAAACAAACAAAAACCAAACACCACACCAAATAACGCCACAACAACCAAACGGGAAAAGATAGATCTCCTCAGATCGTGCCAAAGTTTATTCTTCTCCCTAATTACGGCATCGAAGTTGAGAACAACTGTGCGAGTCTCTTGCACTACCAAAGCGTGAAGCAATAAAGACACACGTAGGTCTATAAGGAAAACAGGGTTGTTCGCAGGTCATTCCAGTGCAACAAAACCAAAACCAACCAAACAAATAAACAAAAGCAGGAATTTGCTCAGTGCTATGCTGCTGTACAGGGAGAACAGCTCTAGTGAGGCACCCTAGCGCGGATGCTGCAAGTGCGGGGGAGATGGGAGCAGATCCGGGCGAGAGGCGATGCCACAGGCTCTAGCCATTAGGGCTGGAGGAAGCAGGGGATTGAGAAGAAATCGGTTTTCATGTCCAACCCCCAAATACACAGTGATAAAGGTCTCGCTGGGTACTCACGTGCTTATTCAGACGGTGCTATGCTTCAAGCCGTGAGTAGGGCCTTACCGGTGGGTTGCTTTCTAGGTAAAATTGGGGAGTATTCTGACAGAATGCAGTATGAGGTAGTTTTTCTTGATGCTCTGATACTTGGATCCAGACTTTCTCAGCACAGTGGAAATTGCAGTGCTTGTACAGTGTTTTAAAAATACCTCATAAAAGCCTAGATGCAAAAAACCCATAATGATTCAAAAGATCTAGCGTTAATGGACCACTTCTAGGCCTGATTATTTTCACATAGAATGACAGCACTGCTCAATGAGATGGAATTTTGTATAGTGTAGTGGTTTGACCTTGACTGCCAGATGTCCACCAAGATGCTCTATTCACTCCCCATCTATCAACAAGACAGAAGGAAAACACAACAAAAAGCTTGTGGGTTGAGATAAGGCCAGGGAGATCACTCAGCCATTACTTTCACAGGCAAAACAGACTCGATGTGGGGAAAATAATCTAACTTATTGCCCATTAAACAGATAGTAGTACAATAAGAAATAAGAAGAAATCTTCCCCCCCATCCCTCTGTTCATCCCGGGCTCAGCTTCATTCCCAACTCCTCTACCTCCACCCCCCTCCAAGTGGTAGAAATGGGGAATGGAGGTTGCAATCAGTTCATCATACACTGTCTCTGCTGCTCCTTCCTCCTCACACTCTTTCCCTGCTCCACCGTGGGGTCCCTCCAATGGGAGACAGTCCTTTGCAAACTTCTCCAATGTGGGTCTTTCCCACAGGCTGCAGTCTGTCAGAAACAAACTGCTCCAAAGTGGGTCCTCCACAAGGCCACAGTTCCTGCCAGAAAACATGCTCCCACGTGGGCTCCTCTCCACAAGCTGCAGTTCCTGCCAGGAGCTTGCTCCAGCATGGATGCTCCGTGGACTGCTGCTTCCTTCAGGGCACATCCACCTGCTCCAGCATGGGGTCCTCCATGGGCTGCTACATTGCTACTAAAAATGTATTTAATTTGCACTTTCCTGAAATTATAGGGGTTTTTTTCTTGTTACCCAAGCCCATGAGCTTTCATGCCCAAGCTTATCTTTGTCATTAATTAATTCTGGTAACGTCAGTGGGTTTACTTGAATACATTAAGTTCACCTCATATGTAGGTACTTCCATGATCAAGACATTGTGTGACACATTACCAGGCAATATAACATGTAGATATCTTTTTTTCGCATTATTATAAGAGATAACAAAAAAATAGCACATTAACACTTGCATGTCTCTCAACAGTTTTTAGAAGGCATCTAAACATTCAGTTTTTTAAAGGTTTGTATTACTCAAGTCTTAAGTGAATTTCTCCTGAGGCCATTAAAACAAACTAATACTTCCACTTGAACAGCTTTCCAGTCAACATCCTTTTATCTGCTGAAATAAAGTTTCATATCATGCCTACTAAAGGCAAAAATTCTTTCTGGTTTCACCACTAATATCAGTGGAATTATACTGGATTTGTGCCAGCCTCAATGAAAGCAGAATCAAGCTCAAGTCCTCAGTTTACAGGATTCTAACACATTTGTACCCTGCTGTTTTTCTGTTTAAGAAATTGCAGCTTCAATAGCAATCTCTTATGACTTTGATTTCTGTATTACCATGTTTCAGCATTATATTTGTCATGACAAACAATCTTGTAGTTTACTGTCTCTATGGGTTTGTATTTAGTGCTGTTTGCTGTTCCTCGGAGATTTTCAAGCTAAATTATGTTAGCACAATTTTGTTGCTTTTGTAGAAGTGGTATTCTGGAATGCAGTGTAAATATTTATGATTCCCTTTATGAGACAGTCTTTTCTAAGTGTCTTCAAGGGCAGCAGCATGTGTACAGGTGTCATGGTTCAACCCTAGATGGCAACTAAATACCATACAGCCATTCGCTTACCCTCCCCCAGTGAGATCAGGGAGAGAAACAGAAAGGTAAAAGCAAGAAAACAAAGTATCTCTATATTATCAACACTGTGTTCTGCACAAATCCAAAACGCAGCTGCATATTAGGTGCTATGAATAAAATTAACTCTACCCAAGCTATAACCAATAGGTATGTGGGAACTAGGAGGATAGCTGTCCTAAGAATTCCTTGCAGGAGAGGGTAATATAACTGCAGCCCTCCTTTATGAGATTTGTTTTAGGGAGAACAGTTTTAAATCCAACAAGGATTCCACAGAAAGAGAGCTTCTTGTAAGATCAGCTGAATTGTTGCATTTCTGCCCCTGACACACCATTTGTTTTCATTTTACAGGCAGAGCTCTGTTAGGGCATGCAAGTTGGCTTCCATTATACAAGCTTTCATGGGGCTTTATTTGCATTACTATATTTGAATAAAAGAACCAAAAGCTTGACATGCAAACCCAATACAGGTCAGCAGACTGGGAGTGGGCAAGAGCAATAAAAGCTAAGAGAAAGCAGGAGGAGAGGGGGTATTCATTTTTATGGCATTTCTGTTCTGAAACTACCACTACACATACTGAGGCTCTATTACGTCCCAGGAAGTGACTGGACATTACCTGCTGATGGAAAGTAGAGAACAATTTTTTTTTTTGTGCTTTGCTTTGCTTTGTTTCTGCATGCAGCCTTTGCTTTTCTTTATTAAACTGCCTTTATCTTGACCCAGGAATTTTTCATCTTATTTTCTCCCCCTGTCCCCCTGGGGAGTAGGAGTGAGAAAGCCCCTTGGTGGGCACCTGGCAGCTAGACAAGATCAACCCCATGATATGCTAAGGCCCAAACAGCAGTCCTAAACCTGAGTTGACTTACAAGATGAATCTTGAGCATGATGCTATTTATACCATCAAGGTTCTTTAGTTAAAAATAGATTATTAAAATATTTTTATTACAGTAATTTCACGACCATAAGGTGCACTGGACTATAAGGCGCACTATTTTTTGCAGCGAGGCTCCGCCCCCAGCTCCCCCCGCGCAGTTGCTGGCCGAGGCCCCGCCTCAACCCGGCAGCCATGGGCCCCCGGGCCCTCCTGTACCCAGCAGGGCTGGGGCATGACTGCCGCTGCTCTGTGCCCTCTCCCCGGGGCCGGGCTATGCCTTCCGGGACTCCGCCCTGCCTCCACGGGGCCGGGCTATGCCTACCGGGACTCCGTGCCCCCTCCCCGGGGCTGGGGCATGCCTGTGGGGGGGTCGTTCCACCTGCACAGGGTCGGGGCATGCCCGTCGCTACTCCGCCCTGCCTCCACCCAGCAGCCGTGGCCCTGCCGGCTCCCCCCGCAGCTCGCAGCTCTCACTTCTGGGTAGGCAAATTTCCGAACTTTGTCCATCATATGAGGCGCACCGGACTATAAGGCACTCTTCCGGCTTCAGGGGAAAATTTTAGTCAAAAGGTGCGCCTTATAGTCGTGAAATTACTGTAGTTGTTCTTAATGCCAAACTGCCTGTTGTAGAGATGTTTGTATAACCTTGTATAGGATATATCAAGAAGTCCTCCCAACAGATATCTCTAGAGAATTGTTAGAATATTTTAGGCAAAACCCTCCAAGCCATGGCCTGGTCTCTGGCCAAGCCCTGGCCCCAGCTGGCTAGGAAGTGGACCATTGTTGTAACAGACCAGCCAGGACTCAGTTTCTTCATGCAGGAAAAAGCTGATTCTTTATTCACATAATTCATTTTTATAAAGTTTCCACAGACCTCGTGTGCAACTCTGATTGGCTAGTAGTATTCTTGCCATCTAATTTATGCCCCACAGAGAGAAAGGCCTCTGTGTGAGCTCGTTGTTTGGTCTGCCACTAGTCTGCATGTGGCTTTTAACAAATAGCCCATATAGAGTTCAAAAGCAACTTCATCTCATGCTGTCTCTCCCTCAGGCAATATTTAGGGAAGAAAAGAAGAAATGGTGATGTGGAAAGATCCAGGAAGAAGGAATACATAGGAATCGCTGTGGCACAAATACATAAGAAACTTCTTGGTGAATTAGTATAACCTTGCAGACTCAGCTGAGACCTTGCTTCTTTGCTGTCAAGGTACCATTATTAAATATGCCATATTTTCTTTTACTGGTTTTGTCTGTGATAATGTTCTTCATAGTAGATTGCATGGTGCTTTGCTTTGTATTTGTGATGAAAACAGTGTTGATAACACAGGGGTGTTTTAGTTATGACTGATCAGTGCTTGCACAGATTCAAGGCCTTTTCTGCTTTTCACACTTCCATCAGCAAGTAAGCTGGGGTTGCACAAGAAGCTGGGAGGGGGCACAGCTGGGAAAACTGACTCCAACTGACTGAAATGATATTCCATACCATATGGCATCACGTTCAGCAATAGAAGTTGGAGGAAGAAGAAGGAAGGGAGGACATTTGGAATTATGGCATCTGTCTTCACAAATACAGTAATTTCACGATTATAAACCGCACCATTTTGACTAAAATTTTGCTCCCAAACTGGAAGTGCGGCTTACATTCAGGAGCGGCCAACATATGAACAAATTTTGTAAATTTCCCAACCCAGAAGTCCGAGCCCGCAGCAGCCCCGAGCCAAGCCGGAGCCCGCCCGGTCCCGGGAGGCGCGGCAGTGGCAGCGGTCGGGTACGCCCCTCTCCCTCTTCCTGGCAGCAGTGGCCGGGGACATCCCTCTCCCACTTCCCGGCAGCACCGGCCAGGCATGCCACTCCCCTGCTTCCCGATGGCAGTGGCAAGTGGGGCCAGGGCCGCTCCCTGGAGGCCGCCCCGAGCAGGGCCGAGCCAGTAAACCCCGTGATCACGCGATTCTATTACTAATTGGCAACTTTGTGAAAGTTGCACACGGATCCTCACTGCGAACGAAAGTGCAGCTAATAATCCGGTGCGGCTTATATATGGACAAAGACCTAAACGTTGCCGACACCCGGAGCTGCAGCTTATAATCAGGTGCGGCTTGTAATTGTGAAATTACTGTAATCATTGCATGTGATGGAGCACTCTTTTTCTGGAAATGGATAAACACCTGTCCATTGAGAGGAAGTATTAAATGAATTCTGTATTCTGTGTTGCTTGCACACACAGCTTTTACTTGCCTATTAAACTGTCTTTATCTCAACCAATGAGATTTCTGGCTTTTACATTTCCAATTCTGTCCCCCACCCAACTTCAGGAGGAGTGAGCAAGAGGATTTGTGGGGCTTAGCGGCCTACTGGGGTTAAACCACAACATTCCTATATCTGATATCTAGGATTTTGTCACAGTAGAGACAGATACGACACTCCAAGGTTCATGTGGCAATAGCACATTTTATTGTTCACAGCTCACCTTTATATGGTTTTCAAAAACTGTGTGTTCAATCCCAATTGGCTAGTAACTTGTTGCCACCCAGTTCACTGGACAATAGCTGCCTGCGTACGTGCTGGCCAAAGATTGGCCAGCATCTATTCCTTGCATTTGAATCCTTCCGTTCCTCAGTGCTTTCTTCCTTATCTCATGGGTACAGGCTGATCAACTCAAGGTCAAGTTTAATTGTTTCTGTGAGGCCTTCAGGCCAGTTGTTAGTTGTCACAGTTCCTCCTTTTTGTTTTTTGACTACAAAGGTAGTCTTTCTCATCCTCTGCAGAGCCCTTTCTAGAGGGGATAGCAAACATAGCACAATGAGTGAAATAATTATGATAATACAAAAAATTATAAGCCCAGACTGAATGAGGCTCTTCACCCAGCTTGATAAACCTAACACTTCCAGCCAGTGATCTATCCCAGAAAATCCTCCATATAACACATGCCATCAAAATCTTCACGACCATGTCAATAAGCTAACAAAAGAAAATCAATAGCAGCATGAATTTGCAAGGTAGCGTGCTGCATGCTAGCTACATCTACAGCCAAACCACTCAAAATTAAGGAAGTTTAATTTACTCTTTTTGATACAAAGCAAGCCAATCTATTTAATTCAGAAACTATCAGGACTGATATTTTGCTTTTCTGTTCCAACTTGGTCCCACATATCATGTCCATATGTATAATTAAAAAATATATATATTTCTGCTGATAACTGTGTAATCAATTAAAAAATAGTGGGTGTTGTCTTTTAAGGTTGGTGGGGCAAAAAGACCCATTCTAAAATGTGTAGTGGATCAGACCACTGAGTGTCCCATTGACCAATAATACCTGTAGGATGTAAATCAGCAATAACAATGAATATTGTAATAGAAACCTCAGGGCTTAGTCAATAAATTTGGCAGTTGTGGCCCACTCTACTGTTCTGAGAGTGGCTTTTGCTTCTGGAGTCAATTTCCTTGGAGAAGTTAATTCAGAGTCACCTTTAAGAATATGAAACAAGAGTGTGATATGCAGAAAAGACTCTATAACTTGTGAGAAGTGAGAGTTATAAAGTAGGTATGTATTTATTCAGCGCTGAGGTGCACGGGGATAATTCTTTCTAAAGCACGCACACCAAAACTTTAAACTATTGCTCTATTTATTTCTTAAAAGCCTAGGATTACACAATACACCTAATACATATTTATGTCCTAGCCCTGCCTAGTCTTGCTTACTTACGCTTCGTATTAAAATGAACCAAAAGTACTTTTGCACTTGTGCTTTCCCAATTTAGGGATCGTCAGTAGTCTCTGATGAAGGCTTCCAAACTCTTCATTGCACTTAAACTTTTCAACTTTGTCTCAGGAGCATGCGTCTTAGCCTTTTGGGCACATTCCAGGCCTTGAGATTAGTTCTTGCTGTTTTTTTGATTTATTACTTATCACTGGTAGCTTTGCACTCCTCACCCTGTTCTCAAGTTTTGGCTCCGTTTATCACAAACTAGTCTGCGTCTCCTCCCGATTTTTGCAAGCATGGTAAATGTAAGGCATTTTTTATTGTTCTCATTTTGATGAACTATTCCTTACTTCTTAACTCCCTGTTGTCTTGGGTTGCAATACAGGATGTGACCAAAAGTATCTATCACTATCTGTTCAGACCAGGTGGGGTAGTGATCCTTATCTCTGTGGGAGATACTCTACTAATGGGCCATCTGCTGAAACCAGGTGGGGCAGTCATCTTTATCTTTTCACAACCCATCCTTCCTCCAGCGAGTTAGCTTCTGCTAATGGCCCATTGAGTCCCACTGTGTGACTGATAAGATGACTTCATCCCAATGGAAGATGCTCCAGCCAGGGGGAGGAGCCAAGCCTTTCCTACCTAGATAAAAACAGATTGGGAACAGCAAGGTAGCCTTTTCCACTGGATTCCAGAGGAAAAACCAGACCTTCTCACATCATCACTGCACCTTTGGAGGAAAACTGCACCCTTCTACAGGACCACTGCTTCAACTGAACCACATCTGTCGCTCCAGGAGGACTGTAGCCACCATTTAATTGGACTGCTACCAACACCCTGACTGACTGACGGGGTGTCAGGTTGTATTCTGACTTTGTCAGTGTTTGGGATTTGTGTTTTGTAGTACAGTATTTCTATTTTAAGTTTCCTAGTAAAGAACTGTTATTCCTAATTCCCATATCTTTTCCTGAGAGCCCCATAATTTCAAAATTATAATAATTTGGAGGGAGGGGGTTTACATTCTCCATTTCAAAAAGAATCTTCTGCCTTTCTTAGCAGACACCTGTCCTCCAAACCAGGGCACCTGTCTCAGGTGATAATTGTGGGATGGTTAACCCTAAATAGGGTTGTGCCCAGTTGATGATACCCAAATTTTTTGTGCAGCATTTAATGTTTGGATCTTGGTTGAAAATTGAATCATTTGTGGCTGTATTTTTTTGTCTAATATTTTAACTCCTAAGTATTTCCATGGGGGCTTTTGTATTACAGTTGTTCTGGGAAGAACATCGCATTTTGACAACATTTTGTGTTACTTGTATACTTTGTGTGCCATTCAAGGGTACCCCCACTAAGCAGGTGGAAAAAGGTTGTTCTGGTCATGCCACAGCTCAATTCCATCCTATCTCTCCCCATTATTCCCTCTTTTTTGTTTTATACAAACAAGATTTATGAAGCAAAATAATTCCAACATTAGAACATGTATGCTCCACTACCTGAACCAAACAAGCTCCATTTATTTTGTTCTCTCAGCTTCCCCACAAGCTAATGATGAAGCCGGAGTAACCAAGGCTGGTTGGACCATTCTTGCAGGTACCCCTCATGGACTGGAATCTGTGAAAACACAAACATGTCCTCGCCCCCAGCTTATCAACAGCAGGGGTCCTTCTCATTTCCCACCTTCAAGATTCCTAACAAGTACTTGAGCTTTTTTCTAAGTGGGCTTGTGTTTCACAAAAATGCCATTGGATGGGGGTTAGGTCATTCTGAATGCAATTAAAAAAGTTAAAAACATATATGGCTTTCATGGGTATTATATCGCATCCCTGCACCCATCCTTTTTTGTTTTAACAGTTGTAATATGAACATATGTGCTGGTTCTGCACTGAAGACACTTGGGGGGAGGGCATACTCGGAAGTTTTTCTCCCTGAGAACTTCCTCTGTGAATTGATGGGACCAGTTGGAGGCTGGTTTAGTTGTTGACAGCCTGAGTCAAAGTCGCCTGAGTCAAAGTCACCTGAGTCAGCAAGTCAAAGTGACCTGATTACACTTGTAACGCAGAAACACCTGGATCTGATGGCATACTTCCCTAACCAGCCAGGGCCTGGGCTTGGCCAAGGCCCAAGCCTTGGCTGGGAGAGTTTCCCTAGAATACCTATAAGCCAACTTTTATTAATATAACCAAAGGAATGCATATAAGTAACATCAAATAATTATCTTACAACTAAATGCCTTTATAAAAACTTTATGCATTAATGATATCTGGATCCAAAAATATACTAAAATCACACAGATAACCTTAAATTTATCTAATAAACAGATCATTTAGTGAAAATATAAAGTTAGTTTTTAACAAAAGAAAAAAATCACTTAATAATACCTAAATTTGCCAATTTTCCTTCACATAAGGTATATAAATGCATTCCTGGGACATTACAATTATTTTAACTCCTTAAGTGGTTTCAAAAGATAACAAGCCCTGAGTCAGAAGTTGCTGCAGGATGAGAGGGTTACAGTCTTTCATTCCAGTGGTAACCTTTTCCACATCAGGGAAGTAGCATGGTGGGAACTGTTCTTCCAGTTTCTTTAAGTAGGAAAAGGGTACTTTGAAAAAACATATCAGTTAATTTCTGCTTACAGTTCAGAATTATTACAGAAGCCTCTATCACAAAAGCAATCAGAGCAATGCAGGGAGTCACAAGGTGGTGTCAAAAACGAGATGCACTTCCCTGGTAAATTTTAAAAGGTTTAATAAAAAGACAATAGGAGACAAAGACAATAAAGCAAAGGGTTAATATGGCCAGGTGCTTGGCATTCAGGCAAGAGCACACCCTAACTCAGAAAACATTTCTTTAAATGCATCAACATGTTGCATATTCATAGACTCTCATGCATTATTCAAAAACATTCCTTTTGAGTTCCCCCAATCTGCCCCCCCATTCCATCCTGTAAATCAACTTTTTTTTTTTTTTATTTCTCCTTGTGGCTCCATCTTGTCATGCATTCCCTGAAAATGGACAATCAATAAATTTCTTCCTGGGGTTCTGATGTCCGTCACTGCCATGCCATCTTCATCCAGATAGGGTAATCCAAGAAAGTGACAAATTTCCTAATTATCTTCTACCATTCTGAGTTAGTTACATGAACAAAAGCTTTTTATATCACCATGCTTTAGTCCAAGAAAAATATATATTTATCACACTACTATTTCTATGTTTTGTTAATAGCAGAACTAAAAGAAAACGTACAGTAATTTCACGACTATAAGGCACACCCTTTTGACTAAAATTTTCCCCCAAACCCGGAAGCGCGCCTTATATTCCAGTGTGCCTTATCTGATGTACAAAGTTGTGACATTTGCCACCCCAGAAGTGTGAGCTGCAATGGGGGGGCAGTGCTGTGGGAGCGCCGAGTTGCGAGGGGGGGCGGAAGTGGGCGGCCACAGCAGGCAGGAGCCACACAGGGAGGGAGGGAGCTGCCACCAGCCCTGGCCCGGGTGCGGGTGGAACAAGAAGCCGGGCGGTGCCAACCCGGGCACGGGGGGAACGAGAAGTGCGAGCCCGCAACAGCCCCGAGCCGAGCAGAGCCCGCCCGGCAGCGGCGGCGTGGCCCGGGAGGCCGCGGGAAAGCAGAGGCGCAGCCCCTGTGGCCGCGGGAAAGGGGCGAGAAGCGACGGCGCAGGCGCCGACCATGGGGAAGGGGGGAGAAGTAGTGGTGCAGGTGTCGGCTGGGGGGAAGCTGAGACGCAGCGCGGCCACGCGGTGGGAGCTGGGAGCCGTGAGCCGTGACAGCCGACGCTGGGGGCAGGCGGGAGTGCCGGGGCCCTCTGCCTGGGGAGGGCGCCTGGGGCTGCGTTTAAAGGCTACACCAATCTTGGAAAAATGTTTGCAAATTGAGCACCTGCCAGTAATTCGTTACTTTGTTGCGCGCCGCATGGCTCCTCACTGCAAAAAAAGTGCGCCTTATAGTCCGATGCACCTTATGGTCATGAAATTACTGTATGTTCATACAGCAAAGTTTTCCAACAGTACACATATAGAATGAATTTTAATATTTGCAAAAAGCCAATAATATAATATGTACTTATAACAATTTCCTTCCTATTTCTTTTTATAAATCATTTGGCTTGAGCAATATTCTTTGTTTTCTAGCCTCTATTATTTACTTTTTTATTTTCATAAATAGTTTTTGATTCTTTCAAGGGGTTTTCTATATTATTTTGTTTCTTTATCACTATGATCTTTTGTGCCATTTCAGATGTAGTCAATTTTGGGTCCATAGACATTGTTTCTACTTGCATGCCTTGGACTACACTAGTGATTAGCTGAATAAAACGGGATCAAACAAGGAAGAAATATTAATCCAGCTTTAGCACATAAAAGGAAGAAGCCTAGCTTCTTCCACCATTCTATTCTCAATACATTATCCCACCAGCTAGTTTTTAGCATTGATTTCAATTTTTGTGCCAGTACATAAGCTATTTTTCTGATATCATTGACTATATCTAGGATGACATCCCCGTTGTCATCTATTTTCAAACAACGATCTGATGTATTAAATTTTCCACAAACGCCTCCTTCTTAAGCTAACAAATAGTCTAAAGACAGCTTATTCTGATATACTGCAGCCCTTATTTGGTGGTGTTGACTTGAAATTAATTCTATTGCTCAACCAGTGCTACTTTATCCAATGCTCACCCTGCTCCCTAGTAACTGTAGCAGGGCAAGCCTAGGATTTAATAGTATGAACTAGGGGTAAAAGATATAAAGAGGCTCTTTTCTCCCAGGGGTTTCCTTGGTTTATTTCTTCATGGCTTCCAGGGGGCAAAGAGGAAGTTTCCCAAAGTCTGGTATCTTTTCTAGGGTCAGGAAAGTGGAGGGGGCTTTTGGCTTCCTGTCAATAGGTTAGCAGAGGGGTAGGGTCAGTCCATCGATATTACAGGGGTCACAGGAATCAAGGGACATACCATTCTTAATACATCATGGGTAGTGGGTTACAACAGACCTGTTTTGTTTGTTATTATCTCTACAACCGCTTGAATTCTTATAATGTGATTTAGCATGTAAATTGGGGTTTGATATCCCCAGCTCCCATCTTGTGCCCAAGTGGCTGGTCCATATGTTTCCAATATATGTTCAGGGGGACATTCTTTGTTCCCCCCATTTTTTGGAAACCTCCAATCAAATACCTTTTATTTCTTTTTAGGTCCTCATTAATTGGTACTCCTAATTGATCTCCATTTGGTCCTGGTAAAAAAAAAATCCTGGCTGCATAATTCCCAGAGTATAACTCCCTTTCCACTGTGAGGGGAGTTTAAGGTATGCTCTTTTTTCACATATCCAAAATAAGCCATCTGGTGCTTCCCAATAATCATTTTTCTGTTGATTTATATTTTCCCAAAATTTGGATATTTCTGGGATCCCATAGTAAGGATTCTTACCTGTGTCATTAAATTAAAAAAGCCCAATTTCTTTATTATAGTTACAAATTTCCTCTTTTGTTTTTCCTTGAGTCCAATACTGAGTTGGTTCCTCTGGGATCCACCATGTAAAAGTTCCATTATTTACTTTATATCTCTTACAGAGAGTATTTCCTACTTCATTAAGAAAAGTTTTCCCAGTGCACCAGAGACATTCTTCCCCTATCACTGTTGAATTTAAAATGCACCCTTGTGGTCTGTTTCCCCCCCCTTATATTTGTCTGGTTCCACTTAAGGAGTTCAATCGGGCCTAAACTATTGCCTTTCCATGGCCATTCTTCTGACATCAAAGCCCCTCCACAGACCCAACAATTGGTTATGTTAAGCTCCTTACTTATTCTTTCCCCCAATTCTACAAACAGATTCTTTCCCAGTCTCGAGATATCTATTTCCTTTTCTAATTGCTGTTCAAGTTTTGTATACAAATCTTGAAGTGAAATTGGCACAGAGTTAGATTGTTGCACTGGCTTTTCTTTCATGCTTGGCAGTTGTTCTTTTATACAATCTTGGACTCTACTTCTAATGATAAATGTGAAACAAATCCATTTCTCTCCTTTGGGACGTTTACTTCCCAACCTGTTACCACTTATTCCTGAGTTTTCTGCAATCCAGTATTTTTTCCCATTTTGCATACAAGTACAGTAATTTCACGACCACAAGGCGCACCTGACTATAAGGCGCACCTGCCGGGAGTCAGCAAAATTTGCAACATTGTAGATCAGATAAGGTGCACCCGTCTATAGGG
>PYHW01010078.1:263903-278727 GCA_013186435.1 Turdus rufiventris
TCTGATCTACATGTTGTGAATTTTGCTGGCTGCCGGCGGGTGCGCCTTATAGTCCAGTGCGCCTTATGGTCGTGAAATTACTGTACTGTAATTTTCCTTTTTTTTTGTTAGTCTGCATATTTTTCCCATCAACTTAAGGCATATCCTGACATTCTTTTTCCTTGTAAACATTTGGATGAACCATCAACATTTTTTTTTCTAGGAGCGCTTGTTCTGTTAGATTTTCCCTCCTTCTGGTATAACCCCTATTTCTAACAGTATCTGAAAATCCCCCCCAATAAATTATTACCTATTCTAGGACCTAGTAAGATATCTCCTCTCCATACCTTGGTCTCACTTCCAACTATTACACTTTTAATGACAGGAACTTTAATCTCCTCTCCCCTTTCCACAGTGTCACTATACACATCACATCCCCCTGGAATATCTACCACACAAGTTCTTTCTGCCCCAGTATCTACTATAAATTCTAATACCTCCTCTTGTGGGCCTGTTTTCAAAGTTATTAAAGGCCTTAGATGATAGAGCCTATGACCTCCCCATTTTTCTTCTAGGTGTATCTCCCAGACTGCTCTCAGATTCCTTTTCAGGTGTGGGCACCTCCCCCCACAGTGTATCTTTTCCTCAAAGCAGAAACGGGCATTCCCAGCTTGCTCCTGACATCTTGACCATGCCAGGGCTCCACACCCTCCGTTCTCCCCATCTCTAAAACCTGAATGTTTAGGAGTAGTGGTATGGGAGGGATTATCCGGATGCCCCTGGGTTTCAAATGAGATCCCAGCACTTTAGTATGATACTCTTTCTCTGAAGAGGGAGTTCCCTTGGACAGTGGGAGCCACAGTTACTAAGTGAATGGTGGCAAGGGTGGGGTTTAGTAATAGAGCTGGGACTGACCAAGAGAGAGGGGTGAGGGCGGAAGTCAGCACCAAGGCTGGACCCTCCAAGGGGGGATAAGTCATCACCATGGCCGGAACCTCCAAGGGGGCAGAAGTAAGGTCATCTGGCAGAAACCAGATAGGTGCACGGACCTTGCACACCTGGTTCATGGCGCCCTGGACCGTGGCACCTGGTAGACATGGGGGACTGGGCAGAAGAACCAGTGTGGGTTGTGCTAGCAGGGGTGGTGGAGCCAGGGTGGCCGGGGCCATGGCTGGAGTAATCAGTGAAAAAGATGCAGCAACCGGGATCAGGGCTGGGGAAGTTGCTGGGGGAAAAACCGCAGGTCCCAGGGCTGGGGGAAAAACTGGAGCCAACGGGGGAGGCAATATTTCCAGAGGGCTCCAGCCCTTTTCTTTCTTTATCTTTTCTTGCTCTGTCTCTGGGGTTTCTGTTATTTTAAAAACTTTTACCCCCAGGGGCTCTGTGTCTCCTGACCAACAAGAGGCACACTCCCCATTCACCGGATCACTCGGTTCTCCTGAATTCACTAATATATTCAAGGCCTGGCAAATCCAAGTCTCCTGGGGCATATCTGCCAGCACCCCCCCCTTCTTTCTTTGAACCTAACTTACCGGCTACTTGTCCCATTTTTCCAGGACTCTTCCCATTCGTCACTGGCCTCTGCCTCCCCGCTCCAACCCATTCCTCTGACAACTAAAACATCACTCATCCCCCCACAACACAGAAAACCCTACCTTTCCAACAATGCAATTCAATCCATCTCCTTCCAGAAAATAAAATTAATATTTAAATCAACTATACATATCACATATACTTTCATTCATTCACACTCGATTTTATTTCTTCAATATGTCTTTGTTACTCTCCCCCCCCCCCACTCACAACCAGACAACGCAAAATATGGTACCTTTTCTTTCAAGTTACTTGTTAATATCCACCCATGGGTATAAAAATCTCTAATGTCCCAGATTTATCAGATTAATCCTCAACTTGGCAAAATTTTAGGGGGTCCCCCTCCTTTTGTCCTGTGTCCCAGTGGATTGTGCTAGGAAACCCTTGGCTCCTTTCCCCCAAGGGGTCCAACCCCTCCCTGGGGGCCCATCCCAGTTACCCTGGGGGGGTCACTGTGTCTCCCTTTATCTTTCGCTTCGTCTCCTCGCTGGCCGTTTTTCTGGCAAAAGAAAGGAAACACAGCTCTCACAGACTCCACACTTGCGTTGCAGGTCTGGAATAGCCAGCCCGTGTCTCACTCACACACCTTTCACCCCCTATAACTGCCCCCCCCGCTCAAAGAGTACTTACAGTCCTTTTTTCTTCTCCAGGTCTTTGTGCACAAGAATTGTGGTGCAAACTACCACAGTTCTTAGGGAAGCTTTTCCCTTTCCTTTGCTTTGTTTCCTCGTCCATGGGGTGTCAACCTGCAACCACCGATCCATGTCACAAGAAACGGAGCCGGCTGCCGAACTCGGTGGGGCGCGCCTCCCAGCTCTGGATCTTCCGGGATTTCCGAGGTGAGATGTTAATCCCGAGCAAAGCCCCCGTTGTGAAAAACGAGGTGCACTTCCCTGGTAAATTTTAAAATGTTTAATAAAAAGACAATAGGAGACAAAGACAATAAAGCAAAGGATTAATAAGGCCGGGTGCTTAGCATTCAGCCAAGAGCACACCCTAACTCAGAAAAGATTTCTTTAAATGCATCGACATGTTGCATATTCATAGACTCTCATGAATTATTCAAAAACATTCCTTTTGAGTTCCCCCAACCTGCCCACTCCATTCTATCCTGTAAATCAACATTTTAATTTTTTTTATTTCTCCTTGTGGCTCCATCTTGTAGCGCATTGCCTGATAACGGACAATCAATACATTTCTTCCTGGGGTTCTGGTGTCTGTCACCACCATCTTCATCCAGATAATTAAAAAATGTGAAGAATTTCCTGATTATCTTTTACCATTCTGAGTTAGTTACATGAACAAAAGCTTTTTACATCTCCATGCTTTAGTCCAAGAAAAATATAAATTTATCACACTACTATTTCTATGTTTTGTTAATAGCAGAACTAAAAGAAACTATGTTTATACAGCAAAATTTTCCAACATTATACATATAGCATTCATTTTAGCATTTGTGAAAAGCCAATAATATAATATGTACTTATAACACCCATGATGGTGCTCTTTTTCATATCAAAGAGAGGAACTAAGATTGCTTTGTTGATATACAGTAATTTCACAACCATAAGGCGCACCGGACTATAAGCCACACCTCCGGGAGTTGACAAATTTCGCAACTTTGTACATTATATAAGGTGCACCGGACTATAAGGCGCACTTTTTTTTGCAGCGAGGAGCTGTGCCATGCACAAGAAAGTAATGAATTACTGGCAGGTGCTCAATTTGCAAACATTTTTCAAAGATCGGTGTAGCCTTTAAACGCAGCCCCAGGCCCCCTCCCAGCGCAGCGGGCCCCAGCATTCCCACCCACCCCTGGCACCGGCTGGCACAGCTCACGGCTTGCGGCTCCCACCGCATGGCCGTGCTGCGTCCCGGCTTCCCCCCGCTTTCCCCCGCCAGCTTTCTCACCGCTTTTCCGCGGTGGCGGTACTTCCCTGCAGCCGATGGATCCCTGTGCAGCTTTCACAAAGTGGCCAATTAGTAACAGAATTGCGGGAACGCGGGGTTTACTGGCTCGGGGCCGTGCGGGCTTGGCCCGGCCCCTCGCCGTGGAACTGCCCCGGCCTGGCACAGCTCCCCCTCCCCCACTGGAGAACTGCCCCAGCCTGGCTCGGCTCCCCCTCCCCCTGCCGCGGAGCTGCCCCGGCCCGGCTCGGCCCCACTGCCATGAAGCTGCCCTGGCCCAGCACGGCTCCCCCCTCCCCCACCGGCCTCACTCCCCCGCGGCCGCCGGGGGCGGCCCTGACCCTGCTCAGGGCCATGCAGGCTCGACTGATTGGCAAATTTTTGATTTTTTTTTCATATATTAGCTGCCCCAGAAAAACAAGCCACACTTCCGGGTATGGAGCACAACTTTAGTCAAAATGGTGTGGCTTATAATCGTGAAATTACTGTAATCGCACTCAGCCTGTTGGGGGAACAGGAGAGGATGGTTTTTCCCAGCCTTTCACCTCCTTCTCCCCCTTCAGGTCTGACACATTACTTTTTGAGAATGTTAAACTCCCTCCAGATGTTAAGGATAGCATATTTTTGTTACTAGTTCTGCTTTCTCCTCTATACAGTCTACAATACATTTAGAGTCAGGGCAGAGATTTCTAGGGAGGTTGTCTGGAGACTTGCCCCAGGGGTGGAAAATCCTGAGTGACATGGAATGTGGGAGAAAATGGGCCAGATTTTGAAGAAGTATTCTTCTCCAATGGTTTGGAAGTTCCCTCCTGAACAAATACAGAACCTCCCTGAGGTAGCAGAATATTTAAAAGGAGATTGAAGTAGCAGTTCCACAGAGGGGCAACTTATTGCACTGTACTGGATCCTGGCTAATGCTTATCACACACTGCTCATTGCTGTACAGCAACACCTACAACTGAAAGGGAAGGAGAACCAATCAGCAGATGCCACAGTCACTCAGGCTGCAGTTAAGTCAGAAGGGCAGCCTAAGCCAAAAGCAGTCAACCCTGTCCAAAGGAGGAAATACAAGACCAAATCTGTTCACCTGGTGAATGACGATGAGGAGGCAGAGCCTTCACAGCCAGCAGAGGAATCAGAGTTGGAAATAATCATGGAATCTCTGTCCTTGGAAAATCTACATAATCTGTGGAAAGACCTCACTCGATAAACAGACAAGTCCATATAGAGCTGGTTGATCTGAGTCTGAGACACTGCAGGTGATGGTATGATTTTAGACGGTACTGAAGCAAGGCACTTAGGATGCTTGTCCTGAGATGTGGGTATTGATCATGGCATCATGAGGAAGCCAGAACCTCTCAGCCTCTGGATGCGACTGTTTACAAGTGTGAAGGAGAGATATCTCTGCCAGGAAGACCTCCAATTGCAGCAAGGCCTTTGGAAAACCCCGGAGCAAGGAATCCAACACTTGTGAGAACTGGCTGTGCTAGAGATCCTTTTCTCAAATAACAAGCAACCCACTAAAAGTCCAGACCTTGCTAAATGTACATCACAGATGTGGTTGAAATTTGCAGAAATCAGGCCACAAGCCTATTCCCATTTCTTAGCAATGCTACAATGGAATGAGGAACATGAGACAGTGGGTGCTATGACAAGAAATCTCCGGACATATGAAGACAGTGTCCATGCCCCAATATGAGCCCAAATCTTGTCAGTGGAAAACAAAGCCAAGCAAGTCCAGAGCCTGAAAGAGAAAATGAAAGAAGAGCACCAGAAACTCAGGGAGGAGTTTAGAGATGACCTTTTCCATGTCTTGAGGTGCAGACCAGAGTCTCTGCTATTAGAAAGAGGCTCCCTCCAACTAGGGAGAGGGACTATACCCCTCAAGGCCATCTGTGGTTTTTCCTAGAGAAGCATGGGGAAGACATGAGGAGGTGGGACAGAAAACCCACTTCTGTCCTAGCAGCACAAGTATGTAAACTAAAAGAAGAAACTACTAACAAAGGAAATTCATCAAGGATGAATGTAGCTCCAGTTTCCCATAGGTGAGTTCCTAGGTATAAAAAAAGGGAGAATGACATGTCTGTTCCCTTCAAAGGGACCTCCAGGATGTATGCACAGGGAGGAAGCAATGACTACAATGACCAGAACTAGAAGGGCCCTGCCTCTAGCCAGGTAGAGGCCAGGGAAAATCAGGTCTATTGGACTGTGTGGATCCAATCACCTGGATCATGAGGCCCACAAGAATATAAAGCTTTGGTTGACACTGGTGTGCAATGTACTCTGATGCCACTGGGACATGGGGGGCAGAACATGTTTTCATTTCTGGGGTGACAGGGGAGTCTCATCAGTTGACTCTACTGGAAGCTGAAGTGAGCCTGACAGGGAAGGAATGGCAAAAACACCCCAGTGGACTGACCCAGAGGCCTTGTGCATCCTTGGCATAGATTATCTCAGGAGATGGTATTTAAAAGACCCAAAAGGACATCTTTGTGCTTTTGGGATAGCTGCTCTAGAGACAGAAGGCATTACAGTTGAACACCTTGCCTGGTTCCTCAGAGGACCCTTCTGCTGTAGGACTCCTGAGGGTTGAAAAACAATGGGTACTAATTGCTACTGTAACAGTGCATCATACAGCATGAACTAAGACTCCCTGATTCCCATCCATAAGATGATCTAGAGAGCCAGGGCGTGGTCAGCAAGACTTGTTCATCCTTCAATAGCCCCATATGGCCTGTGCATAAGTCTAATGGAGAGTAGGTACTGACAGTGGATTACCATGGCCTGAATGAAGTTACACCATCACTGAGTGCTGCTGTGCCAGACATGATGGAACTTCAGTACCAACTGGAGTCCAAGGCAGCAAAGTGGTGGTGACATGCGGAAAAACTCTATCACCCACAAAGTAAGTTATAGTTATGTATTTTATTTAGCAGTGAGGTGCATGGGGGATAGCTCCTCCAAAAACATGCTCACCTTTGCTGACCTGTGCCTCTCTTTTTATTCTCTACAAACCAGGATTACACAGTATGCCTAATACATATTCATTTCCTAACCCCGCCTGTCCCTGCTTTGTATTAAAATTAGTTCTATGTCTCTTTGCGACTGCACACTACTCTGTGTTGGTCACTTTGGTGGTCATTTAGGGGTCTTTGGGATGAAGTAAAGTTTTCCTCTCAGTTGAACTTTTCACCTTGCCTTTTTTGTGCATGTGTATTAGTCTTTGGTTGCTTTCCAGACCTTGATACTGGTTTTTGTTGGTTCAGGGGTCTAAGGAATCCCCCTTATTTGGAAGGGGTCCTGCTCTTCCACCCTGTTTGGTCATTCTTGGCCCACTGTCTTATCTTGTAGCCTTGCTCTGTCCTCCTGTTCTTGCAAAGACAGCGAATGTTAAACATTCATAGAATCTTGTCAGCCCTCTTCTAGTTAAAGCATCCTTCTCTATTTTTACCCTTAATGCTTTAAGTTTAATTTTAATTCCCCCTGTGTAAACTATCCTTTTGTCTCTGGTAGGTGTTTTACCAGGACCTGAGAGTGCTGATATCGATCAGAGACTTCTCAATAGTTTACATTTAGCCAGCAGAGAAAGACTGGGGGCCTTACTAGATGCGTTCCACAAGAATTTTATTTCATGCGAAGGGTTGTCGAGCAGTATCCCCGGAGACATAAGGAAGACAGTCATATTTATAGGTTCAGGAGGGGTTCAAAATACAACCAATAGAAAGTTATACAAAGGGCAGCATCCATTCGAAGTCAAAAGTTCTAAAGGTGAACTGACCAATTACACAAACTAATTTCTAACCAATTATCTTCCAAGGTGTTAGGAGAGTGACCAAATTCTTAAGGAATTTGGCTCAGCCTTGGTATCTAGGAGACCTTATCTATTAATCTACATGTCAGGGGCCCAGGGGAAGATGGCTTTGGAGGAATTCTATGATCCACACCCCTATTTCAGTGCAACTGCTGATATTGCTAACACATTTTTCTCTATCCCTTTAGTAGCAGCAGAGTTCAGGCCACAGTTTGCCTTCACGTGGAGGGGCGTGCAGTACACTTGGAACTGACTGCCCCAGGGGTAGAAGCACAGCCCTACCATTTACCATGGACTGATCCAGACTGCATTGGAAAGGGTGAGGCTCCAGAACATCTACAGAATATTGATGACATCATCATATGGGGGGAACATGGCAGAGGAGGTTTTTGAGAAAGGGGAGAAGATAACCCAGATTGTCCTGAGAGAGGGTTTTCCCTTTAAACCTTTAAACAAAATAAGGTCAAGGGACTGGCCCAGGAAATTCAGTTCCTATGAGTGAAGTGACAAGACAGATGTTGACAGATCCCAACAGAAGTGATTAACAAGACAGCTGCTATTTCCTCACCAACCAGCAAGAAAGAAACATAGGCTTTCCTAGGCACTGTGAGCTTTTGGAGGATGCATATCCGTGAGTATAGCCAGATTGTAAGACCGCTCTACCTTTTGATGATGAAGAAAAATGATTTCAAGTGGGGCCCTGAACAACAACAAACTTTTGAACAGATTAAATGAGAGATTGCTCACCCGGTAGCCCTTGGACCAGTCAGGACAGGACAAGATGTGAAAAATGTACTCTGCACTGTGGCCAGGGAGAATGGTCCTTCTTAGAGCCTCTGGAAGAACAGACCTGAAGAGACTCGAGGAAGACCTCTGGGGTTATGCAGTAGCAGATACAAAGGATCTGAGACCAGCTACACCCCCCCTGAAAAAGAGATCTTAGCAGATTATGAAGGGGATCAAGCCGCCTCATAAGTGATAGGCACTAAAGAACAGCTCTTTCTGGCACCCTGACTACCACTGCTAGGCTGGATGTTCAAAGGGAAAGTCCCTGCAACACATCATGCCATTAATGATACCTGGAGTAAGTGGATTGCTTTCATCACAGAGTGAGCTTGGATAGGAGATCCTAATTGTCCTGGGATCTTGGAAATCACCAAAAACTGGGCTCAAGGTGAGAGTTTTGGACTATCATCTGAAGAGGAAGAGGAGCAGGTGACACATGCTGACGAGGCCCCACCACATAACCAGCTACCAGAAAGTGAGAAGTGATATGCTCTCTTCACTGATTATTTCTGCCATCTAATAGGGACAAATCAGACATGGAAATCAGCCATATGGAGCCCTTTGTGAAAAGTTGCAGAAGATACCAAGGGACAAGGTGGATCAAGTCAGGTTGCAGAACTGAAAGTTTTCCAACTGGCTTTGGATATCACTGAGAAAAAGTGGCCAACACTCTATTGATGCCTAGAAAGGCTGATCTGGAACAGAGATTAGACAGAGCAAATGAATAAAATAGGTATTTATTGAAAGGCTTTTAAAAGGATACACCTTGGACAGTGCAAGAGCCTGGCCGGGGCTACGCCCAAGTCAAATCCAAGATGGATCCCGGTCACGAGTTTTTACACTTCTATAAGTTTTGGTTCATCTACATATTGGGGTCAATTGTCCAACCACAGTCCCAGGTTATGAAGTCTCAACCCCCTGGCTTGCCTCCTTCCCTTCAATATTGTTTATGCTTTTTGGTACCTGCTGTCCTTGATTCTCTATCTGGGAAGGGATTGTTTTGTCTAACTACCCAGTGAAGAGAACTTACTAATACCTAATATGAAGTTTCAGAGTCACACACCAAGCAGCAGACAATCTGAAAAATATAAAAGCTAAAACATATAAAAACTAAGGCATCACTACCTCTACACTGACTTGTGGATGGTAGCAAACACTCTGTGGGGGTGGCTGGAATGATGGAAAAATCCAATTGGTAGCACAGAGGGAAACCCATCTGGGCTGCTGAAGTGTGTCAAGACATCACTGCCCAGGTAGAAAAGCTGATCGTGAAAGTCCATCATGTCACTAAGAGTTGGGCTAATGAGGAGCATCATAATAATGATCAGGAGGATCAGACTGACAAGATCAAAGTGTCACAGGTAGATCTGGACTGGCAACACAAGAGTTATTTCTAGCTCGGTGGGCCCATGATGCTGTTACAATCTGCTCTAATCACATAAGAGCAAATTGAGCTCTCTTTGGATTACAGATAGAATCCTGAGGTTCAAAATATTTTCTGAGTCAAGATTAAAAACAAACAAGATTAAATGTTGATACAAAAAAATTGATATATTTTGTTTAACAGTAAAAGAGGCAAAAAGAAAGAAAGAGAAGGAAATAAATAGGAAAAAAATGTGGGGAGATAGGAAGAGTGACAGAGGCAGTTTCAGTAGAAACATATCACCCCTCCATGGGTGCCAACAACGTCTCATTGTTCCCCTCCATCTGCTCTTCTTGGTGGTGAGGGTGCCCCATCAAAAAGTATAGAATCCAATGGATTAATATATGTTTGGGCCAGGTGGGAATGCTCAGGTACCTCCCCCAGTGGGAGCAAGTTCAACACTGTCTCTTGTAAGACTCTGGGTCAGTTGCATCATTTTGTATCACATGCAGTGTTCTGGTGCAGGGTCTGGGGAACCCTTCAGGGGCCATTTGATGGACCATGATACCCCTTCAGATGCCACTCACTTGAGTGTCCAGTAGATGTGGCTTTTCTGGAGTGGAGGCCCCTGCAGCTGAGCTAGTCTGCACAGTGGAGGATGGGCATTCAGTGCCTCTGACCAGAGGTTTTTTGCCATGCACCCGAAACCGTCCTCTTCCCCCCTGGGTGGGAAAAGAATCTGTGCAAACCTGGCAACAGATAAGCCTGGGGCTACAGTCTCCACCCTGAAGCTTCTGGGCTTGGGTCTCCATGAATGCTGTCCCAGCCTTATCCATTACTTCCCAGACCTGCGATGCTTTGAATAATAGCGTCACTTTTTTTTATCTCTATCCCACAGTGCAGGGCCTCAGCCCAGGGGGTACATTCAGGGTGGGCCTCAGTGGTCTTCCGTGCAGCTTTGTTATACAGCTTTGCCACAACAGGCAAAAATATTTATGACAATGTTTAAGCCATGAATTATAACATTTAGGTCTCTGACAGATGCCTCAGGTCATCAGGGAAGAGATGCAATATACCAATGGGCTCAAGACTGAGGGGTGGACTTAACCACGAACACTATATCCCAGGTTATCCATGGTTGTGAAATGCACACTGCAATCAAGCAGGCCAAGCGAATAAAGTCCCTGTGGTATGGAGGGTGATGGCCTAAATATCAGTATTGGGAGGTCTGGCAGATTGATTGTATCACAGTGCCGCAAACCCACCAAGGCAAGCGTTGGGTGCTTACAATAGTAGAAGCAACCACTGGATAGCTGAAGACATATCCTGTGCCTCACACCACTGCCCAGAACAATGTCTTGAACCTTGAAAAGCAAGTCCTGTGGCAACACGGCACCTCTGAGGGATAATGGGACTCATTTAAAAAATAACCTCACAAACACCCGGACTAGAGAACATGGTATTGAGTGGGTGTATCATATTCCCTATCATGCACCAGTTGCTGGGAAAGTCAAATGGTACAGTGGCATGTTAAAAACCACACTGAAGGCAATGTGAGGTGGGACCTTCAAGCATTGGGATCTGCCTTTAGCGAAGGCCATCTGGTTAGTCAACACCAGAGATTCCACTAACTGAGCTGCCCCTGCCCATTCTGAACCCCTGCATACAGAAGACGTAGATAAAGTCCCTGTGGTGCACGAGAAGTATGTTAGGAAAGACAGTTTATATTAATCCCACCTAAAGCAAAGGCAAACCCATCCATGGGATTGTTTTTGCTCAAGGACCTCATTGCACTTGATGGGTAATGTAGAGGGATGAGGAAACATGTTGCGTACCTCAGGGGCATTTGACTTTGGGTGAGAACAGACTGTAATGTTGAATTTTATATGTAACACTGGTTACTGAATGGCCCTGCCACTGCATGTCATAAATACCATGGACAATGAGAATGGACTGCTCCAGGTTTATGAGTCATAGAACAAATGAACTCAATCCACATCCTGGGGGATTGTCAGTGACTACTAAAATAATAATCATGCTTGTCTATAGCTATATGTATATACATATATATATATATAAATATTCAGAAAAGGTATTAATTTGTCCATGAGGTAGATGATATGAGATAAGGGGTGGATAATGTCCTAGTTATAGAGATAGTAGGTGGAGTTTAGCTTTAGGGGTGACCCAAGATCCTGTATTCCCTATCTTCTCTACATCAATCTGTGCAAGTTTGTTTACTGTCTCTAAGACCTGGAGCTGAAAGCAGAACATCTGTGTTTTGCCTCAGTTAATGGAAGGGGATGGATGTTCTGTCCCTTTAAAAACAGAAAATGGAAACGTGGAACTCTCTTGTTCTCTTCAGGATCTCAAGAATTTTGCAATACCTTTACCACTGCCACCTGCCCACAGCTGCCCACAGCTGCTGCTGCTGGAGAGACCACAGCAGCCGCCCAAGAAATGGTATTTCACAACCCCATTGCCTTTGTCCTAACTTGAAAATGAAGCGCGAGATAATTTTAGTAGGAAAGTAATATAAAAGCGGATCTTTTTTTGAAGGTCTTCAGGAACAGTTATGGAAAGATGTTCACAAAAGCCTGCCCCCACAGGGATGAGTACATATTTATAGGTCTTAGGAAATTAGCATAATTGATAAAAAGCACAAATTAGGAGGAAAAGTGGTGATGCAATTCCCACTCCAGGTCGAGCCCCTTCTCTGGAGTCCCCCCTTGGCACTAGCTGTACATTGTCTATGAAAATGTATCTTGAAGAGTTGTTTTTGGCCTTGGTTCTGATGCCTTGGGCTTTAGCTTTTATATTTTTCAGATTGTCTGCTGCTTGGTGTGTGACTCTGAAACTTCATATTAGGTATTAGTAAGTTCTCTTCACTGGGTAGTTAGACAAAACAATCCCTTCCCAGATAGAGAATCAAGGACAGCAGGTACCAAAAAGCATAAACAATATTGAAGGGAAGGAGGCAAGCCAGGGGGTTGAGACTTCATAACCTGGGACTGTGGTTGGACAATTGACCCCAATATGTAGATGAACCAAAACTTATAGAAGTGTAAAAACTCGTGACCGGGATCCATCTTGGATTTGACTTGGGCGTAGCCCCGGCCAGGCTCTTGCACTGTCCAAGGTGTATCCTTTTAAAAGCCTTTCAATAAATACCTATTTTATTCATTTGCTCTGTCTAATCTCTGTTCCAGATCAGCCTTTCTAGACATCAGTTCCCAGGAAGAAGCAAGATAGCACAGAGGCCCTGCACCTCCCAGGGTTTGGAGCTCTGGAATTTGTTTTGTCTTTATGTGCAAAAAATACAGGGAACATGCCAAAGAGAAAAGGCAAAAACCAAGCGGCATCAACCTGTGGCAGGGCATGTCAACACCTCCCTCATCCCTCCCCCCCTTCCCTCCCCCCCCTTCCCTCCTACCACATGGTTGATGCATATGGAAAGAGATAACCCAGGGTTTGAAAGGCCCAGCAAGGGGTCATCTCTGGCACCAAAAGGACTCAGACCTCCACTAAGAATCAACATCTTAGTCTGGAGAGCAGAAGTGAGGAGAGATAAAGAAAATAAATATTCCTGACTGAGATACACTGTTTTACAAACTATCAAAGCACACACAGTTATCACAGATGTAGAAGCCTCTACACGCACACCCTGAAGCCATAAGGGACTTCTCCCTGGAGTTTGGATACAAATTCCATGGTTACTTTCCTGGGAATTGGGGGAAAGGATCTCGATATGTGTTCCACCAAAAACTGTATGGTAAGATACATTGAATCCTAAGCTTATACTATTTATTCACTAGCTGTAACTGAAAAGGGTACCTTATTGTGCACTGTATGTTAACCTACTAGTAGTCTCTTTTTTTGTCCTTATTCCTGTGTAGTAGATGGTTTTGCCAAAGTCTTATGTCTGTTAGTTTTGTGTCTATTAAAGAAATAATTCATTCTATAATAGATCAAATCAGCCATTATTAAAGAACTTGCAAACAAGAGTGGGTATTGAGGTGCTGGTCACCTCAATAAAGCTACTGCCTGCTACTGGAAGCCTGGGCAAAAGGCAAGGGCTTATTTAAACCCCCACATCCATTTGTAACACAACCCCAAACTGATGCTGAGACCTCCACTGCCTGGGACAGCCCTGTTGGGTGGCATGGACCAGGCAGCTTGCCAACATTGACTCCTTTTGGACAAAAATTGTTTTGTTCAGTTTTTGTTTTTGTTTGGAGGTAGGGAGTTCTGGAACAGTGGGGACTCATTTGCCATGTCATTTCCTTCATTACTGAGGGGGAGGGGGGAATCATGTGGTTCAGCACCATTGCATCTTGTGGGTATTGCTGTTTTCTTATTTATTGCTGTTTTTCTTTTAGTAAACTGTTATTTTTCCCACTTATATCTCTTCTCATTTATCTCTCCTTATTAGTGGAAAGAGGAGAGGTTAAAACCAAGGGGAGGTGACTTATTTCAGTCTCCACCCTCTAAAATTGTCTTAACCTAAGACAATGATATAATACCATTCTTGATGTATGTGTTCCCTGTTGTGATGTTTATCCTCCATTGAGCCTAGGTTAAGATTATAATTTTGTTGTTCTTTGTAGCAATCACTTATGATAGAATTGCTGGATATGATACTAATCTGGTGTGCATACTCAACATTGTTGTCACTGTACTTCAGAAGCCATCTATTTGAATTGATAATTACAGTAATTTCATGATTATAAGCCGCACCTGATTATAAGCCACACTCCCGGGTGTCAGCAACTGTCTTGGGTTACAATACAGAGGGGGATAAAAGGTATCTATTCTATCACCATCTGTTGAGGGTGGGGGCAGTGATCCTTATCTCTGCGTGAGATATTCTGCTAATGGGCCATCCATTGAAACCAGGTGGGGCATTGTTCTTTATCTTTTCACAACCCATCCTTCCTCCATGAGTCATTTTCTGCTAATGGCCCATTGAGTCCCACTGTGTGACTGATAAAATTACTTCGTCCTATTGGAAGTTGCTCCAACCAGGGGGAAGAGCCCAACATTTCTTACCAAGATAAAAAACAGAGGTTTTGGGACACTACGGTAGCCCCTTTCTCCACTGGACTCCAGAGGAAAACTGGATTTCTCCACATCACCGCTGCACCTTTGGAGGGAAACCGCACCTTCTACAGGACCACTGCTTCAACTGAATCACACCTGTCACTGCAGGAGGATTCAGCCACTGTGGAGAGCGTGGTTCAAAGCTGGCTAATAGAGAAGGGACATAGCCGAACGAATCTGGTTGAAATGTCTTAATTAAGGTAAAAGGCACCTCGAGGTCACTCTGACCTCGCTTTTTGCAGCTGCACATACTCAGAATGCCAAAGGAAGATATGTTAACTACA